>JALMGF010000055.1:602500-1007500 GCA_023333645.1 Sceloporus occidentalis | reverse complement strand
AGATAACTGTTAGTTGCATGACATAACGCTAAAAAAAGGAAATGACATGCCTAAAACAATAGGGGACAGTATGTGATAACTACTAACATGCTGGGCTCTTGTACAGAGACCATGGACTCAAGGCGGGTGGACCTTGAGGTTTTTCCACAGCCGTTGCCAATGCTGGTTTTCCATGGAAGCCCTCTCTTTTGTCGCAATTGCCACCACCGCTGTGAAGATATCATTCACCACCACCTGACAGGAAAGGACCTTTTGTCGGATGGAAACCTGACATCTAGCGTGCCACGTGAAATATCTAACTGCGCTAACTAGAAAAACAATGCCCAAATTAAACCTCTGCCCCCTGCTGTTGGTCGTCCCATAGACCCAATCCGCGTATGACATGCGGGAGAGGAATGGGATACGTAAGGCGACTGACACCCCCCGGTAAACGTCCACATTAAAGGGGCACTCAAGCAGAAAGTGGTCCATGGACTCAACTTTCCCGAAACATTCCACCCGGGGACAACCGCGATCCGCTATGTTCCGGTACTTGAGATTCCCTCTTACATATAGTCTACCGTGAAAACTGAGAAACGCCACGTCCTGATATTTCTCGGGGAGTCGTTCGGAATTGAGATTTTGTAATCCCGAAGCGAGAGTCCGTGGCGCGCAGTCTCTCAAGGCCAGCGAAAAGCTAAAGTGAGGGGCCAGCACCCTAGGACTCGCTTGGGTGTATCCCTGACCTCCTCAACCGTCACATTCCACCGGCGTAACAACCTCACTCCCTGTGCTACTGAAGTCGGGAGATAGGAGCCGTGCCGGACACGCATGCTCTTCACTCTCCCGCCCCATTTCCTGAAACTGTGCACCCAGCCCGGTGTCTGGGGGTCATCTCTTCCGAGAGGCTAGAAGTTCCTTTTCAGAAAGTTAGTAGTCAGGACAACAACTGGGTTAACCATGGCCAACCCACCGTGTCGCCGGGCTAGGTACGTCACTTCCCGCTTAATGAGGTTGAGCCTATTCCCCCACAACATGCGAAAGAACAAACCGAAAAACCGCGAGTGAAGGCTATATGGCAAAAGACAGATGTGACTGACGTACGTAAACAGGGGCAATATGTAGGTTTTAATCAGGTGAACCCTTTCTCTGTAGGTCAGTTTCCACCGGCAACACTCGTCTACCTTGCTGCAGGCCACGGCTAACCGTTCGGTCCAGTTGACCAACGAGTAGTCTCCTGGTCCGAACTTAACCCCCAAGATTTTAATTTGGTCACAGGCCACTGGGAAGCCGTCGGGGAGAGGGAATTGCTTCCCCTCCTTCCCGCACCAGAAAACTACGCTCTTGTCTCGGTTAATCTGGGAGGAAGTGGCGGCAGAATAGCTTTTCATCATTTCATCCACTGTGACTGCCTCCTGTGTGTCGGACACAATCACAGAGATGTCATCAGCGTAAGCCAGTATCCGTAAGGGCCTTCCTGGGGTTCGGGCCACTCCTCTTAAACGACTTGCATCAACCCTTCGGATGAAGGGATCTATAGCAAAGACGTACAGGAGGGGGCTGAGGGGACAGCCCTGCCTCACCCCAGATCGGATTTTAAACGGTTTGCCTCTCCATCCATTAACAAGAGCGAAGCTTTCGGCCCCTCTGTATAAAGAAATCAGCCAATTGATAAGTTTCCCCGGCAAGCCATACCTGCGCAAGACTGCCCACAGATAGTAATGATCCACACGATCAAACGCCTTCGACTGATCGAGTGCCAGAAGATACTTATCCCCATCCTCTACCCTACACCGCTCAATGGCTTCCCTGACCTCGCAGACGGCGTCAAAGACAGTTCTGCCCTTCACGGTGCAGTATTGAGAATCAGACAAGACCTCACTGGCGACCCCCTGCAAGCGTTTAAAAATGATCTTCGCCAAAACCTTCCTGTCGACATTAAGGAGTGATATGGGTCGCCAGTTCCCCATATCAGCCGTGTCGACAACTCGGGGCTTAGTTAGCATAATCACTGCCGAGGATCTCATCGAAGGAGGGAGTATCCCCCTCTCCAGGCTTTCATTAAAAACTTCGGTGAGACTAGGGGCCAGGAGACCGCAGAAGACATGATAGAATTCGGCCGTAAGACCGTCAGGGCCCGGAGATTTTTTCCTTGTCTGCTCTAAAATTGTCTCCGTGACCTCCTTGACAGTGATTGGGCTAACCAACTCATCCAGCTTTCCATGATCAATCTCAGGAAGGGAAAGACCCATCAAGAAGTCGTCCGCCTGATGTCGGCAGGGTCTCCTCTGTCCGAGGAGCTCCACATAGTAATCGCGGACAACCCTCTGTATCCCCCGAGGAGTTTCCTCCAGGACACCGAGGGTGTTCCGCAGACAGGTAATGATCTTAGTAGACTCCTTCCTTTTGCAACTAAGAAAAGGATCGGGTGAGTGGTAAGCCCCATGATCCCTTTCCTTGAGCAAGGAGGCATACCTGTCATACTGGAACGTCCTCATCATGGATTTGACTCTAGAGATGTCCCCGGGATCACCTCGTTGCGACACCAGACAGTCTAACTTGCACAGGAGCCCGAGGTAAGTCCTGTACCTCGAGGACTGAATGTTCTGAGAAAGAGAGCGAAATAAGGCACGGGTTCTCACCTTCACCATTTCCCACCACTCAGACTTCGTCGTGCAGAATTCCGCAACGGTGACCTGGTCATGAAAGAAGTTCTCGAAAGCCTGCTGGACCCAGCCTTCTGTCAGGATGTCAAAATTAAGTCGCCAAATCCCTTTACCTCTTAGCGGAGCCTGCGAGACATTTAACAGACAAGTGAGAATAAGGTGATCGGAGAACTCAACCGGTTTAAGCACAAGTGCCGTCACCGGAAAAGACTCCTTAACATAAATCCTATCTATCCTACTCTGGCAGCTACCTCGCTGATGTGTGTAACCCGTGAGGTCTGGGTTGTGCTTAATATGCACATCTACCAAGCCTGCCTGCCTGACTATTCTAGTAAGGGCCAAAGCGTCGTATCCCGGTTTGTCTTTGCCACCTTTCCTGTCTTTGGTCCTAGTAACGGTATTAAAATCACCGCCAAAGACAATGTGCCGGGACGTGTAGAGGAAAGGCTCTATCTCGTTAAACAGACGCTTCCTCTCCCACTTGGTCTGGGGGGCATAGATATTAATCAGACGGAGAGGCTGCCTGCCTACCGACACATCAAGAACTACGCACCTACCCTTCGTTATCTCAATCACCCTATTGAACGTTATGTCCACATCCTGGAACAGGATGGCAACTCCCCCGTAGCCCTCCGTGGCTAGTGAAAAAAAGGAGTGCCCCCATCTCCATTCACGCTTAGCTGCATGCAGGGCCCCCAGGGAGTCCAGGTGGGTTTCCTGGACAAAGATTATATTATATTTCTCCCTGTGCCAGTTCTCATAGGCTAAAAACCGGGCCCTGCACGACTTAATACTAGCCACGTTATGAGTGGCTAAAGATAGTATGGGGAGAGTCGCCATCAAGGGTGATGAGAATGAGGAGACTTTCCCTTTTTCCGTACGTTCTCACCATCTGAATCGGAAGGGTACCTCTTCGCGGAGAGCCCCGCGGGCAAGGCATCATCCTCCGGAATCTGCACCTCCACCAATTCGCTGTCCTCCACCTCTGCCAGTTGTCTCTGGACCCCCGTGGTCCTCTCCTCCTCCTCTGCCACCTCCATGCGGGAGCCCCAGTCCATCAGAGTGGAAAACCTGTTTAGGACTGGAATGCCCCTGTCCACACAGTCGGTGACATTATCGGGTTGAAGGGCCCCGGAGTCCCCCTGTCTTTCTCCCCCTCCAACGTCAAGGGTGGATCCCTCCGGGAATGGGTCTTGGCAGCGGTGGAGGATCTTGTGGAAACTCGCTGAGTTGCTTCCTGAGTCGAGGTCTCCCTCCTCGGACCGACCTTAGTCCACCTCGACTCATCCCGCGTGGATGCAGCTCGGGGTCCCGATGTTAAGACACGTCCGGTTACATCTGTGGAGGGAGTACAGACAACATTAGTCATATGAATTGTACGCCTGGGTCGTCTAGGTAACGAGGTTGTGGTAGTACTTACAGGGTAGGTGCCGGTGGAGGTACCTGGGGCATCGGGCAGAACCTGGTCCTGAGCGCCCCGCACAACTGGCTGCTCTACCTCTGTTAGGTCACCTTGTCCTTCCCAAATTTGTTCCAAGTTGTGCTGGGCTTCGGGACATGCTCTATAGGAATGGCCCAATACCCCGCACAGGTTGCACCGGATGGTTGTGCACTCCTGCTTGGAGTGTCCCACAACACCGCATAGGGTGCACTTGATGACATCACACCTTATGCTGAAATGCCTGGGTGAACCACATTTGTGGCACACCCGGGGCTGACCAGGATAGAAGCACGATACCCGGTCAGATCCGATGAAGAATGAATTCGGCATGTGCTGTAGGAGACCCCGTACCTCCCTCAAACGGATGTGTACCTTCCAGCCACCATTCCAGATCCCGTCTTCACAGAGAGTTTTGACCGGTGTGGTCAAAATCTCCCCGTATCTGCAGGCCCACACCATAATATCCGCAACGGGTATTGACTCATTCCGCACCATAAACGTAACTTTTCTAACTTCCTAGCGCGAAATGGCCTGGACATTAAATTGAGCCATAAGCTGCCTGCGGACTTAGGCACCCCCTCCCAAAGGGTCCAGAACAGCTCCAGACCGTTCGGTGTGAAAAAACTGACATCAAATTCAAGGGTGCCACTTATATGGATGATGGCAAAAAATTCCGCGGCCGTAAAACCCAGGTCCTTCAGGGCCCCTATGACCCGCTTTCTCTCTGGCACGGTCCCCTCCCCTACGTAGAGCAAGCGGACCACATTCCTTCTCCTCATGGGTTGCCCCACGGGGAGTCCCGTAGTCCACTCGCCGTGTGCGGTGGTATGCACTCTGGGGGGTCCCGGTGCCCAAGCGTTACCGGCGGGCCTACCTGAGGCCGCCGTTGGAGTGGGTTCTATGGGTCTCTGAAGTGCAGACCCCCCCTGTAGTCCCGTTACTTTTCCCCAGGCGTACGTGTGCCACTGGGGCCACCTTAGGGGCCACGGCCTTTGCAGGGGCCTCCGCCGAAGCAGGGGTCTCCATAAGGGCCTCTGCCGAAGCAGGGGCCTCCACAGCAGACACTGCTGAAGCAAGAGCCGCTGCAGGGGGCACCGCTGAAGCAGGGGTTACCCTACAAGCCACCGCCGAAGCAGGGGCCACCACACGGACCGCGGCTACGCCATTCTGAGCTGCAGGAACTGAGGCCACAGCTGCCACAACCGGAGCTGCGGGGGACACGTCCACTGCAACCGGAGCAGCAAGGATCACATCTGCCGCTGGAGCAGCAGGAAAACCAGCAAAAACAGTAACCGCAGCAGGAGCCATAGGAACCACAGCATCCACAGCCGGAGCAGCCACAGTGGCTGCAGCCGGAGAAGCCACAGTAACCGCAGAAACAATCACTGTAGCCGCATCCGGAGCTGCCACCGTAGCCACAACCGTATCAGGGGCCACTACCAGAGTCTCATGACAAACAGGGGAAGGGAGACGTACAGGGACAACACACGGGACCGACATAAGGGGTTCAATAGAAACAACAGGGGATACAGACACATTAGGAAAGGTATTCACGGTTCCTTGAGGCTCACTGACCAAATACTGACCAGTGGGGATTGTTTCCCTGTCCCCATAGGAAGGGCCCGAAGTCAAATGGCCCGCTCCCGGATCATCAGCTCGAGCACCAGGGACTCTGGTCGGGAGGGATCGAAACTCCTCCTCAGACGCGATGTTGAGGGGCTCCCCGGCACTTTCCTCCCCGGATGATGGAACAACGGGCCTGCTCCTGATCTTTGTATTTTGCTTTTTCTTCCTGTGGCTGCTGTGGCTTGGAACCTCATCCTCCTCATCCAATTCATCTAAAGAAAATATGAGTTGGTGGCGTATAACGAAAGGCTCCTGAGCTCTGGGATCCTGCTGTGATTCCTGTACTTGGTGAGAGTCCTGCTCCGCCGGCAAATGAGAGACTGCTGTGGCCTGTGCTTCCAGTTCCTGCAGCTTTTGTCTCAAAAAACTCCTTCTGTTCTCACTCTGCTTTATTTTCCTTATAAGATCCATGTCTTTTTTTTTAAGGGAGCTGATCTGCTCTCTTATAGGGCCACGATGTTTATTCCCCATCCTGTTACTTTGAAGCCGTAACTCTTTCAGCTGTGTAGCCACAGCTTCCTTCTGTTCCCCCAGGGACCGTAGATCTCGTATACACATGTCCAGGGCCTGCTGGAGGGAGTCCTGGGAGACATCCTGGAGGCCAGCAGACTGGGGGAGTCCTTCCATAGCTTTTTGGGCAAAGGTGGGACTCCAATCCTCCTCTCCCTCTACCGGGGTCTCCCACACCATGGTCTCAACGGTCTGCAAGGCCCTGGTCCCGGCATCCCTGAGGGCTAGGGCCCGTTGTTGCAGGGCCCCCAGCAACAGGAGGGTAGTAGGATCGGCCCTCAGATTATGCGGCAGACCAACTCCCTTTTTAAACATTTCAATCTTTTCTCCCAATACCGTGTTATAAGCTTGTAAAGCCGACATATCCCTCTTCACATCCACACAAACACCCGCCTTGTCTTGTCCTTGTTTTCTCACAAACCGTCCATCCTCTGTGAAGCACATTCTTTCCGTGATGTGGTGAAGTGGGGACCTCCACTCTTCAACCAGAGTGGAGGCCATGGTGAGCCCCTGGGAAGGCTGCAAAAACCTCCCCAGGAGTAAAAGTTTTTCTTTCTTCCTCTCTCTAGCACGTAGATCTCCAAGCAGCACACCAAACAACAACCTCTCTCTCCAAGCTCTGCACACACTGTGAGCTGCAGCCACACCCAGCCCTGATTGGAGCTGGAATTACCGCAGCTGCTGGCACCAGACTTGCCCTCCAATAGATCCTCGTTAAAGGATTTAAAGTGTACTCATTCCAATTACAGGGCCTCAAAAGAGTCCTGTACTGTTATTTTTCGTCACTACCTCCCCGAGTCGGGAGTGGGTAATTTGCGCGCCTGCTGCCTTCCTTGGATGTGGTAGCCGTTTCTCAGGCTCCCTCTCCGGAATCGAACCCTGATTCCCCGTTATCCGTGGTCACCATGGTAGGCACAGAAAGTACCATCGAAAGTTGATAGGGCAGACATCCGAATGTATCGTCGCCGTCACGGGGACGTGCGATCGGCCCGAGGTTATCTAGAGCCACCAAAGCGGCCGGCGGGGGCGAGCCCACCGGATTGGTTTTGGTCTGATAAATGCACGCATCCCTGGGGGTCAGCGCTCGTCGGCATGTATTAGCTCTAGAATTACCACAGTTATCCAAGTAACAGATGGAGTTAATGATATTAATGATAACTGATTTAATGAGCCATTCGCAGTTTCACTGTACCGGCCCTGTGTACTTACACGTGCATGGCTTAATCTTTGAGACAAGCATATGCTACTGGCAGGATCAACCAGATAGCTCCCGTCGCCCCGTTCCCACCCCGGGCCCGGGACGGGAGATGGCGGATGCCGGGGCGCAGCCCTCGGATCAGGTCTGCGGGGGCCTCAGGCGAGACCCACGGGGCCGTGGGGATGGAGGGAGAGCGCACGCGCGCTCCCCTCCCTTCGTCGGGGCCGGGAGAAAAGAGCTGATGCCCCGCGGCTGGGGAACCCGGGGGGTGCGGCACCCGGGCTGGGCGACCCGAGGTCGGGGGAAACCCGGGTGGAACCCTTGGCCGTCTCCCAGGCGGCAGGTTACCGGGAGCCGGGACCGGGGCGGGGCGGACCGCCGGTGCGCCGAACCGGGGCGGAGTTCCTTAACACCACCGGGAAAACCCGGCCCGGCAGGCTGAGATCGATGGAGCAAGGGTCGGATGCGGCCGGCAAATCCGACCTCATTGACTACCAGGGTTTTTTAAGCAACTTGGCCTGCCAGAAACGGGGACTTACAGCAACGGGGACTCGGAGGCGGGTTGGTCTGACGGTGCGGCACACGGGCTGGGCGGCCCGAGGAACCCTCGGCTGTCTAACCGACGGTAGGTTCACGGGAGTCGCGGCCGGGACCGGGAGCCGGGCCCGGGTCGGACCGCCGGTGCGGCACCCGGGCTAGGCGTCCCGAGGTCGTGGGAGCGCCGGAGCCGAACGCGCGAGTCGGCAACTTGAGCGGCTCCCCTAACAAGGCAGGCCGAGATCGATGGAGCGAGGGTCGGATGCGGTTTTCCAAGCAACTTGGCCTGCCAGAAACGGGGACTTAGAGCGACGGCGTGAGCTGGCCGTGAGCAACTTGTGCGCCCGGGAACGGGGACTTGACGCCGGTGGCTCCGTGCGGCTCCGGGGGAGCTCGGGGCGGAACGCTGGGCCCCGCTACTCGGCGGCAGGTTCCCGGGAGCCGCGGCCTCGTCGACTTCCGGGTGTTTTCAAGCAACTTGGCCGGCCAACAACCGGGACTTGGAGCAACAGCTCCAGCCGGCCGCGAGCAACTTGTGCGGCCGGGAACAGGGGAATATCCTCAGAAACACAGAAGTGTTGGTGAAAAAAGTGCACGAAATTAGAGCAATGGCTGACTTTGTCAGTGATTAGCAGCCAAATGGTTGCATGAAAATTGTCCAAATGCTCTTGATGAGATACTCTGGGTTGTCTGCTTTACAGAAATATATACCTTTGTGGGTGTTTTTGTTTTATTTGTTTCAAATTAGAGTTGCAGTCCCATCATACCTAATGTAAAAATGTAATGGCTTTGTATAAAGTAATGTATACCTTAGTATGTTGCCTATATGTGCTGGGAAAATATGGAAAATCTATATAAATTTGGTATTTCTGAAATCAGGACACCTCAATTGATAAATCTGGATGGAATTTTCTGTCTCTTTACCTAATTTTGAGGGAAAATGAAAAAAAACTTAGATGTTTTTTTCTAATTTTTGCTAGTTTTTACTAAATTTCTAATTCTAAATTTTCAGCTAATCATCCAACTATGGTATCAAAAGAAAGCTCTATCTCTCCTTGAAAAAACAATACACTATTCACAGGAAAAAGAGAATCATTGCTGAACCGACATAGCGCAAAAATGGCAAAATTGCTCCGGGCTTTGAGCTACCAAAAACCCCTGGGACTGAAGGGGTTAAACTTTTTTTAATTTTGTTTCATTTATTTTACTAGAGTAATACAAGGAAACATGGTGAAAATGAAAGAAAAACAACTAGGAAATACATATTTAAATTCCACATAATGCAAGGAAAAAACTCCTAACTATAATACCCATTCAGAATTGAGGCTTACATATATCTAAATAAAAACTTATAAAAAACCTCTCTGACTAGATTTGTGTATTAATTCAATATGCTGACAGAAGAATGCCTTGACACCCTCTTTATTTGTCAGAAAATGTTTGCCCACTGGGGACAGTGTATGTGCATCACATATAGTGTTCAAGTGTTATAGCTTACACTTATAGCTAGCTACCTTTGATATAAGTTCCTCTGAGGAAGCCATGTTGGCGAAACGGGTCGAGGAATTTTTGATCATTTATACTTAAGGAACTTTGTACACACCATTTTTTATACACTATTGGAACTTTCCTGAGATTTTTTAGATATTTAGTTATCACAAAATATTTATTTATGTATTTATTCTGGGTATAAATTATCCCTGAGAAAAGAAAAACATTAAAAAAATATATATATAGGGCTATGTCCCACAATACATTTTGTTTTTATTAAACTCCTGGTTAATATGGACCCGTTATTATAAGGAGCTCAACCATTAACCTTTTACCTGCATCACTGTAACACTCCCATATAACGGGAAGTGTCCCCTCCTAAACATCGGTGAAGTCACCCGGGGACCTTGAGAAGCCAGACCAGAAAACGGAGGATATCCCTAAAAGGAAAAACCTGGATACACACTGGACGGTGCTAACCCCTGGAGACAGATCTGAGTGGCAAACGTTCATAGTATGCCTGCCTAAGTGTAAGTGCAATAATCCTTTTCTGATTATTATCTTCTAGGAGATACCATCCCATGTTTTTTTGTGTTTTCTCCTTATGTGATTCACATGTAGACCCCAAGGAGACTTTTGAAGGCTTGAATACCACATATATATTGTGAGTGCAATAATTTGAATTTAAATAGGCATTTTTGGTTTTGTTCTTTCTACACTATCGTTATTATTTTTTGTGTATTTTTTATTGTTATGATCGGTCCATACGAGCGCCCCTAGGTGGAATTTGTTTTGATAGAAATTCACAAGGAATTTGTAGGTTTAACCCCTTCGCGACCTTTGCCGGTTCAGGACCGTCATGACAAGAAGGTCACTAAATGACCTTTGACGGTCCTGAACCGTCAAAAAATTAAATAAGCTTAGAAAGTGATCAACGATCACTTTCTTCGCTTAAACAGCGTTACTGTAATGCCTCGATGTCGAGGCATTCAGTAACGCCGAGATCGGCATCGGGGGCCATGTCTGGCCCCTCCACGGGGCGTCAACAGCCGCCATACATTGTAAACAACCCGACAAACCCATGCATGTCGGGTATCACTGCACTCAGGAGATGTTCCTGAACACACATTGGGGTGTTGTTTGACAGTGACATATACCAGAACCTGTATATCTATAACTAAAGTACAATTTGTGTGAAAAAAAAATAAAAAAAAATTACTATTACAAAGTTTGACAAAGTGTAGTTCTATAATTGGTGCATGGAAAGGGTTAAAATAACAGCATTTGGAATACCCTGGGGTGTCTAGTTTTCAAAAATATATGGTTTGAATGGGTTAAATTGAGTTAACCGGCGATATTCCAAAGAGGAGATGGAGGCAGACTGACCAGATTTGTTAAAAAAGATTTGGAAATCATAAAACGCTGCTTGTACTTATTGCCCTATAACTTACAAAAAACAGCAAAAAAACATAAAAACTAGACTTGCGCATTCGTCTTCGGGCAAACATGAAAACGAGCACGAAGAGGCCGTTTTTTTGTTCGTTCCGAAGACACGTCGAAGAGAATACAGTGCCGGTAAAACGTAGGAGAAGACGAAGACTCACAACCACGAAGAATCGAAGATTCTTCGTGATCGTCTTCGTTTTTGCCGCGCAGCCGCCATAATTTCAAACAGGAGTGAGCTGATCTCGTCTGTCCAATCAGCTCACTCTTGTGACATCACGCTAAGGGTCTCGTCCAATGCCTGTGCTGCTGTTTTTTGAATTCTGAAGGCGCCTTTATAAGACCAGAGCTTGCCTGAGAGATCCATTCATTTTTCGCTGTGACTGCTTTGGCAACACTGCTGTGCTGCATCCGAGCGTTACAGAGAGATTGTTCTGTTCTGTGTGAGACTGGTAAGCCTTAGCCTGCCATTTCTCACAGTGTACTTCATCCTCACTTCAGTGCTACTTAATATAATTAATAATAATAATTTGATTAATTTAATAAAATAAAAATAATTTTTTTTATTTAATTTGTCATCAACTGTAGTGTAAGTGCTGTTGAGTTGACAGTGCACCCAGTGTCTCAGTGGCACTGGGGTGCCCTTGCCCTGGGCTGGCACCAGGGCCGGCCTTAGGGGTGTGCGACCTGTGCGACCGCACAGGGCGCCATGGTTGCAGGGGCGCCTGACCGGGACTTAGATTAAAGCATCAGTTTTTTTTTTGTGTTTTTTTTTTTAAACTTTATTTAACATCATTCATGTTAAATAAAGTTTAAAAAAAAAACGATGCTTAAATCTAAGTCCCGGTCAGGGGCGCCGAGCGGTTGCTCGTGAAGTTCTCGGCAACCGCTCGGCGCCCCTTACTCTCCGTGACTCCGTCGCTGTGCCGGCATCTCATGTTGAGCGCCGGACTATTCCGGCTCTCAACATGAAATGCCGGCACCGCAGCAGAGCGAGAAGACGGATGCCTCCCGCTCTCACCGCAGGACTCCGGCAACAAGGTAAGTGGGGGGGGTGTAGTTTGAAGGGGCAGAGGGGGGGTGTAGTTTGAAGGGGCAGAGGGGGGGTGTAGTTTGAAGGGGCAGAGGGGGGGTGTAGTTTGAAGGGGCAGAGGGAGGGGGGTGTAGTTTGAAGGGGCAGAGGGAGGGGGTGTAGTTTGAAGGGGCAGAGGGAGGGGGGTGTAGTTTGAAGGGGCAGAGGGAGGGGGGTGTAGTTTGAAGGGGCAGAGGGAGGGGGGTGTAGTTTGAAGGGGCAGAGGGAGGGGGGTGTAGTTTGAAGGGGCAGAGGGGGGTGTAGTTTGAAGGGGCAGAGGGGGGGTGTAGTTTGAATGGGCAGGGGGGGTAGTTTGAGGGGCGGTAGTTTGAAGGGGCATGGGGGGGTAGTTTGAAGGGGCAGAGAGGGCGGGTAGTTTGAAGGGGGGGCGCCAGAGGAGTAGTCCGCACAGGGCGCCACAACGCCTAAGGCCGGCTCTGGCTGGCACTAGTGCCTACTGCCTGTCCTGCTTAAATAAATTAAATAGAATTTATAAATAATAATTTAATAGAGTCTATAATTTAATAGTTCATTATAATATTATATATATATTTGTCAGTCATATATATATATACTATAGTATACTAGTGTAGAGTGTACTGTAGACATTCATCTACTAGTGTCTAATTTAAAATCAGTAATATTAATTAATATAATTAATAATTGAATTCATTATAAAATTATATATATATTTGTCAGTTATAGTTAGTAATAGTATACTAGTGTAGAGTGTACTGTAGACATTCAAGACATCTACTAGTGTCTAATCTAAAATCAGTAATATCAATAATTCTATAATTCTTTCTTATCTTAATAGTTAATTAAATTAGCTATAAATAAAAGTAATAATATTAATTAATTACTACTAGCGTATAGTTCAGCTAATCTTATTAGTACTGGTGCTGCAGCTCTATAGTTTGTGCTTTGTTTTAGCAACAGCAGGAGACCAAGTCAATTTTTCTTAATAATCTTTCATTTTATTTCATTTGTTTTGCTCACCTCAGTCCATCAGTGAAGTGAACTTGTTGGGCTAGTGAGTGCAGCCGCATAAGTGCTGTGTTTTTTTTTGATCAGCAAGCAGTGACGTTAACTGTTTTGCAAAGATTTTCTCATTTATTTTACATTTTATTTCAATTTTATTAAAAGTACCCTTAGTGTTTTGCTCACCTCAGTCCATCAGTGAAGTGAACTTGTTGGGCTAGTGAGTGCAGCCGCATAAGTGCTGTGTGTTTTTGTTCAGCAAGCAGTGAAGCTAACTGTTTTGTGACATTTTATTTTATTTCTAATTCTTTTCAAGAAAAATTGACTGTGACGAGCTGTACTAAGCAAAGCTTCAAGCTACTAGCTGTAGTACTAAAATAATTCTAATCTTCTTTAATCTTAATCTATAATATATTATAAATAATATATAACAATATAAATTCTAATTCATAATCTATAATATAAGTAATTCTAATTCTAAATTCTAATTCATAATCTATATTCTTCTATCTATAATACATAATATATAAGTAAATTATTTCTAATCTATTAATATTATATAACTTAATATTAATTAATAAATCATACTGAATCTGATTTAACCTCACTTTAGCTTAGTGGGTTTGAGAGCGTCTGCCTAGAGGTAGACTTATAGTAAGGAAATATAGCTTTAGGCTAGCATAGTAGTAGGCTAAACTCTTAGGCCCGTGTAAATTCAAATTAAAAATAAAATACTGCTAGTTATTAAATAGTTAATCTTGAGTTAATAATTTAAATAACTTTAGCACTTTGCCAGATTGCACACAACAGCACAGTGCAGTAGTGCATAGTTTTACTTTTTAAGCAGTAGCACTGAAGAGAACTTCCTCTAATTTTTTTGTCTTTAATTCGTTTTTCCTTTTTTTTATTTTTTTTTTATTTTTTATTTTTTTATAGTTTTTTAAACACTACACTACACACACAACACAAAATTTGAAATGGATCCTCCTTTTGGGACTAAGGAGGGACAAGCTCCATCTACCACCACCACCACCAGCACCACCACCAGCACCACCACCAGATCTAAGATGCAGCCTTTGCGTCAGTCTAGTCGGCCAAGTAGGCTCTCGCTTATCATTTGGGGAAGCATTGCTTGAAGAATCATCAAGTAAAGGAAAGGCACCAAAAGCAGGCAGTAGTAGTGCGGCTAGGCCCACAAGCTCTATGGTTTTTTACGGAAAGCCTAAAGCACCAGAAGCACGTTCAAAGTTAAAGGGTAGCACAAGTAGTACCAGCCCAGTGACTAAAAAGGAGTGCCTTTTGCCCCAAGCAGCATCTTCCCCATCCACAAGCAGCATGCAAGGTACCAAGCAGAGCCAAATTAGCAGCAAGACTCAGAGGGGTCCCAAACAAAAGCGATCTCATTCCTTTGTAGGGAAAACCACCACCACCACCACCCCCACCGCCTCTACCACCACCACTAGTGCTGCGCCTACTGTTCCCACTGGTACCGCCACGCCATGTCCTCCTAGTACCTCTAGCAAGCCACCAAGTCCTTACAAAATTTTTGTAAATACAGTTAGAGAGAGGGCTACACATAGTGGAACTCCACCTAGCGAGGTAGCAGAGGAGCCTGAGACTGAGAGGCCAAGTGCAGAGTCTATTCTTCCTGCTCGCACTACTACTAGTCACGAGTCTCACGACGATATCAGTCTTAGCTCCAGCCTAGCAGGAATTCCATTCGATCTGGCTAATGAAGAGCTAGACTATGAGCCAGAGGAAGTAGAGGAGATGAGTGGTCAGGAATCAGATTCCTCAGGGAGCAGTGTCCAAATGACTAGTGCACAATTTTCCCCTGAGCCTCCACCTTCTCCGCTACGATCATCACCATCACCACCACCACCAGCAGCAGCAGCAGCAAAACCTAGCAAATCTAAAGCATTTAGCAGTCCCACTATGGCCAGTACTGTTACCACCAGTCCCACCACCACTAGTTCTGCCTCTGTTCATCCACCCCGAGCAGTAGGAGCAGCACCCAAGGCACACTCCAAGGCTATGCGCGCCCCAATTTGGGAGCACTTTGAAAATGTTGAAGAAGGACGCTATGGAAAGTGCAAACATTGTGGGAAGCTAATAAGCAGAGGGAAAGTGTCTGGCCATTTTACCAGTGCTAGCATGAAGCATCACCTCAGCACTCAACACAACGCTGTGCTATTGGGGAAAGATGCAGAAGTAAAACTTAGTGCAGGCAGCATAGCTGGTGGCCGTGGAAAAACCCCAACAGCTTCTTCTTCTGAGCCAATAGCAGCAGCAGCAGCAGCAGCAGCAGCTAGTGCTGGCAGCCAGAGACCAAGGCAGGTTGGAGCACTGCATGTCCAGCCCACCCTGGAACAATTTGTGGCATTCCAATCCAAAAGGTCAATGCCCAAACAGCAGGCCAATAAAGTAACGCGACTGATTGGTCAGTTCATTGCTGTTGGAGGGGCATCCTTCTCTATGATCGAAGGGGAGCCTTTCAAACAATTGATGGCGGCTGTGGCTCCACAATATACAGTTCCGTCACGTTCCACTTTCAGCAGGAACATTGTCCCATCATTGTATCGGTCCTGTGTTGCAGCAGTGAAAGAGGAGCTTTCCAAGGCTGCTGGTCAGTGTGTTCATTTCACTACAGATTTGTGGAGTGCACCTAGCGGCCAGCATGCCTTTCTTTCTTTGACAGCACACTGGTGGCAGCCCGGTGTGTCTAAGGAAGCTGCTGCAGCAGGCTACCGATCTTTCCTTCTCCATGCAGAAGTGATGGATGAAAAGCACACTTCACAAAATATTCTGCATGCAATGAGGAAAATGTTTAGCCTTTGGGTGGGAGAAGAGGCGGGCACCAATGTTGAAGTTGGTTTTGTGGTAACTGACGGAGGTGCCAATATGGTGAAAGCGCTGCGAGATGGTCATATTGTTGGTGTGCGCTGTGCAGCCCACATCATCCATCTTGTAGTGAAGGCAGCAATGTCAGAAGGAACTAATGTGGCAGCAGTAGTTCTGTCCCGCTGCAGAAAGATCGCTGGGCACTTTCACCATAGTGTTAAGGCTAGCCAACTTTTGAGGGAAGAGCAAGAGAGGTCAGGTCTTCCCGTACACTGCCTACGCCAGGATGTCAGTACACGGTGGAACTCCACGTTAGACATGCTGGAGAGGATTTTGGAGCAGCAGAGGGCAATCCATAATCTTGCCTCAGAGCACAATATTGGGATTACCTCTCCATTGAATAGGGAGGATTGGACAGTGATCGCCCAGCTAGTGGCAGTCCTTAAACCATTCAGGGATGCCACAGAAAATGTAAGCTCAAACACTGCCAGTCTGGCCCAGGTAATCCCAGTGTTCTCCCATCTAGGCAGCAAGATGGATGTGTTCCTTGGAAACCGTGAGGCCGTTCAAGGTGGCACTCTACATCCTGACGTAGCAGCCATAGCCAGGAAGCTGAAGGATCTGCTAAAAGTACACCTTCGCAAACGAATGGAAGAGAGTCCCGAAATGATGCTAGCGTGCCTTTGTGATCCAAGAATTAAGGGAAAGCTAGCTTTGAAATTTAATGTTCTCAGTAGCTACCGGGAGCAATTGGTCAACAAGGTGCGTGACTGGCAGCGTAAAATGGGAATGCTGTCCGAGGAGGGAGAGGTGCAGGAGGAGGAAGAGATGATGTGGTCTGCTACTCCTAGCAGCAGCATCAGCAGCAGTGCCACAAGCAGCACAACACAGCTGAGTGGAGCAGCTGCGTTTTGGGAAGAGGCACTTGGGAGTATAGTTGGACCATCTGACAGAGCTAGCAGCAGAAAGGAGAGTAGTGCTGCTGAAATGGTCAAACTTTACCTCTGTGAAGTTCCTTCTGCGCCTAATGTTGATCCTCTTAGCTACTGGGATGAAAAGAAGAGTGTGTGGCCTGCACTCTCATGGGTTGCGCAGCAGCTACTATCATGTCCGCCAACCACTGTTCAAAGTGAGCGCGTGTTTTCTATGACTGGAAACATACTGAGTCCACAGCGCTCACGCATGGCACCTCATCTGATGGAGCAGATTGCCTTTCTTAAATTCAATCTGCCCAAGTTGGGATACCCAGCTCTTAGCTTGGAAAGTTAATTTTTTTTCTCTGTAATGTTTAAGGTAGTTTCTCCCCCTGGTTGCACGTGTTTGTGGTGTGGCAACGTCTGCTACCTCCGCCGGTGTAGCCAATTTACGCTAGGGCCTAGTGTCTGAGTTCTGGAAGTCCGCTCCCAAACGCCATGGACTGACAGACTTTCATGCTTTGCCCTGGGGTGAAACAGGTGAGCGGGTCGTCAATTGCCCACTCATTCACCTTTTTCCGTTTCCAACGCTGCTGCTGGTGGTGGTGCCAGTATCTTTTGCCAGTTCGCTTGCTGGCTGAAATCATGCCTCAAATGTCCCTAATGGAGAGGGTAGTTTCTCCCCCTGGTTGCACTTGCTGCGGTGTGGCAATGCCTGCTACCTCCGCCGGTGTAGCCAATTTACGCTAGGGCCTAGTGTCTGAGTTCTGGAAGTCTGCTCCCAAACGCCAAGGACTGACAGTCTTCGGATGCTTTGCCCTGGGGTGAAACAGGTGAGCGGGTCGTCAATTGCCCACTCATTCACCTTTTTCCGTTTCCAACGCTGCTGCTGGTGGTGGTGCCAGTATCTTTTGCCAGTTCGCTTCCTGGCTGAAATCATGCCTCAAATGTCCCTAATGGAGAGGGTAGTTTCTCCCCCTGGTTGCACTTGCTGCGGTGTGGCAATGCCTGCTACCTCCGCCGGTGTAGCCAATTTACGCTAGGGCCTAGTGTCTGAGTTCTGGAAGTCTGCTCCTAAACGCCAAGGACTGACAGTCTTTGGATGCTTTGCCCTGGGGTGAAACAGGTGAGCGGGTCGCCAATTGCCCACTCATTCGCCTTTTCCAATGCTGCTGCTGCTGCTGGTGGTGGTGGTGCCAGCGTCTCTTCTCTGCCAGTTCGCTTCCTGGCTAGTGTCATGCCTTAAATGTCCCTAATGGAGAGGGTAGTTTCTCCCCCCTGGCTGCGTCTGTTTGCGGTGTGGCAACGCCTGCTACCTCCGCCGGTGTAGCCAGCTTACGCTAGGGCCTTGTGTCTGAGTTCTGGAAGTCTGCTCCCAAACGCCAAGGACTGACAGTCTTTGGATGCTTTGCCCTGGGGTGAAACAGGTGAGCGGGTCGCCAATTGCCCACTCATTCGCCTTTCCCAATGCTGCTGCTGCTGGTGGTGGTGGTGCCAGCGTCTCTTCTCTGCCAGTTCGCTTCCTGGCTAGTGTCATGCCTTAAATGTCCCTAATGGAGAGGGTAGTTTCTCCCCCCTGGCTGCGTCTGTTTGCGGTGTGGCAACGCCTGCTACCTCCGCCGGTGTAGCCAGCTTACGCTAGGGCCTTGTGTCTGAGTTCTGGAAGTCCGCTCCCAAACGCCAAGGACTGACAGTGTTTGGATGCTTTGCCCTGGGGTGAAACAGGTGAGCGGGTCGCCAATTGCCCACTCATTCGCCTTTCCCAATGTTGCTGCTGCTGGTGGTGGTGGTGCCAGCGTCTCTTCTCTGCCAGTTCGCTTCCTGGCTAGTGTCATGCCTTAAATGTCCCTAATGGAGAGGGTAGTTTCTCCCCCCTGGCTGCGTCTGTTTGCGGTGTGGCAACGCCTGCTACCTCCGCCGGTGTAGCCAGCTTACGCTAGGGCCTTGTGTCTGAGTTCTGGAAGTCCGCTCCCAAACGCCAAGGACTGACAGTGTTTGGATGCTTTGCCCTGGGGTGAAACAGGTGAGTGGGTCGCCAATTGCCCACTCATTCGCCTTTCCCAATTCTGCTGCTGCTGGTGGTGCCAGCGTCTCTTCAATGCCAGTTCGCTTCCTGGCTGGTGTCATGCCTCAAATGTCCCTAATGGTAAGGGCAGTTTCTCCCCCCTGGCTGCCTCTGTCTGCGGTGTGGCAACGCCTGCTACCTCCGCCGGAGTGGCCAGCTTACGCTAGGGCCTAGTGTCTGAGCTCTGGAAGTCTGCTGCCAAACGTCTAAGACTGACAGTGTTTGGGTGCTTTGCCCTCGGGTGAAACAGGTGAGTGGGTCGCCAATTGCCCACTCATTCGCCTTTCCCATTTTTCAATGCTGCTGCTGGTGGTGGTTGTGGTGGTGGTGCCAGCGTCTCTTCAATGCCAGTTCGCTTCCTGGCTGGTGTCATGCCCAAAATGTCCCTAACGGTAAGGGCAGTTTCTCCCCCCTGGCTGCCTCTGTCTGCGGTGTGGCAATGCCTGCTACCTCCGCCGGAGTGGCCAGCTTACGCTAGGGCCTAGTGTCTGAGCTCTGGAAGTCTGCTGCCAAACGTCTAAGACTGACAGTGTTTGGGTGCTTTGCCCTGGGGTGAAACAGGTGAGTGGGTCGCCAATTGCCCACTCATTCGCCTTTCCCATTTTTCAATGCTGCTGCTGGTGGTGGTTGTGGTGGTGGTGCCAGCGTCTCTTCAATGCCAGTTCGCTTCCTGGCTGGTGTCATGCCCAAAATGTCCCTAACGGTAAGGGCAGTTTCTCCCCCCTGGCTGCCTCTGTCTGCGGTGTGGCAACGCCTGCTACCTCCGCCGGAGTGGCCAGCTTACGCTAGGGCCTAGTGTCTGAGCTCTGGAAGTCTGCTGCCAAACGTCTAAGACTGACAGTGTTTGGGTGCTTTGCCCTGGGGTGAAACAGGTGAGTGGGTCTCCAATTGCCCACTCATTCGCCTTTCCCATTTTTCAATGCTGCTGCTGGTGGTGTTTGTGGTGGTGGTGCCAGCATCTCTTCTGTGCCAGTTCGCTTCCTGGCTAGAGTCATGCCCAAAATGTCCCTAACGGTAAGGGCAGTTTCTCCCCCCTGGCTGCCTCTGTCTGCGGTGTGGCAACGCCTGCTACCTCCGCCGGAGTGGCCAGCTTACGCTAGGGCCTAGTTTCTGAGCTCTGGAAGTCTGCTGCCAAACGTCTAAGACTGACAGTGTTTGGGTGCTTTGCCCTGGGGTGAAACAGGTGAGTGGGTCGCCAATTGCCCACTCATTCGCCTTTCCCATTTTTCAATGCTGCTGCTGGTGGTGGTTGTGGTGGTGGTTGTGGTGGTGCCAGCATCTCTTCTGTGCCAGTTCGCTTCCTGGCTAGAGTCATGCCCAAAATGTCCCTAATGGTAAGGGCAGTTTCTCCCCCCTGGCTGCGTCTGTTTGCGGTGTGGCAACGCCTGCTACCTCCGCCGGAGTGGCCAGCTTACGCTAGGGCCTAGTGTCTGAGCTCTGGAAGTCTGCTGCCAAACGTCTAAGACTGACAGTGTTTGGGTGCTTTGCCCTGGGGTGAAACAGGTGAGTGGGTCGCCAATTGCCCACTCATTCGCCTTTCCCATTTTTCAATGCTGCTGCTGGTGGTGGTGGTGGTGGTTGTGGTGGTGCCAGCATCTCTTCTGTGCCAGTTCGCTTCCTGGCTAGAGTCATGCCCAAAATGTCCCTAATGGTAAGGGCAGTTTCTCCCCCCTGGCTGCGTCTGTTTGCGGTGTGGCAACGCCTGCGACCTCCGCCGGAGTGGCCAGCTTACGCTAGGGCCTAGTGTCTGAGCTCTGGAAGTCTGCTGCCAAACGTCTAAGACTGACAGTGTTTGGGTGCTTTGCCCTGGGGTGAAACAGGTGAGTGGGTCGCCAATTGCCCACTCATTCGCCTTTCCCATTTTTCAATGCTGCTGCTGGTGGTGGTGGTGGTGGTTGTGGTGGTGCCAGCATCTCTTCTGTGCCAGTTCGCTTCCTGGCTAGAGTCATGCCCAAAATGTCCCTAATGGTAAGGGCAGTTTCTCCCCCCTGACTGCGTCTGTTTGCGGTGTGGCAACGCCTGCGACCTCCGCCGGAGTGGCCAGCTTACGCTAGGGCCTATTGTCTGAGCTCTGGAAGTCTGCTGCCAAACGTCTAAGACTGACAGTGTTTGGGTGCTTTGACCTGGGGTGAAACAGGTGAGTGGGTCGCCAATTGCCCACTCATTCGCCTTTCCCATTTTTCAATGCTGCTGCTGGTGGTGGTGGTGGTGGTTGTGGTGGTGCCAGCATCTCTTCTGTGCCAGTTCGCTTCCTGGCTAGAGTCATGCCCAAAATGTCCCTAATGGTAAGGGCAGTTTCTCCCCCCTGGCTGCGTCTGTTTGCGGTGTGGCAACGCCTGCTACCTCTGCCGGAGTGGCCAGCTTACGCTAGGGCCTTGTGTCTGAGCTCTGGAAGTCCGCTGCCAAACGTCTAGGACTGACAGTGTTTGGATGCTTTGCTCTGGGGTGAAACAGGTGAGTGGGTCGCCAATTGCCCACTCATTCGCCTTTTCCATTTCCTTTTCCATTTCCATTTCATTATTTTCCTTCTGATACACAACCAACCAACCAAACATAACACACACAATAACACAAATAACACAGTGACATAACACATAACACATATAACACACAGTGACAACACACATAACACACATAACACATACACGTACAATGCACAAATCACAAGGACCTTTCCTCTTGTTATTTGTCCTGGCCTTCACTTCTACACTCACTAGCATTAACGCTATAACTCACACTTCATACTATAACATTTTTCCATCCACATAGCTGCCAACAGACCCAACTTTTTCAGGGACAGTCCTGCTTTTTTCCAGTCCTGTCCCATCTAATTTAGCTATCTAGGTATGCAAATACACGTTGGTAGTTATAGCTCGGTAGGTAGCACTAGTATAAACATTAAATAAATATAATAAAGTACTAAATAATAAATCTAACTTTAAAATACATTTAAATAAACCCCTTAATTTTTTAAAACCCATTAAAATTAAAATTAAATTATTATTTAGACATAATACATCTTTAACCAAACCAGTGCACTGCTACTAATCTTAAACATAACCGTACATTAACCCTAAGCTATTTTTTAGTTCTTGTCCAACATTTTTCCATCCGCATACCTGCCAACACACCTAAGATTTTGGTGGACAGTCCTGCTTTTTTCCAGTCCTGTCCAGTAAAAGTTGGGTTGTTGCAAAGTATGCCATTGTGAATAGGTAGCAAATGTTAGGCATGTACTACAAGTGGTCCAAAATCAATTTAAAAATGTAAAATAATCCCTATTCTTTTATTAAACATCTATGGATGATGATCTTGTGTATGATAAACGGAGGCCAAGTTCCTTGGAGCATTTGTCTCTAGGTCATTTTGTGTACAGTACACCTCAGTACGTGTGTGCAACTCTATTGGTCGTTTCGGCAGAGGGCTGGCCTGCCATCAACGAATGAAGTGCGTTCTGCAATTCACTCGTTGATGCCAGACCAGCCCCCTGCCGAAACGACCAATAGAGTTGCACACACGTTCCTTCACGGCAGCTGCTGCTGCTCCGATGTGTTGTTAACCACGTATTAACCCCTGCTAGGCAACCGGGAAGGAAACGAAGAGAAGACGGGCGAATATTCGCGGAATACGAAGGTTTTTTTCCCCCCAAAGACGAGCACGAAGACGAACACGAAGAGCCCCCTGGTGCCCAAGTCTAATAAAAACATTGGGTATTTCTAAACTCAGGACAAGTAGTAGAATCTATTTAGCTAGTTTCTTTACTTGCTTTTTTAGGTGAGTAAAAGATTTTTCAAATAAAAGTCATAAAATGTGTTTTTTTTCAATTTTTCACCATGTTTTTTGTTTATTTTTTTATAGTAAATAAGATGATACGATCAAAATAATGGTATCTGAAGAAAGCCCATCTTGTCCTGAAAAAAACAATATATAACTTATGTGGGTACACTAAATGGGTGAGGAGAAAATTACAGCTGAACACAAGCACCACAAAAGTGTCAAAACAGCCTCGATCCCACAGGGTACAAAACGAAAAATGAGCCCGGTTCTTAAGGGGTTAAGGCCAAAATGACTAGGAGAGAATGCATTACTTAAAGTTTTAGCTCTCCTACTTAAAAATCTAACACCCTTTTCTGCCAAAGGATTCAATATAGGATCTGAAAACAGGATAGGTAAACATGTATGTACAATATTACAAATCTGTGAGAAATCTTGAATATATGTAGTGAGAAAAGATAACGGATATGAAGCCAGACGCTTGACATGTGACTTTTGTGAACCCATATTTTGTAAAAGAGAGTTCCTATCAATTTTATTGACTAAGTGCTTGATGGTTGCCTTATGGTCATACCTGAATTTTAAAACATTAACAAACTCAGAAATTAAATCATTTTGTCCCTGCCAAATACGTATAAGATCATCAATATAGCGATAATACAGAAAAATATAAGAACCGAAGATGTTTGTATCTCCAAAAATGTGGGAGGCTTCCCACCAACCTAAATATAGGTTGGCGTATGAGGGAGCAAATTTAGCCCCCCATAGCGTATCCACATTTTTTGAGATAGAACATATCCTCTGTCATGGAGAGCCTGTATTGTGCGAGGGTTTGGCATTGGAAGGGTTAACAAAGCCAGATGTGTTTTACAGCCTACAGCTGACCCTCTTAAGCCACACAAACTGACCCACACCTTCTACATACCAGAGCTCTGCCATAAATTAATTAGGGTTCAGCCTCAGTGACCATTAGTGATATGGAATTTAGGATGATGGTGTTCTATGCTGGGTTTGGGTCATCTTGAGGACACGATGGGATATTTTTTGCCAGTTTAAACAGATGTATTTTAAAAATACATGTTTGATAGTAAGTGCTAGTCCTTTGTCACAAATGGAGGGGCGGAACTAAAATTAGTTTTTTTAAGAGAACCTCTCCTGGAACTTTCTATGGATTTGTAAATCACTGAAAGCTCTCATACGCAACAAGGACTTTGAAGTTCCTGCAGACACAGTGGCGTCTCCAGCTTTCATATTTAGGGGGCACATGGGGGACAGGGACCAAAGTAGAGGGGCCAATTATAAAACGCTACATATACACGCTATGTGTGTGTATATATATATATTAGGGATGCACCGATATATCAGTGGCCGAAATATATCTGCCGAAAAGGGCGTTATCGGCAAAATGCCAGAAAAAAAAACGGACGGAAATAATTATCCGCTAGGGCCAGGCTGCTTACCTGTGCGTTGGTCGCAGTGTGCCAGGAGAACCAGGAACCCAGCAGAGTCACATGAATGCACATCACATGACTCTGCTCCCTTCCTGGGAGGGGACAAGAGAAGTTTGTCGCACAGCAACACAGAAGGGAAGCAGCAGGACCCCTGCAGAAGTCTGCGAGTGAGAGATCTCTAGTTCGGGTAAGGGGGTGGGGGAGGGTGTATGAGCAAGTATGCGTGATTAAGGGAATGAATGAGTATATGAATGAGTGAATTAATGTTTGTAAATGAGTGTGTGATAGCATGGCATAGGGAGCCTGTAATCACACTCCTATCTTGTGCCCAGGTTCTAGCATGTACTGGCTGCCTGGGCGTGATAGGAGCGGATAGCTGTTAGCAATTATATATATATATATATATGTCCAATTTTGGTGTGTTAATCATACTTTTATTAAAAGTAAGTAACACACCAAAATTGGACAGAAAAATTCAATAACAATATATATATATATATATATATATATATATATATATATATGATTGTTAACAGCAATCACACTCCTATCATACCCAGGCAACAAGAACATGCTAGAACCTGGGCATGATAGGAGTGTGATTGCTGTTAGACTCAGCATTAAAGATATAGATGCAAAACCCCTAAATTACAGGCACAGATCACAGGTTGCACACCCCAAAGGCCAGCCCTGGGTTCCACATTGCCCACATAGAACCAGATCAGCACCCAGATTACACAGATAAGACGTGCCATCTTCGTCCCCAAACGGCCTAGCCTGAGCCATCTTTGTCTCCAAACACTGAAAACTCTCATACTCAACAAGGACTTTGAGGTTCCTGCAGAAGCAGTGGCGTCTCCAGCTTTCATATTTAGGGGGGCACATGGGGGGACAGGGACCAAAGTAGAGGGGCCAATTATAAAAGCTACATATACACTCTATGTGTGTGTGTATATATATATATATATATATATATATATATATTAGGGATGCACCGATATATCAGTGGCCGAAATATATCGGCCGAAAAAGGGCGTTATCGGCAAAATGCCAGAAAAAAACAAAAACGTCCCCAAACGGCCCAGCCTGAGCCATCTTTGTCTCCAAACAGCCCAGTTTAAAACATTTTTGTCCTCAAACAGCCTGTCCTGTGCCATCTTTGTCCTATAAACACACTGCATGTGCCATATTGGTCCCCAAGGCTCAAACACCCTGCTTGTGCAAGCTTTGCCTTTGTCTAAATCACTTATACATCTATGATACTGTCACGTTCTGCCCAGGCTGCGGAGCTGCATATCTGTCTTGTTTCAGTTTCCCTGTTTTGCTTCGATCCATTCCTGGATTTCCTTTTGCTCTGTTCTGATCTTCCATTCCTTGCTTCTGATTCAGCTCTTTGCTTCAGCTCTGTTTCCTTTATAAGGAGTGCCCCACCTGTGTGTTCTGTTTGTCTCAGTCTTCAGTCTAAGGTATGTCTCAGTGCTATGTGTTTGGTTTACATGTTTTGTTTGTTTCGTACCACTGCCAGCAGGGATTAGCGTTAGGACCCACCGTCATTGGAGTACTTTGGCGTAGTGGTGGGCTAAGCATACTATGGCCATATGATGTGACGGAATCTCCAATAGTTATCATACAGTCCTAGGCTAGTTTCTGTATTTATGTGTGTCAGTCTGTCCTGTATCCCCGGCAGCGGGGTGTCCTGTCCTGTATCCCCGGCAGCGGGGTGTCCTGTCTTGTTCCCTGTTGTGCCCTGTGTTATGAATATCTTGTCTGGTTATGTTTATTCCTTGTCTTGTTCACTGTTGTGCTCAATAACATGTATATCTTGTCTGGTTATGTTTCGTGCTTGGTCTCCCTGTCCCTTGCTTGTTATGTGTCTGCTATATTTCTCTGCTTAGCTTCCATACTCCCAGCCTGCAGCATCCTGCATATGAGTCTTGTGTGATGTCTCATGCCTGTTCCAGGGTGCCTGCAGGATTTGACTTTGTTCTGGACTACATCCGCTGCTATATCAGGGCACTGGTGTTTGGCTGCACATCCCTAGATACTCAACACCTGGGTGAGTGTGGTCGCCCTGCAACCAGGCCCTGTCCAAACTCCACTACTGCACTGTGACTCCTGCATACAATCCTCGGGCGCGCTGGGTCCTTTCAGTCATCTGTTTGGACCCAGTCCGTGACAGATACATGATACATACAAACACCTCTAAAATCCATCACTCACTCTCATTCACACAATCATTAATTCCCCCATTCATTCACAAATTAATCCACACAATTAATTCACACAATTCATCCACACATTTATTCATTCATTCTCTTACTCATCCACACATTTCATCCACACATTAATTCATTCTCTCACTCATTCACACCCATCATTTACACATATTAATCAATGCATTCTGACAAATTATTCAAGAAATTCATCCAGACATTAATTCATTATCTCACTAATTCACAACACACAATTCATCCACATGATTCATTCATTCTCTCGCTTATTCACACAATTCGTCCACACATTAATTCATTCTCTCGCTCATTCACACAATTCATCCATACATTAATTCATTGTCTCGCTCATTCACAACACACGATCATCCATACGTTAATTAATTTATTCTTTCACTCATTCACATAATTTAGCCACACATTTTTTAATTAATTGTCTCATTCATTCATATTTTCCCACCCTTCTCCAGAGAGTCTTCACTCCCTTACCTCGCCAGTCAACTGCAGCTTTCGGTGTGCCGCTCCCACTCCTTCTGCGTTCCTGCGTCCCCTGGCCAAGAAAATGGAGGTTGCACACACACTGTGTCTGTGGCAGCTGCCCCTTTTGCCACACATTAAAGACGGCCTTGATGATACATACATAGTAACATAGTAACATAGTTCATAAGGTTGAAAAAAGACCAAAGTCCATCAAGTTCAACCTATATACATATTGTGTCCCTACTGTGTTGATCAGAGGAAGGCAAAAAACCCTTATGAAGCAGATGCCAATTGCCCCATACCAGGGGGAAAATTCCTTCCCGACTCCAAATATGGCAATCAGAATAAATCCCTGGATCAACGTTCTGTCCCTATTAAGCTAATATCCATAACTTGTAATATTATTGCTTTCAAGAAACACGTCCAGGCTCCTTTTGAACTCTTTTATTGAGTTTACCATTACCACTTCCTCTGGCAGAGAGTTCCATAATCTCACCACTCTTACTGTAAAGAACCACCGTCTGTGCTGGTGTAGAAAACTTCTTTCCTCCAGCCGTGGAGGATGTCCCCTTGTTATAGATACAGTCCTGGGTATAAATAGGTCCTGGGAGTGATCTCTGTACTGCCCCCTTATATATTTATACATAGTTATTAAGTCCCCCCTAAGCGGTCTTTTTTCCAAACTAAATAACCCTAATTCTGATAATCTTTCTGGGTACTGTAGTCCTCCCATTCCCCTTATTACTCTGGTTGCCCGTCTTTGAACCCTCTCCAGCTCCACTATATCTTTTTTGTACACTGGTGCCCAGTACTGTACACAGTATTCCATGTGTGGTCTGACTAGTGACTTGTACAGTGGTAGAATTATTTCCTTGTCGTGGGCATCTATGCCCCTTTTGATGCACCCCATGATTTTATTTGCCTTAGCAGCAGCTGCCTGACACTGGTCGCTACAGGTAAATTTACTGTTAACTAAAACTCCTAAGTCCTTTTCCATCTCAGTCGTCCCAGTGTTCTCCCATTTAATACATATTCCCAGCCTGGATTTTTCTTCCCCATGTGCATAGCCTTACATTTATCTGTGTGGAACCTCATCTGCCACATCCCAGCCCAAGCCTCCAACCTATGCAGATCCATTTGTAATCGTGTACTGTCCTCTATTGTGTTAACCACGTTACAGAGCTTAGTATCGTCTGCAAAGATTGATACTTTACTATACAATCCCTCTACAAGGTCATTAATAAATATATTAAAAAGAATAGGACCCAAAACTGACCCCTGTGGTACCCCACTAGCAACAGTCACCCACTCAGAGTATGTACCATTAATAACCACCCTCTGTTTCCTATCACTGAGCCAGTTACGTACCCACATACACACATTCTCCCCCATCCCAAGCATTCTCATTTTATGTACCAGCCTTTTATGTGGCACCGTATCAAATGCTTTGGAAAAATCAAGATATACGACATCCAGCGATTCACCCTGATCCAGTCTTGAGCTCACCTCCTCATAAAAGCTGATCAGATTAGTTTGACAGGACCGATCCCTTGTAAACCCATGCTGATATGGAGTCATACATTTATTTTCATTGAGATACTCCAAAATAGCATCTCTTAGGAAACCCTCAAACAGTTTACACACAACAGAAGTTAAACTAACAGGCCTATAATTCCCCGGGTCACTTTTTGTCCCCTTTTTGAATATTGGCACAACATTTGCTATGCGCCAGTACTGGGGAACAGACCCTGTCCTTGAATATTAGAAATAGGGGTCTGTCTATTATATTACTTAACTCCCTTAGAACGCGGGACCTGGTGATGATGGATGATCGGCCGCACAGCTCGCACACCCCAAAGGCTCGTCCTGAGAGCTTCCAGCCGAAAAGCCTCTCTCTTTTGAACCACCATCATACCCCCTTCTCTGATTTTGTAATAACTGTCCTGATTATTTGAAAGGGAACATAAGGTCTTTATTTGTTAAATTAGGTTTAAACATCATGATTAACCAATTAATTATTGCGTAAATCTTGGGATACTGCATAATTGGTATTAAATATAGAAAAATCTTGATATAATTCATGATTTACAGTAGACATTAAAGACATGTTTTTTAACTGAGAAAAGTTTCACAAAATTATTTAAATCCACAACAGTCTTAAATAAATCAAATTGCACTGGAGGTGAAAAACCCAAAACTTGAGTAATAGAATCTCAGATTCTGATAGCTGATAATGTGATAAGTTAATAACATTTAACTGAGGAACCCTGAAGTCTTGCTTTTGTGTTCCAATTGATGGCTTCGTTTTTAAACCACCTTTTAATCGTTTGTTGGCCGAAACAGTAGGAGCCTCCGCTGAATCTCCCAAGATGTGGTCACTTTCTACATTCATTGAGGTCAGATGTGCCTCTCCCGAAAGGAGGTTAGTAGTGATTAGTAAGCAGGGCTCCATTAAGTTGCAGTATCTGTATTCAGCCTGCAGGGGAGAGCTCAGAGTTCTCAGGAGGGTCTGAAAAGACCCTCTTGGGAACTTGTTTATTTTTTAATGGGTGCCACTATCTTGTGAGAAACAAAATCTTTTGCATACAGTCCTGGAGTTACTTTCCTGAAAGTATATTAACTGACTTTTTACTAAGAAGGGCTTCTTAAATGGCATTGTTTCCAGGATGAAAATAAACTGTAATGACTAAAGGATTTTAAAAGAAGCAACTTGGATAAAATTGAAAGAGTGCCTCGACATCGAGGCATTACAGCAACGCCATTTCAGCGAAGAAAGTGATCGTTGATCACTTTCTAAGCTTATTTAATTTAATGACGGTTCAGGATCGTCAAAGGTCGTTAAGTGACCATTTTTGCGTGACAGTCCTGAACCGGCAAAGGTCGTTAAGGGGTTAATATTATACCCTGCAGCCAATATACATAAATATTAGCCCCTGCTGCCAATATATATAAATATTAGCCCCTGCAGCCAATATATATATTAATATTAGCCCCTGCTGCCGATATATATTAATATTAGACTCTGCTGCCGATATATATTAATATTAGTCCCTGCTGA
Source organism: Sceloporus occidentalis (assembly GCA_023333645.1). NCBI lineage: Eukaryota > Metazoa > Chordata > Lepidosauria > Squamata > Phrynosomatidae > Sceloporus > Sceloporus occidentalis. The sequence goes on along the minus strand of JALMGF010000055.1, from coordinate 977,742 downwards.
CAATATATATTAATATTAGCCCCTGCTGACAATATATATTAATATTAGCCCTTGCAGCCAATATATATAAATATTATACCCTGCTTCCAATATATATTAATATTAGCCCCTGCTGCCAATATATATATATATATATATATATATATATATATATGCCCCTGTTGCCAATATATTCTATAATGAAAAAACTGGACCCTACCCAAGCATTTCCTTGGGCCCCGCTCCACTCTCCCTAGCATGCAATCACTCCCTCCGCTACCACACCAAAAAGAAAATATTTGCCACACTGACTGCAGATCAGGGGAATACTGTGAGAGTCAGTGCAGTCTTCCCTCCTGACTGCACAGTGACTTTGAAAGGTCCTCTCCCCCATAATCATCCCCAGAGTCCCTTTGTCCCCTCATTCACTAAACCATACCTCTCTTTTACTTACTCCCTGTAGTTCAGGTATAGATCAAATTAACAACACATGGAAACAGCACATGCAACTGAATAAGACATACAAACCCTGTATTTGCAGGTATACATAAATAATGTATGGAAACAAAGCATTGCAGGTATAGATCAATAGAACACACAAACCCAGCATTGCAGGTATAGATCAACTGGAAATCACATGTAAACTCAGCACTGAAGGTATAGATCAAATAAACAACACATGGAAACAGCACTCCAGGTATTGATCAACTGAATAAGACATACAAATCCTGTATTTGCAGGTAAACATAAATAATTTATGGAAACATAGCATAGCAGATATAGATCCACAGAAAAACACAAAAACCCATCTTTGCAGGTATAGATTGGAATTCACATAAAAACTCAGCATTAAATGGATAGATAAAACCCCCTACAGGCATAGATCACAGGTTGCACACCCCAAAGTCAGCCCTGGCGTACACATTGCCCACATAGAACCTGAGCAGCACCCAAATTACACACATATATGACGTGCCACTGTTGTCCCCAAACAGCCCAACATGAGTCAACATTGTCCCCAAACAGCCAAGCATACGCCATCTTTGTCCCATAAGCACGCTACCTGTGCCATCTTTTTCCCATAAACACCCTGCATGTGCCATCTTGGTCCCCAATACTTAAACACACTGCACATAGTCCCTATCTACCGCTTCTCACTGCATCCTGCCCTATCTATCCCTTATCACTCCCTTCTGCCCTATCTACCCCTTCTCACTCCCTTCTCCCTATCTACCCCCTCCTCACTATCTACCCTCTCTCCCCCCGTCTTACTATCTACCCTCCCCCCTTTGAAGTTCACTCACCTTGTAGAATATGGCATTATATTCTGGCGCTCAGCATGAAATGCTGACACCGCGACCAAGACAGAGGCCTCGCGGAGGAGAGTAAGAGGTGCCGAATGGTTCAAAAGTTATTCTTGAGCGACCGATCGGCGCCTCTCTCTCTCCTCTGCGTCTATTGTGGTTGCACACAAAAAAAGACGCCGTTTCAATTGGGAGGGCACACGGGGGGGCACAGCATGATGTAAGGGGGGCATAGGAAAAGCTCTGAAAAAGAACAGAATCCTGGACACAATGTTTATTTTGACTGCATATATGACCCAGCCAGGATATATAGAATTTGTTTCTTGAAAGCTTTGATAAGGGGGTTGTAATTAGCTGCATATATTTTATAGTAATCAGAGGTTTGACAAGTCCCCAAATATTAGTTCGAGTGAGGGCGAAATGTTGGAGCTTTCATTGACATTCTCTCCCTGATTAAAGGATCACCGCAAGTGTCACTATTTCGGCGATAGTTATGCCTGCAGAGATGCGGAGGAAGAAAGAAGATACCTGATTGAGAAGAAGAGATGAAGGCAAGGAAGATGTGCATAAAAATGCGGAATTAGTCTGCATAGTAGGGAAACAGAGAGCGTGAGAGAATGAACAAGAATGCGAAAGTGAGTGAGAGAGTGAGAAAGAGTGAATGTGGGCACTGGGCAAAGAATTTCGTTCCTGAATTAGAAATTCCTCCGAATTTTCAGTTGAACTGAATGGGCAGAGAATTTGTTGCCCAAAATGGAATTGGCCAAAAACGACCTGAAAAATTTGTCTGAATAGTTTTTTGCTGATTTGCACATGTCTACTTTCCAGCAAAATGAGATTGTGACTGACTGTTTCTACTATTTGGCGGGGTAAATTGATGTTCAGGGCTTCACATTTTTGTAGTTAATCTTATATCCCAAGGCCTGTGGGAAGGATCCCAGAATAACATATACAGACAGCACACGCCACAAGCAGCCGTGTGAAAAAGAAAGTACACCCTCTTTGAATTCTATGGCTTTACATATCAGAACATCAATATAATGCGAACAATAGCACATGACATATTTCATTGTGTCGCGATTTATTCAACACAAAAAGGCCAAAATGGAGAAACCATGTGTGAAAAACGAAATACTATAGCTTCTAGAAAACCTTTAGCAGCAATTAGTCTCTCACATCATTGTGGAGGAATTTTGGCCACTCTTCTTCTGTTTGTTCTGGCCTAACATCTCCCCTTTCATCTTGTCTGTCCAAAGGACATTGTTTTAGAAGTCTTGTGGTTTGTTCAGATGCAACTTTGCAAACCTAAACCGTGCTGCTATGTTCTTTTTAGAGAGAATAGGCTTTCTCATGGCAACCCTTTAATATAATACTTGTTCAGTCTTTTTCTAATTGTACTGTCATGGACTTTAACATGCAACATGCTAACTTAGGCCTATAGAGTCTAAGATGTAACTCTTGTGTGTTTTTGCAATTTCTCTGGGCATTGCATGGTCTGACCTTGGGGTGAATTTGCTGGGATATCCACTCCTGGGAAGACTGGCAGCTCTTGAATGTTTTCCACTTTTAAATAATCTTTCTTACTGTAGAATGGCTTTAAATTGTCTGGAAATGACCGTATAACCCTTCCTAGATTAATGAGCTGCAACAATTGCTTCTCTAAAATCATTTTTGGTGTCTGTCCTTTTTGGCATAGTGTTAACACATACCTGATGCTACAGACCAGCAAACTGATAAAACATTGGCTTTTATAGAGGTGGTCACACTTGCTGATGATCGATTGTTCAAGGGCATTTGATTAGCAGCAGCTGTCTGCATCTTATTTCCTAGGGAAGCAGTAAGGATTTATTTAGTTTTTCACACATGGCTTCTCCATTTTGGCTTTATGGTCATGTGTTGTTGTTCATCTGAGCTGAACAGATGATTATTATGTCCTGATATGTAAAACTATAGAATTTAAACAAGGTGTACTTTTTTCACACGACTGTATATTGCCAGTTGACCAGGTTGAAGACTTTTTCAGCAACCAAGGCCACTAGAATGGATGATATACTTACATTTTTGGCTGCTTCATGATATGACTGTTGTCCAGAACCTCTCTGTTGTGAACCCCACCTGATCTGGATGGATGAGTGTTTCCCTCACGTTATTTAAACATAGTCACCCACATATTTTAATAGAAATGTAAGAAATTATGCGTCTTGTTCTGGGTTGTTGTGCCCCTGCATGTCATTGGGTGCAGTAAAGTATTATCATACAGATTTATTTGTAATGCCCTGTAGTTTGAAAGATAGAGAGACTATATTGCATCAAATTCCATATTCAAATTAAATTATTATTTTTTTAAACTTAGAAAATGAATAAGGTAGAAATAAAACATTTTTTTGTCCGAATTGATTTTGGTCACCATGCATGTCCAATATGCAAGAAAGTATTGATTATTGCTCACAAGTGAAAATATTACGCACATTCAGTGATGCAATAACAATCAACATACAGTATAAACACATTTTAGATGAGATTCTAAAGGATTTCATACAACACTAAATTACTTATTTTATTCAAGAAACAGGAATGATACATCAAAAGTTGCTACACACACCACTGCTAGAGTTATATTACAAATGTTCTTTGACCTTATGGTATGTATTCTATCTCTTCTATTGAACATAGAAATGAAATTATAACTGTTTCTGCTAGCATGCAGTCCGTTAGTGACTAGAGAGAGAGAAGGCAATAAAACAAAACAGTAAAACATATTTTTATTCATATATTTTTAATGTTTTGTAAATTAATAGTTCCAAGCGGGGGACATACTAGATGCAATTATTACTTAATGTATTTGAGTACTGTTCAATTAGTTATACATCATTGTTTTCTAAACTACAACAAAGCACAGAGTGGAGAGAAATGTTAAGATGACAGAAATTGTCACACAAAATAAGCAAGATATTATAGCTGAGGGCAGATAAAGAAATTGCCACATCATTAAGTGATACTGCAGCATTTAAGACGACTGTGTAGCATGCCACACCGGCATTTAGATTTTACACAAAGCCATGTTAATAATTTTGCAGGAGATCACAAATTTATTGTATTTTTCCTTTAGGTGATGCACAACCAAACCACTACAATCCTCAGTTACTGAACTGACAAATGTTACTTTCTCCTATTGGGTAACTTGGCTGTTCACAGTCATGATGGCTATACTATTACACGTAGCTGTAATATATATATATATATATATATAAAACAATAAAACAGAATATCATAGGGAATTATATATATATATATATATATGTGTGTTAATGGTGCTTTTTTAACTTTTCTACAGTAAAGTATATTTTAGATACACACTAACAAAAAGAAAATTCTTCTTGTGCTTATTGTTCACTTCAGGGCATTCTATTAGCCTAATTATGAAGCACAATTTGTGAGATTATTGCTAAAATGCTTCTTAGTTCTAACTGCTTTATCTAGAGATGCTAGATTAATAGTTGTGTTATTGCTGTCTCATTTATTATGTTGCATGACTAATCCTTTCATGAGACTGGACAATGCACTTGTGCTTTGAGCCAGGGATAGTAGAGCACGTCTAGTTGTCAGTGTGCTTTTCAGTTTGTGAAAACATCTCACCCAGTTTCCTTTTGTGCTTTTCAGGCTGTTGTATGTATTATTTTAAGCCTTTTATTGGGCAGATTTAATATGGGTTGAAATCCCCTTGGAGACAGATGAGTCTGTGCGCTGAAAAAATGAGAAGTCTAATTAGCCCATTAGATTGCTTGGCTTTGGTCCAGGCCATCAATTGTATGTGTCTGAATTCTATCAGGTAACACAGATGTGGTTAAACCCTCTTGAAGCAGGCTTTTGCCTTGCTATGAGCACATTCATTCTCCTGTTCCCACTGAGAAATATACACCAAATGACTTAGAAAATTGGTGGATGGTCACACAGATTAACCTAACCTTAACACACAGTGTTAACTAACCCTAACAGAAACTGCATATGTAATAGAAAGTGATGAGCAGAGCTAATTCCGCAAATCAACAATTAGCACTTCAGCTCCTAAAAGCTGGATTGTACAGTCACTTCTCACTAGAAAGTTATATTTTACAGTATACATTGCAAAATTATATTTACAAAATAACAAGAAGCATAGTTAACTTATTACTGGAAGGACATCATTTACACAGACATATACAATTAAATATACATTATCCACAACAGTATAACAATATATAGGTATACATACAGTATATTATCTCTAGCATAAGACCCTTTTTAAGGTGTCAATGTTTTAAACTGAATTATGAAAATAACCTCTCACTATTTAGTTTTGAGTACTAATTCCAGTAGATGAGGACTTGAGTATCAGCCTTTAATGCAAAAAGTTGCAGTGGAACATGCCAAAGTTTCTGCAATGGCAAAGAAAAGCAGAATATTCCTATAAAAAAAGCAACAAATGATTCCAAAGTTCCTAGTGACTGGCAGACTGATAAGAAGCAAAAAAGCAAAAGTAAACTGCAAATCTTGATATCAAACATAAGAATCTTACCTTCCACAGTATATATATGCCTTTATGGGTTACAAACATAACATATTAACCCTGAGTTGTAATATATATTTCCACTAAAGTGCATGGCTTATTTAAAATATATAATAATAATAATAATAAGCATCAAAGGTTGGTATCAAGTTGGATATAATTGTATTGACTTGTGTGACTAGTGTGATACACTTTTAGTGATTTGCATGTCCATATATTAGATTTATCTAAATTACACTTGGAGGCATGTGGGCAAGCCATAAATATGCTTGTGCTACCCCTACCAACCTTAAATCTCAGTAGATTATAGAAGGCCTAAAACAGTAACAAGACGGCATGCATCTGAATTTTCTCCATTAACTCCAAAAGATACGTGATGGTTTTAGGGAAGGTGACCATACAGTATAGCTTGCTCGCTAGGCTTCAGTAAGATACAGAGCTATAGGTTCAAGGTAGGGGTGCTTGTGCTTCAGAATTAAACAAACAATTGCTTGATCAGCAATGGAATTGTCATTACATACACAATGCCTAGGGCTGAAGTCAGTGTGGATTACATAGGAAAGGATGAGCTTTATTGGCCTCTCTTTTTCTTTGTTTCAAATCAAGCCATGGCAGGGAGTGCTCGAGTGCTGGCATTAGTGTAGAATTTAGTTTTTTGATGTATGTATAATTCGGATGGCACTAGCCCTAGTAGCTAAGTGCAGGACTCACTGTGGATTTGGTGTGCGGCAAGCCGTGTGTCCACCATACACAGAATATTACACCAGTGCTACTCCTGTGTCAGTACACCTAAGGACCCCAGGAAATCATCAATATCACATCAGTTAGTACCTTTGTGACCAATGACACAAATGAGTTACCAAAACCAGTGCTCTGTTCTCTGCTTTTCTCGTTCTCACTGTGACAGTGAGAAACAGACACACTAAGTAAAAGTGATATCCCTGGATACCAGGACCTAGGTATATATATATATATTTATATTTCTACCAGAAGCTAAAGGTTTATTTTTTATATATGTCATTTTTAATATATATATTGGATGGTTACTGTGTTGGGAATATATACCTGAATTGATGTTTTTTAATCCCTTTTTTAAAAATAAAAATCATCAAAAATAATGTATTACAAAAAAAAAGCCCTACTTATATATAATTTGTGTTGGTACATTAAATGATTTTAAGTTATTTCTTTCTCCATATGTTTATGTGCCCCCTTTTGGTGAGGTACACTAAATGAGAAATAATAGGAAATAACGGTTAAAGAAAGACATCACCAAGTATGAAACGTGCTGTAGTTCTATAGCATTAAAAAGGCCCTGGTCCTTAAGGGGTTAGGCAAAAAAGTTTGATAAGTTGCTTGATATATTTTATTACAGATGTGACATTTGTCACATGTATAGAGAATAGAGATAAAAAACATATGGGATAGAGAGATATTCTGAAGAGATGTACTTTTACATAATATGTGCACCTGTAACCTACATTACAATAGAACATATTGTAAGTTCTTGCTGCAATTAACCCATAATGAAATAATGTGTCACGATGTGATGTATTCACTCCTGCCTAGCAGATCTAATTGTTCTCTTTCCTCTCTAGACCCCAAATGAGTCAAAACTGCTTTAAAGATTAAAAAACAAAGCTTCTAAAATGAATATACTCTTAAGTACACCTGATGGATCACAAAGTAAATGTGAATTCTTATGTTTATGATGTTAGAAGTAGCCTTGCCATGATGAATAATAACAGGAAAATAATTAAAAGTTGAATTAATGTGTCATGTCTCTCCAAGAATTCTTATAGTCCATTAGAACCTTCCCACGTTCTGTGTTCAGAGCAAGATTTTTGGGCATGCCTTTATTAAAATATATATATATTAATATATATATATATATATATATATATATATATATACTATATATTAGTAATATATCAACACTGTAAAACTAAATGTCTTAATTACCCTATATGATGAATGCCTAAAACTCGTAAGGACAGTGGTTTACAAAACATATATTTTTCTGTGTATTAAAGCTTAATATAATATGAAATCCATTTGTAATAATGACATAGATACTTAGTGAATGTAAATTTACAATAAACATTATAAATAGAAGCATCTTAACCAAAGTCCACAAGTATTCAGAATTCTACAAATTGACTCAGCACAGGCTGCCATTTCTGTAGAGCTCAGGAAAGCACTCACTGTCCAGAACAATGGGTTTGTTGTCAGAAACAAAATCCTAACATTATGGAAACAATTATTTTAGATTTATAATCAGACTTTTCATGAAAATGTTTTCATGAAGTTTAATTTTTACAAATAAATAATCTAAATTGCAATTGACAATGTTGTGAGATGACAATAGGGAAAAATCACAGTTCCGACTCAGGGGTTGTTGCAAGGATGTAGCCACTTCCGTAGCGTCCATTAGCTGCTCCTCCTAAATCCAAAGGAGAGGTGTTTTCAGGGCCCAAGTATGTGCGATGAGTAGGCATTGGGGATGGGGTCTCACTGGGGACTTTACTTAAAATAAAGCGGGTTTCATCATTATCCTCCAAGTTGGAAATATCTTTCATCATGCGACCTTTTTTGTAGGAAACAGATAGTCTGTTTGAGCCATCTGGTATCAGTTGAAATTGCCACAGAAGGAAGATAATAGGGAATGGAAGCAGGGCTAGAATTATAAGGCAAATGAGAAGTGAAAGTGCCCAGGGTGGATATAACAAATACTGCTCTGTGGCCTGAAAAAGAAAAAGGAATATATTCCTGATGACAAGGGTAAACTTGGGAAATAACTTTTAATTTAAATTGTAGATTAAACCTAAACACATCAGCTGTTGTTTTGTTAAGAAAAGGTCTAGTCTGAAAACTGCACCTAAAAAAATGAAAATAACATTTAAAAGAAAACAACTTCCCCTATCCTGCAAATCCTTTTTGGTATTTTTCACTTTTGGCTTGTTTCTTATTTTCTTATTTTGGCTAAGTTTCTTATTACAGATGTGAATGCATTTGACAAACTGCAAAAGTTTTCTTAAAAACTGTGAATTAAGACAGCCTTGGCCCATAAGATGAGAGGGACTTAGATGAGGGCTTGTATATTGGTTCAAAATGTAAAAATGCAAATTGAATACAGTATCCCCATTGATATTGATAAAGAGGGCTACATTGGTTACAAAATATACTAAAACATATCCATACTGTTTGATGGTATTTATTAAGGTTATGATATAGAAACATTTGATAATCATATTCTCCTCTAACCAGGAGGTCGACTACACTCATTTTTGTCCTTATGTGGCTACCAAATAAGTGGCTGCTTTTAATTTTACTTATTGTCTTATATGATATTCTATAAATATTTAAAAGGAAACTCCTACTGTTGTTTTATTAATAGTATAAGATTCAAAATAAGTATTAAACATATTGGGCTGTTTTGAAGTGGTTTGCGTTGTTAATCCAGCTGGACATTTTGACTAATGAAACTCAATCCAGGAACAGACTCCCTAGCATTGCCACAAAGAATTAACTTGGTGTAGCGATTGTGCAGGGAAAGTTATCCAAAATCACATGACCGACAATAATAGTAGCCTCTTGGTCCGCAGATAAAAGAAAACTTATTGGAACAAAATGAGATAAACAGGTTTTTGTCAATGCTTACCTATATTATTGTAGCACTATATTTCATGCTCATGTCAAAAAATATTTATTCCCCAAGGACTTCTCTATTAATATATGATAACACAATACATACATTTCAGACCCTGTATAGGAAGTTCACACTCACCAGTTCCCTAATCCATGCACTGTAACCTGGAGGACTGATCCCAAGTTGGATAACACTAGTAGTCAGCAGAAGAGCCATGAAGATAGGTGAAATATATTTCCATGTATAAAAGTAGTAGGCATAGGGGCGGAATCCTAGCATATCTGTGAGCTCCTGCATAAACCTGCATAGGTAGAAAAAATCTGCTCTGTACATGGAACAAACATGACATCAACAAGCAGTGATTCTAGAACAAAATTGCTAAATGTTCATCGCACCATAGCAATGGATGGAATGGTTCAGTAAGTAGGATCATGACATTGGTGATAGGACACATATAAGAGACAGATCTTATGATAAGGTACTCATAGAGTTTTAAGAAGGGTAGGAGTCACTTTACGCAAGACAGGTCCAGTAATATTAACAACAGAAATACATCTGGCTAATCTAAACTAATAAATGGAAAAACATATCTAATACCAAAAGACCTGCACTGGGGGAACATCTGCTAACTCAGCCCACAAGGTTGCCATAGATCAAGTGGATGAGACTTAAGTCTGACAGGAGGAAGAGAACCTTCAAACACATATGTCTCCTGAATAGTCTGTATTATACATCTGCTAAAGGACCTCTGGCAATCCTAAATCCTTTCCCGCAAAAGAAACAGGTTGGTAACTCTGCAGAACTCTCCTCACATCTAAGGAATGCAACTCAGACTCTTTCACATTCTTAAATGTTAGGCAAAAAGATGACAAACATGATGTATTGATTCATATGAAAGGTAGAGAGTTTATTGGGAATAAATTCTGGTAGTAAGTGAAGTATCACGCCATCTTCCAAGATCTTTAGAAAAGGTGGACAGGAGGACAGGGCTTGTTGTTCATAGATGTGATTGCTACCAGAAACACTACATTCAATGGTGAGAGGGTAAAGGGAGGTCTTAGTGCCATCATTAGGAGTTTTGGACTGAGATCGTAATCTGGAGAGTGTCATAAAAAAAGGGTCCAGACCCAGAGATGAGGCCCCAAATCAAAGCCCCAAAAGATATTCAGTGCAGCAACATGAGCTCTAATAGTGGCCAGAGACAATGCTTTTGAGAAGCCTGAGCAGAGGAAAATTAGATAAGTTCCTAAGAGAGTACCATTATGAGAAGATCTTCCAAATGGTGGATATATTAGACGTTCCAAAAGGATGTTTATCACTCCATAAAAAAGTCTGCGTTTGAGTACAAGAGTGCACTCAATCTCTAGGCCCTCAGCTGAAGTAGTGTTGAAGGTGGGTGAAGCACAGGACCTTGAGAAAGCAGGTCTAGATGGTCCGGAAGATGAAGGAGTGGATTTAAGGACATCAACAAAAGATCTTTATACCATATTCTCCTCTGCAAATTTGGGGCAACCAGGGTGACATCTTCCCCGTCTGTCCTTATCTTCCTGATTACTCTGGACAGAAGTGGAAACAGAGGGAATATGTATCCTAGACTGCCTGGTCAATTTTGGGTAAAAGCATTAAATGCCAGGGGACCTCCTTCAGAAGAAAAAAGGCTTCGGTATTTCTGTTTCTTATAAAAGCCATCAAGTCTATGCATGGTAGGCTGAAACAAATTATAGTTCAAATTTGAAGGCTTCACCCCCAGGTGAAGATTCAGAGAACACTGAATGCGGACTGCTCCCAGAAGAGATTGTCTTCTGCCCAGACAAAAATGCATGCTGCTAGGTGCACTTGAGCAAAAGAAAAAACCTGCCTGTTCAGATAACCACCACAGTATTGTTGTCTGACTGAAGCAGCACCTATTTTTTGTAAATAGGTCACTAACAAGCCTGTAAGGGTTTCCAAACGGCCAACACATAAATAACTGATGTGGAGAGATGCTTACAAAGTTGACCAGGTTCTCTGAATGGAGAGACTTCCTAGGCATTCTCCCCAGCCGTGTAGACTCGTGTCTCTTGAAATCACCATCTAGAGAGGGGCCTTCCAGAACAGATCTCTAGAAACATGACTTATCTTTACCCATCACTAAAGAGAAACTCTGATGTGGCTTGGGAGAGAAACCATTCAGGTGAAAGAAGACCTGGAACAGTCACCTAATCTGGGTAGAAAAGTCTATGAAGGACAAGGAGTCTGGCCAAGGCCCAATAAACGGTGTATCTTTTCTAATGGAAGCAAATCTGTAAAGTGGCATCCACCATTGTCTCCGAATATATTAGTCTCTGAGAAGGAAATAGGTGTGACTTTTGAAAGTTCACAAAACAGCAGCGTTGTTAAAGAACCTGAATTGAACTGTTAACCTGGAAATGTAGAGTGGTGGGAGACAGGGTTGCCAGAAACAAGTCATCCAGATGACTACAGCCAGCACCTTTGTAAATACCTGAGGGGCTGCAGACAGTCCGAATAGAAGGGCAGACAGTGAAGATGGACAACCTAATGAGAAGTGGTTGGGAGCAATAAGGATGTTCAAATAAGCATCTTGAAGGTCTTTTGTAGACAAAGTGTCCTGGATGGAGCAATGTTGTTTTTAAAGCCTCCTCTTGAACTTTAAAGAAAGGATTAATCTGTTCAACAAACAGAGGTCTATAATGAGACAGAAGGCCCCAGAGACTTTTGGTACCAGAGAAACCAGAGAATAAATTCCCAAGCCTACTTCTGCTAAAACAGGCAACAACAAGCACTCCCTTTGTCTGTAACTCCTAAATCATGTCCCAGAACACTTGGAATCTTAGAACGTTGAATGGAGGGGGATACATTCACAAATCTCTGGGGGGGAAGCAGAGAGAACTCGCTAACATAGCCCGGTTAAATTCAACGTTCTTGTAATGATCTTCCGTGCTGGACTAAAAAGGAGAACCCTCCCCTACACAGGATGCCTAGTAATAGGACATAGAGGGTGCTGGTTGAACCCTTTTTTCTTTATTTTTAAGGAAGGGACCTTTGTGCACATAAGGCTTCTCCTTGTAGGATCTGGAACATCTACATATTTCCTGGTCTTTAGAAGGATGAAAGGAGCTAGACTTCAATCCAGGGGAATTTTTACACTGAGGTAGCCAGTATTTCTCTCCCAAGACCGGCTCCAGTAGGTCTTCCGGGTCTTTGCTGAATACGTTTTTTCCCAGGAACAGAATTCTGCACAGCTTATTCTTAGACACTGAGCCTGCGACCCAAGACTTCAGCCTATAAGGCTCTCTGTGTCACCACACACAAAGTGGAGGTCTTGGCTTTATCAAGCAATTCCCTTTCCTCTTCAGAAGATAATGCCTCAAGTCATACTTTTGGGTTCAGAAGAAGAACCAAGATCCATTCTTTCCTGCTTAGAAACTGAAAGGCCAAAGGAAGATAGCACAACTGATGTTGACGGAGGAAGGTGAGGCTTGAAGTTCAGACCAGAACCAGAATTGCCTACATTCTCTCTCTGGGTCTCGAACACGTGGCACAAATTTTGTATTTGGAATCACTTAGGAGCTTCTTGCAAGAAGAGATGCTACTTGTTTGGACCTAGAGGAGACCTTCCTAGGAGCTTCCTTTCTCAGTCTGTTTTTAAGTTATGGTAGTGATAAAACACAACTGCCAGCAACTGGCATCTGTCCATTTAATTATGGTACCTTTGGCCTAGCAAACATGCCCTGCATTTGAAAGACCATATGAGGCAAAATTAAATTTAAGGGCAAGCACGTCTGATGTAACAAGCCTGCATGCATTTGCCCAGAAGACCAGAGCCTACCTCCCCTTCCTACCGAAGGAAAAAAGAGGCCTCCGGACTAGGAGTAGCCAGCCCAATGACCCTCCTTAGGTGTAGTGGAAGCAGCCAGGGACCTGAGTAAATCCTTCACCTACGAAACATACCATGGGAGGGGAAATGCCTAAAGCAATGAATGAGAGAAGTTAATATAAATGGAGGTGCAGAAACCTATAAAAGTATACAAAAATGATTTTAATCAAACATCATATATCATATGATTATGAAAATATTTACAGTCCAAAGAAAGTTCAAAAATAAAGACAAAAAAATGCAAAGAGACAGAAAAGCTGTTCTGTGGAGGCACAACCAATGTTTCTCTTACTCTATCACTGCATTTTTTTGGTTCTCTTTTTGCATTTTTTTCTGTTTCTTGCCTCTTTTTTTCTCTATTTTTGGACTGTTTGAATTTTTTTGTACTTTTATAAGGTTGTGCACCTCAGTTTATATTAATTATTGAGACTGTTGCATTTAATATTAAGTATTTTTCTGCTTTAGTTGAGTGCCTCTCTATACTTTTGTAGGGCCCCCTTTTGACTGACTGGCTTTACTTCCCCAATTACTAGAGCATGCAGGGAGCAGGGAAACCGGTTCTCCCATGAACTTAACAACACAAAGAAGTGGAAGAGATACAGCTCGTACCTAGAGTAGGGCAGGAAAACAATGAAGGGGCAATTGGGAAGGGGATGTTGTTATTGGTTTTCCTGCCCTATCTGAGGGAGGAACCACATCTCATATTAAATGCTGCAGGTACATTGTTACAGAGCTTCTAGCTCGGTGGATTTAGGCAACCACAGTTGCTTCTCTCTCTTCATGTAATCTCAGACAGACTCAATGATTTTAAGATCAAGGCTCTGTGGGGGGCATACGATCACTTCCCAGACTTCTTGTTCACTTTTATGCTTAAGATAGTTCTTAATGACTTTGGCTGTATGTTGTTGTTGCCATGCAGCAGAATAAAGTTGGGGCCAACCAGATGCCTCCCTGATGGTATTGCAACGGCTTTTGTGCCAGAAGCTGTTCCATTAGATCAGACAGCAGAAAGCCGGCGATGCTGGCTTCTGCTGTCAGGAAGGAATCCAGGCTGTCAAACAAAAGCCTGATCTCCCGTGCAGCGGCAGGGATGTGTCCCTGCCGCTGCAAGAAGGGCAGGACGTAGCGGTACGTCCATAGAGGATTCTTTGGATGCATTTTTTGGACGTACTGTTACGTCCATAGGGGACTGAATGGGTTAAAGAAAGCTACAATAAAATATGTTTTACTTTTATTCTGTTGGTGTTTGGAGTTTCTTGTTCACTCTCATTCTACAAACATAGGTAAATGAACACACACTCAAACATACATTTACATACTTATGTTAACACACACATTTCCACATATACACTCATGGTAATACACACATACATGGTGCAGAAAAATGGCAGCAGGTGCTTTGGACTGATGATACAAAATTTGAAAGTAAGGCAGTAAGTTCACAGAAGGACTGGAAAGCGTTACAAGAATTAATGTTTGCAGGCTACAATGAAACATGGTGGAGGTTCCTTGCAACTTTGGGGCTCCATTCTTGCAAATTAAGTAGGAGATTTTGTCAGTGGTCTTCTCAATGCTGATAAGTACAGGCAGATATTTATTCATCATGCCATACCATCAGGGAGGGATGTGATTGGCCCCAAATGTATTTCGTAGCATCACAACAACCCCAGACATACAGCCAAAATCATTAAGAACTATATTCAGTGTAAAGAAGAACAAGAAGTCCTGGAAGACTGCAAAACTGTGTGCAAGTGTACCTAGAAGAACTGATGCTGTTTTGGTCACACCAAATATTGACTTGATTTAGGTTTTTCTACTGTCAATGATAAAAATAAACTATTAAAATGCCTATTTTGTAGTACTCTTACTGCACATCATTTTTTCACACCTGCCTAAACTTTTACACAATACTGTAAATGTAATATAAGTGTTATGGACCTCAGATCCCTTCTTGAGATTGAATCTGAAAAAGAAACCTTTGAGGTCCAAAGACGTTACACATTTTTCTGTGTTGGCCACATAACAAAGTACTAGATTCCATCTTCTTTTGGACCAATACAGTCATATCTTGTTAATGTATAGTTCACAGTTCAGTTGGGATTTGTCAATATCTTCTAACAACATTGTGGAGGATCATAGAGGTTCAACATTCTACTACTGTTGTATAAGATGTATATAGCAATCTATTTTAAAAAGTAACACAATATCCATGGCCAATGTTCCCTCTAAAGTAAACAAGATACCAAACTTAATAGTGACAAGTTAAACTATGCCTCCTATTGATACATATACATGTTCTAGTAAATTGTTAAAGTGCCTCCCACCTTCTTTATTTACAGAATTAAACAAAAATATGAGTTAGAAAGGTCAAGGTTTAAGGTGACTGACAGACATGGTATAGTTGGATTCTTACTTCTTTGTGCCATAAACCCAAGCTACTGCAATGTTTTCCAGGATGACGACAATGGTGAGTGGTAGTGTGGCAGAGTAATCATCAAACATGTTGACGAAATAATTTCCAGAACGCTGAACAAAGATCAAGCCCAGCAGGAAGGCAAGGATGCAGCAGCTGACTACAATTATTAGCAGAAAGAAAAATTATATGGTGAAATTATGTGTGGTGCACAAGTGCAACAGTACACACATGCAAATTATCCAGGCAATGTGCAGCAGACCAAGACAAAAAACAAATCTCATCCCAAATTATTTTTGAAAATTGGTGCATAACGTATAACATAGCTGTAGAGTGTAAGAGTTTGAATGTTTTACTTATGTGCTAAGCCGTAAATCTGCATTCCACAGATTTGTAGAAAGGCTGCATTAAAGGAAACTACTTATGTCACACTTACCCAACCTATAATATCTTTTTTTATTATTAGTTTTAGAGAGTGTGCAAAAGCACAGTGTTGTGAAGGAATTGGTTTCATTCATCCAACTCTCATGAAAATGATGGTTACATTTCAACCCATTTGCTTGCTGGCTTAGATGTAATGTGCTAAGCCATTTAAGTCACAAACAAGTTTGAAAGTCTATGTACTTTGTGGCCATGTAGGTGATTAAATCACAATAGCCAACTCTGCAGATGGCTAGTAAACTACAATCAATTCTTACAATATTTTATTAGCCTAATATCAGGAAAAGGTTTATGTACAGCTACTAGTATTTTTATAAGCATTTATGTTTTGAACTCTCATCTTATATATAAAAAATTCACACAAAAACACTTGAATAGCTAACAGTTCTTGACCGTACCTCCAAAAAAGTGGAAAAGAAAAGAATAAATGTGAAGGGAGAGTGAATGGAATTAACAGAGGGTTGGAACTGATGGGGAGTGAAATGTAATAGAGAAACAAGAAAACATGGCTCGTCCCATAGGGTGTGTTGACAGCGGCATAACAAAAAATACCACTGCCCCACTGGAAGAGGATGGGGCCCCAAGCTCCTCCTACACACACATACAAAGTAATTGACTTACACACCGACACACACCGATGTTCTGTTTCTTAACGGATCATAAAAGGTGGTACACTGTACCGCTCACCATCTGATGTTAGACCGGATTTTTTTGGTAGCAGATCTTTTCCAGTACAACGCTCCAACTGGGAGATATGGCTCTGGATGGAAGGTAGCCATCCAGAGATGGTGAGCGGTACAGTGTACCACCTTTTATGATCCGTTAAGAAAAAGAACATCTGTTTTACCAAATAAGGCACCTGCCAGTGATTCTATAAAGACATAGTGCTTACTGCCTACCCCAAGGGATTCATACCATCAGCACGATGTTTTGAATTATTCAGTGCTGAAACACTGTTGATACAAATTTATGTTGCAGGACAATTGCTACAAGGTTTTTTAGTTGGATACAATTTTTTATAGGTTTTTCTTATATGGGACTTTATACTTATTAAGCCTGAACCATGTACCAATATTGATTAGGAGTGTTATATTATTATATGTTTTATTATACATTTTTTGGTATTTCTTTTTTTCTGTTTAATTAAGCAACTGAGTCTAGCCACAAGGGACCTGTGGTTTTTTAGTCTGACAGTTGTGATTTTATTAAAAGTGGTTTTTATACTGTCACATATATTTCTTGATTTTTCTTATTTCCCTAAACTGCCATTTCCAAATGTCATTGTGGTTTACTGAGGACTGATACAATTGTTTTAGTATTTTTCCATATGTTGATTCCACTTGAGGTATAGGTGGTGTTTCAGTTAACCTCGTTATCTTGATCGTGAGCTGAACTGTGTTGTGTGTGTTTTTTTCATTCAGGATTGGTACTGTTACCTTACCGGCGGTTCCAGCGTTGCCGCGAGCAGGGGAGCCGAGACGCAGCCCGCGCGTTCAGCCCCCTGCTCGTTCTGTTCGAGGGAAGACGCGTTGTGGTCCGTCCTGCCGTTAGACGCGCGCCCCCGTGTGGTGATCTAAGGTTAGACGGGACGCGCGTCTCAGCAGCATGAGAGCCGTTCGCGCATGCGTGAACGGCTATCTCATGAATATTTATGCCGCGTCTTAAAGGGGTACTTATCTCTTTTCCTCCTCCCCCTAATTTAGGGGGTAGGAGGATCCTGAGCTAGAGGACTATTTAAACCTTCAGTCTGCATGTACCCCTTGCCTGTGATAGTGCCTTTATTGCCTTCACTAGCGTTCCAGAATCTTATTTGCCTTTTCGTTGCCTGAACTTTGCTTGAACCTGACCATCCGTTGTTTGCTGCCTGCCCTGACCTCTGCTTGTGACCCCGACTATCCGTTGTCTGCTGCCTGCCCCGACTTCTGCTCGTGACCCCGGCTATCCTTTGTTTGCTGCCTGTCCTGACCTCTGCTTGTGACCCCGACTATCCGATTGCCAGCTCCTAGTACCATCTGGTTACTCCTGTACTGCTCGTCATCACCACTTGGGGGCGCCTTTCCTTGTACTGCAGCGTGGATCCACAGCCTGAACCACCGTTAGTGACAGGTACTCCCAATACCAAGCTACAAGAGTCCCTGTTGCCTAATTATTTATTTGTTTGGAGGTGGGAATTAAGAGACTAAATTGAAAAAGAGATGGTTCAGAAATGTGCGGCCTTAGAAAGGGAAAGAATGGTGGAATGTGAAGATGGACACAGGAATGGGGGGAGTAAAAGAGTAATTGTTCAGCAACTTCAATTATATATCTATCCACAGATTTTATTTCATAATATGTGCATGAGTTGACTAAAAATGTGATTGGAAGCCCTATGAATGTTCTGTAGCCCACATGAACAAGTGAATACTTGGGCATATCATCAATATGGCACGGTTCTGCTTTGGAAATAATTTGTAATAATTTAAATTTCTAATTAATGAAGCCAAGAATACCTATTTTAGGGTTACATAAAACAGTGTCAATGTTCCTGTACTTTAGAGCAACTTACCTGTCAAAACTTCTTTTCGTACTTTAAATGTGTCTACAATGGGTGTTATTATACCGGACATTGTGCCAATCATGCTTCCTAGACCAAGGTTAATCAACATGAAGAAAAACATAACAGACCAGAAGGGAGAAGCTGGAAAATGGGTCATGGCTTCGGTGAATGCAATAAAAGCCAATCCTGTTCCTTGCACTGCCTGTAGAAACAGCAGGAAAAAAATAAAAAAATATTGTATATTATATCCAATCAATTAATATCAATTTATCATTTTTAAAAAAAAAAAGGCTAAAATAACAACTAAAAAGGCTACATCTCCTATAACCTTTATCATGATTCCGGTTGAGGGAGATGAGAGCTGTAGTGCATGGGGAGCTCATGAGGAAGATTTCTGTTTCCTGTGACTGCTTTAGGCTAGGTTTCCACTTGGTTTTTTAATGCTAAAAACGCCCATAAAAACGCCCATAAAAACGCCAATAGCGCCACCTGGCGTTTTTTTTGTGGAAAAACGCAGCAGCCAGATGTTAGCTGTTTTTCAATAGGAAATCGCAAAATGCCATTTCCACTTGGCGTTTTTCTGTCTGGCGTTTTTTCAGTCCTCTTTGGCGTTTTTCTGCTTTTTTGGGCTCTGTGGCAGTTTTTCAAAATCGCAGCATGTTGACACTCTGGCGTTTTTTCAAGGAAATCTTGGCGTTTTTCTCCAATAGAAGTCTATGGGAGAGAAAAAACGCCATGAAAAAGCCATGTGGGTTTATTGCCTTGGCGTTTTTTATGGCGTTTTTTCCACAGTTACAATGCAGAGGATGGACCCAGTATCTGTGTGTCCTACGAGAAATAGGCTGAAAACAAACAGTTTCACACAAAACAAAGTTCATATTGAATTTTACACCATTTGGAACAAACATGCCATTACAAACAAACATACCCGACGCATCAACTGGATCCTGCGTGCCAAAAGCAACAGCAAACAATTTGCACCATCATTTGGTGCCAATCTTCCTAGAGGAGCAGACATTCGGAATAAAGCATGCCTTACAAACCACAGAAAAGAGACAAAGGGGTCTACCAAGTAAATGACATTGGGGGCAGATACTTGCCATTTATCCTAATCCCTTTTAGCTGGGTGAAACTGCTAACTTGTAAAGGCTGGAAAAACTGCCTAAGGTCAAAAAAAGCAATTTCCACAGAAAGGCTAAAACGCCAGAAAAAACTCCAGAAAAAAACGCCAAAACGCAGGAAAATGCAGTGGCAGTTTTCTTGGCGTTTTTCATCAAGAAAAAAAAACGCAGGACAAAAACCCAAGTGGAAACCTAGCCTTATAGCGGTATCATAAAATAAAAAAACTTTCATAAAGAGAAAGTCCCATGGCAAAAAAATTTCAATGCAATGTTATATACAGTATTGTACTTTAATACAATTTGTTTTATTCAATTTTGATCCAATAAAACTTAGTTCATTTGCAGACCTGGAAGCTGTAATTATTGTCATTTCCTTACTCAAATACCACTGGGGTGTCTATTTTTTAAAAATATATGGTTGTATTAAGCACACTGAATTGGCCAGGCTCAAAGATGTACCAGATAGAACATTGGCACAGGATCACCAAATGTCAAAGTTCAACTTTAAAAAATGCTATTGCCCCAAATTTGTCCCTTTTGCCCCCAGACAGCCAGGCAAACCCATGCATGGGCAGTATCACTGTACTCAAAAGATGGTGCTGAACACATATTGGGGTGTTGTGTGACAGTGACATATACCAGGACCTGTAAATTCATACCTGAAGTAAAATATGTGTGGAAAAAAATGCAAAAGCAAAGTTTGACAAAGACTAGTGGTAGAATTAGTGCATGGAAATAGTTAAAATACTAGCATTTGAAATATCTATTTAGCAGGTTTTTGTGTATAGATGAGTAAAAGATTTTTTAATAAAAGTCAGAAAAAGTCATTTTTTCTCCAATTTTCACCATATTTTATACTTTTTTTTATAGTAAATGATATGATACAATCAAAATAATGAGCCCTTGTCCTGAAAAAAACAATATATAACTTGTGTGGGTTCAGTAAAAGGGAAAGAAGAAATTTACAGCTAAACACAAGCACCGCAGAAATGTCAAAACAGCTATTGTCATGAAGGGTACAAAAAATAAAATCAGCCATGTCATGAAGATGTTAATCAATGTGTCAGTGCTTGGGTGTCAAGATCCTCACGGTGGAATCTATGAGGGCGCACGCGCGCCCCCGCCTCTCTTGATCCATCCCTGAGTGGAGAAGGCAGGGTACGCGTGCCGATGACGCCACACACAGGGCGGGCGACCCCTGGCGGTAGATTTAAAAACCGGCACTGAGTATTACTCAGTGCTCAGTTATTGTGCCTGACAGAGTTATTCTACGTTTGCTATTGCTACTTATCTGATTCCTGTTACCGACCCCTGGCTATTGATTACTGGACTACGTTGCTCCCTCCCATCCTGACCCCTGACTATTGATTTCTCGACTACGCTGCTCTCTCTACCGTGAGTACCATACACCGATGCATTTAGCTGATCGGTCCCTGTCTGTTTGTGAAGCATCCTGCATACCGGGTTCCTCATCCCATCTCCTGACATTGGGTGATTAAGACTGGGCCATTCCTTATTAAAAGTTGGCTTTATATGGGGTCAGGAACAAAAAAAACCTCTTAAAATATGCACTAGAACTTTTTAAATAAGAAAACAGCACAATATTTTTGAAAACTAATTTTTATCTCATACTAGTAACAACAAAAATACAAGCAGTTCTCTTTAACCATGTATTTAGTACAAGAAATCTTTAAAATTATTTTCCTTGGAAGGCTTTTCACAAGATGTGTGTGTGTCTGTATGTGAATACCTGAGTGTGTCTGCAGGAATTTGTGCCTTTTTAGCCAAAAAAGCGTGTGAAATCAGGCACTGACTTTGGGCAGGAAGGCCTGGCTTGCAGTTCAGGTTCCAATTAATCCCAAAGGAGTTTAATGGGGTTAAGGCCACTTGAGTTCTTCCACAGCAGACTCATCAAACTATACCTGGATAGACCCTCTTTGAACTCATGCAACGTAATTTGCATGATGGCACTTGTGGTTGCTCTTCGGAGCAGTCACAAGGCTATCAGGGTAGGGGGGGATATGTTGCTACATGCCTCGATATTGAGGCATGTCAGCAACACCGTTTATGGTTAGGAAGTGATTCCGATCAGTTCCAAAGTTGTTTTAGCCGGGTGCCGCCATTTTTCTTGTGGGGGGGCTTTCCTCCCCAGATCCATGGTCAGCCTCACTTGTGAGGCTTCCATGGATGCTGCAAAGCCACCGATCGCGGCTGTTTAACAGCAGCGCGTACATGTACGGGCATTGTCATTATCACGTTGCAGTGCAAGCCTGTACATGTACGGGCTTTGTCATTAAGAGGTAAATGTGTGTGTCTGGGTATGTTAGTGTGTGCATCTGTCTGAGTATGTGTGTGTATGTGTGTCTAGGTAAGTTAGTGTGAGTGTCTGAGTGCCTTAGAATGTGTATCTGGGTGTGTGTTAGTGTGAGTGCCCCAAGATCAGTTTCTAAATCTAGTACTGGGGCTGCCTGCAGGTACCCAGGTGTCTTTGTCTACAGTTTTCTTTTGGAAGAGGGGCAGTGAAATATGTCCCTAGCCGAAAGATTGGTGACACCAACAAACTCACATTCACACATATAGATAAACTCTCTTCATCTCTTCTTTTCTTTCCATTTCCCAGAACACCAACATTCTAACAAACACCATATGCTGACACTAAATACTAACCTACACACTCATAGCGTGGTTGGGGGAAAAAGTAAGATTTTGTTTTAAAAGAATCAAAAAATATTTTTTGTTTTGATCAGACTTTTTTCAACAAATTTAATCTGCTAGTGAAATGCACACCCACAAAACAGACTAGGGATAAATATACAAAATATGCTGAACTATGGTTTGGTTGATGCTCATTAGGGAAAACTGAGTGTTTACTTACTTTCAGCTTTGGTTTTAAACAGTCATATAGAAAACACTAACATGGCAGCTTTTTTGTCCCTAAGAGATTTCTCAATGTGGAATGTACAATGCAGATAGGAGAATATATGTGTTCTACTCCAACTGATGACACCACAGCAGTTTTCTGCTATTTCACTATGTGCATGTTGCTTTCTTTCAATGTAGCTTTCAACAGGGCCAGCTTTACCTATGGACAGGGTAGCTATTACTGCTTGAACACCATCTGAATTGTAGACTGGGGTAGTTGTGGCTAATGTTTACCACCCCGTGGTCATAAAAACGTCCCTATTAATGGGTAACTAACATTTGCCTCCTACCAGGAAACCCCTCTCCAGAGCTTAAAAATGATAGGGAGGGGAGGAGGTAAGGAAGTACTGGGGTGGAAGAAGGGAAAGGTGGGAAGGATATCCTCCCCCCATGGAGCAGCTGTTAAGAATGTATTCCTTTTTGACCAACACCATTATTTCAGAACATCGCAGATCTACTTATATATTACACCTATTTAGAAAGGACTTCATAAGGATTCAGTATCATGTGTAGTAGTGTTTCAGTTAATTACAGAATCTACTAAACTGTAAGGTGGTTCCATTTTCTCTCATGCATTAGAGGGCACTGGCAACCATCTTGGGAGAAACAGTAGATGAAGTCCAAAATACACTCTGCATTTTTTTAATCTAGTATTCTATTTATTAGCCTGTTTATTTGCTGTGAACTCTCCAGCTGTTTCTCACTTTTATTTGAAAAATGATCTACAAAAAGCAAATCAAAAACATGCTAACTAGATTCTAATATTTGTCCTGAGTTTAGAAATATCCAATGTTTTTGGGGGTTCTGCAAGTTATAGGGCAATAAGTACAAGTAGCATTTTGCTATTTCAAAACAATTTTTTTCAAATCTGGTAATCTTGTCTTCATATCCTATTTGGATTCAGTTTACCAAATCAAAGCACAGATTCTTTGAAAACTAGACACCCCAGAGTATTTGAGATGCTAGTATTTTAACATTTTCCTTGCACTAATTCTACTACCACACAAATTGTACTTCATCATAAATTTAAAGCTCATGGTATATGTCATTTCAAAACAAGAACCCAATATGTGTTTAGCAACATCTGTGTACAGTGATATCACCCATACACAAATTTGTCAGGTTATTTGGGGCTAAAAGGTTAGATTTGGGATATGTGCAATTCAGTTTTTTAACTTGGAATTTTGACATGCTATCCTTCTGCCCCATGTCCTATTTTGGATGTCTTTAAAGATGCTGTAGGTTAAAGGTGAGTCCAGAAGATGTTAGGGTGTCACATCTCGTCCGGAGCGAGCCACCAGGGTGCCCGAGGCGTCGCGCTCCCGTCCGAAGCGCGGCGCCCGAGTACCAGCTGCATCGCGGTCCCGTCCGGAGCGCGTCGCCCAAGTACCCGCTGCGTTGCGGTCCCATCCGGGGCGTGTCACCCGAGTACTCGCGGCGTCGCGCTCCCGTTCGGAGTTTGTCACCTGAGTACCTGTGTACCATTCGTCCACGTCGGGCAGAGTCTTAGCAGCGCCACTGCATCCTCACACACGGCGGTTCACAAGAACGAACCGCCGCTAAGTGAAGGACGTATACAACGTGTGACAAACCCTGTAGCATGAGGGCTATACATGTCACATTTAGGGGTCCTAAGCACAGTCCTCTTGGGCAATCAGAGTCGGGAACACCAGCTTGTCAGAAAACAGCGCTTTATTTTAACTGCTCAAACCCCAAAACCAAATCATAAAAACAAAACCTAGCCCCCAATTGGAGCCCTCTCTACCTAAACTATGCTGGTCCAGACTGATCAGCCTAATCACCCACTAACTTGACCTCCCAGACAGACCCAGCTACGCCAGGCTCTGGAAAACCTCTCCAGACAGCACACAAAATGTCCAGGCAGGTATTGCCTCACTTGGCTCAGGGATGGTCTTCTTGTTCAGGGCCCCTCTTTGCCCTAGGAGCGCAGGGAACTTCCTCTTTCCCCAACAGCCTCCCTCAGTATCAAGCTCCAGGGGTTTTTAATGCCCAGCACCTTTGCCTGATGCCGGCCCCATAGGAATCCCGGACCGGATCCTGCAGATTTCTTGCCTCCTGGAAAACCCGACATGGAATTTCCACAGAATAAGGAAACGGAGCATTGGCTCACCCTGCTCTCCAATTGCTCCAACCCAGGGACCCATATGTATAATCTGCATAGCAGCTGTACCCAGATGCCATGCTAATCATCTCCCTGGGGTTCACAGTCTCACAAACGCTACACGCCACGACCCCTTCCTCTCCCACACCCCCATGGAGGAGACGAAACGTCTCTTGGACGTCGTCAAGGTTGGGGGCTGGATCTAGAAGGGCGGCTGATTTAAAATACTTGTTCAGTGCTCAGTTGTTCTAACGACTGCGCTGTATACTTACCTGCTTAACGGTGTTCTCTGCTGGATTTCTGTTGCCGACCATTGCATGTATTTTGACCTTGGTGACCTCTCTGCTCCTGACCCGGATTGACTGACCATTCTCTGCCTGATACCCAGTACCGACCCTTGCTTGTATTTTGACCTCGTTGACCTCTCTGCTCCTGACCCGGATTGCCTGACCATTCTCTGCCTGATACCCGGTACCGACCCTTGCTTGTATTTTGACCTCTTGACCTCTCTGCTCCTGACCCGGATTGACTGACCATTCTCTGCCTGTTGCCCGGACAATACTATCTGTTGCACTGTGCTGTCTATGCCGCTCCTACCCAGGAGTCGTCCATACCTTTTGAGCACACTAAAGAGACTGATACCTCATTCCCTGCATCCTGGTTTCCTCCCCTGTTCAAACGTAATATAACAACTGGGCCCTTATAGAAACCGCAGGGTTAGCTGTGGCTGCTCTTACCCAGCAGATGGCGACATTCACTCAGTCCTTACATGAAGTCCAAAGAGGACAGAATGAACTGCAACAACAGATAGTACAAATGCAAGGTGCACCTCAATGTTCAACTATACACCGGAGACCGCATGAAATACAAGACTTTCATAACCTCGTGTCAGATCTTGTTCGGCCTCAAACTGAGAAACTATACTACAGATTATATCAAGATCCACACGGTTATCTCGCTATTGTCTGAGGAACCACAACTCTGGGCCCATCACCTGCTCTGCAGCAACAGCCCTGTACTGGAAACGTGGACTGGAAATGTGGACTTCCTTCCGACAGGCCATGGATGCCCTATACGATGAACCTTTCAGGACCACTTCCGCTACAAGTGCCTTAAGGGCCCTTTGTCAAGGCAAAAGACCGTTAGAAGACTACATAGCAGAATTCCGGTGTGTCTCCCTAGAGACAACATGGAACGAATCAGCACTGCATGACCAGTTACAGTTGGGTCTGTCGGATTCTAAACGTGATGAACTTGCCGACTCTGCTATCCTGTCCTCCTTGGAGGACTTCGCCAGGTTGTGTATACAGATCGACAGGAGGTTACAGGAGAGAGAGGCCAGACGACTATCGTCTCATTCTCAGGCTTGGTCCTCCACCAGATCACAAACCAAAACTACACCCAAAGAAACCACAGAGGAACCTATGCAGATAGGACTCATCTGAGGTCCCTTGTCTGGTGCCGAAAAGGAACGATGTCGGTCTCTTGATCTCTGTCTCTATTGTGGCACTAAGGGCCACTACTCCAACGAGTGTCGAAACCGGAGACGACCATCCAGGGGTAAGGGTACTGTCAATTCCTGCCACCCACGGTGTTTCTCCACCTTCACCCCATCATGTGTCTCTCTCCATTTCATTGCAGTGGAAGGGGGATTCCATCGCTCTCTCAACGATGATTGACTCTGGAGCCAGCAATAACATACTCGACACCAGCTTAATCCAGCAGAACGGCATACCCGTCCAGAGGAAGACGACACCTTCACTCTCAAGGACTATATCGACGAGAACCTAGCCAAAGGCTTCATCAGACCTTCCACATCCCCTGCTGGAGCAGGGATATTCTTCATTCCCAAGAAGGATTACGTCCTTGCGTTGACTACAGGGAGCTGAATAATGTGACGGTAAAAAATTGATACCCTCTACCGTTGATCCCAGAACTCATGGAACGTGTTGGCACCGCCTCCTTCTTCACCAAAATAGACCTGAGAGAAGCGTACAATCTGGTGAGGATAAAAGAGGGACATGAATGGAGGACAGCTTTCAGATCCTGATACGGACATTTCGAGTACCTAGTCATGAATGATGTGTTCCGAGACATGTTGGATCAGTTCGTTGTTGTTTATCTGGACGACATACCGATTTACTCTCCGTCGCTGTTAGAACACAGAGAACACGCGCCTCAGAGATAACGAACTATACGCTAAACCCGAGAAGTGCGTGTTTGAAACACAGTCAGTAGAGTTTTTGGGCTTCATATTAACCTCTACACGGGTGGAGAGGGATCCAAAAAAGGTCAACGCCATCCTTCAGTGGCCTTCCCCGATGGACAGGAAGGGTGTTCAGAGGTTCGTCGGTTTTGCAAACTTTTATCGGAAGTTCATCCGGAACTTCTCCGGAACTTTCTCGCAAAGGGCTGATACCGCAGACTCGCAAGGTGGTCCTTGTTCTTCACCAGGTTTCAACTCCACATTACCTACAGACCAGGTGCACGGAACACCAAAGCGGACTCGATATCCTGAATGTGCGACGTATCCTTGTCTCGTCATCAAGACGAGGAGACCGTGTTACGACCCGGGCATTTCTTGGCTTGTACCCGCTCTTTCTGGGACTTGTTTCATCCCCAAGCGTCTGACCCTGTTCCCCCAGAGAACCATCAATTTCACAAGAAAGACGGGTACTACTTCCGTGTGGACCTACTCTACGTGCCTCCCGCAGCTCTTCTCCGAGTTCTACAACACTGCCATGACACACCAGCAGCAGGACATGGAGGTGTTGCCCAAACCACAGACCTGATAAAAAGATCGTTTTGGTGGCCCACTCTATGTAACGATAGAAGATACATAGGCCCGTACTTCGTGACATGTACACCTTCATCCGTGACAGTCGAATTGCAATTGTCTCCAACGATGAAGATCCATCTCATCTTTCATGTCTCGTTACTGAAACCCTGGCACGATAACCCTTTCCCGGGACGATGTCTTGATCCTCCTGCTCCAGTTACCATAGACAATACGGAGGAATATGAAATAGCATGTATAATGGATTCCAGACGATACCAGGGACGCCTTCAATACCTTATTCGGTGGAAGGGATATGACATTAGCGACAATTCATGGGAAGACACCCGGGATCTACACGCGGAGGACCCGATACGTGCTTTTCACTCCGGCCATCCCAGTAAACCAGGCCCCTTGAGGAGCCGGAGGCCCCTCCTCAGGGGGGGAGCCTGTCACGGTCCCGTCCAGAGCGCGTTGCCAGAGTGCCCGCAGCGTCGCGCTCCCGTCCGGAATGCGTCGCCTGAGTACCCGCAGTGTTGCGGTCCCGTCCGGGGCGTGTCGCCCGAGTACTTGCGCACGCCACGCCACCCTTCCTCTCCCAGACCCCCATGGAGGAGACAAAATGTCTATTGGATGTCGTCACAGTTAGGGGGCGGGATCTAGAAGGGCGGCTGATTTAAAAACTGAGCACCGATACTTGTTCAGTGCTCAGTTGTTCTAACGACTGCGCTGTATACTTCCTGCTTAACAGTGTTCTCTGCTGGATTTCTGTTGCCAACCATTGCATGTATTTTGACCTCGTGACCTCTCTGCTCCTGACCCGGATTGCCTGACCATTCTCTGCCTGATACCCGGTACCGACTCATGCTTGTATTTTGACCTCGTTGACCTCTCTGCTCCTGAGCATTCTCTGCCTGATTCCTGGACAATACTATCTGTTGCACTGTGCTGTCTACTCCGCTCCTACCCAGGAGTCGTCCATACCTTTTGAGCACACTAAAGAGACTGATACCTCATTCCCTGCATCCTGGTTTCCTCACCTGTTCAAACATAATATAGGGACATCCCTTTTGGTAACACCCCGTGAATGTCATTCCCCAATCAAAAAATGTCCCCGAATTTTGTCTGATTCAAACAGCCAGTTAACAAAGTTTGTTGCCCAAATACAAACACGTCAAAAACAAAACAGAAATTATATCAGAATCAATTCTGCTTGCCGTGCACAAGTCTAATACTAATACACTCTCATTCTCCTCCCTACTCTTCCTCTCACAGATCTGCCCCTCTCACAGTTCTCACAACTCTTCCCCTCTCATTGTTCTCCATCTCCTCCTCTCACATTGGCCCTCCCCCCCTCTTACCTTGCACACAGCCTGTGCAATCTGCCGTCCTTCCACTCCTGGGTTTATATACCTGCCACAAATCCAACAGAAGGCACAATCCTATTGTGGGAAAATGTCCCTTTGGCTCATTACACTCTCTGTCTCAATTTAGGGAATAAGTGGTTCTCTACCTCTGTACTAGGGTATACTATGCTTACTCTTAGCCAAGAGGATAACTCCTCAAAATGTGGCTAGTGGACAGGGGTTTACTAGTTATTTTGTGACTTAATGAAAGATTTTTATTAAAAATGGGAAGACACAAAGAAAAAAAACATTGTACCTTCCTTCAACCGATGTGTTATGGTGATATGGTATATCATAGTTACCTTGTTAAGTTCATCCTCTAATAAGCAGGCTTCAAGATGCAAGTTTTGGAAATCATCTTCTTTAACAGTTTTGATGACTTGATACATTTCCGCATAGTCAGCTGTTGTCAGGTGAGAAAAATTTACATGCGATGGAATAAGATCATAGCTTAAAATGTGAGAGTTGAGAAAGCCAAGAATTTTTTCTGCATTACTGGAAGATAATATAAAACAAGTGTTAAAATCTGAAAAAAAGGACCCAAATAAGTAATCCTTTAGAGAGAACAAATACAAAGTTGTATAGATCAAATATAATTTGGTCTTACATGAAAGAGTGTGTTATAAAATTTACAGGACATGATAATATATTATTTCACAAAATAAATTTAAAGTAAATTTTTTGTTTTAAGCAGGGTTGTGTAGGAAGTTTACATTTTTTGGCTACTACAGAAAGAGGCCATATTTTTAGAAGGGCCAGTTTTAAACAAATATGGATATTTTAAGAAAAATTCATTCATAGCCAAGTCATTCATTCATTGCTGGAGTGGCATTGTGTTGAGTGGCAAGAAATTCACAGAACCAAGTGCTATTTTAAGCCAATTAATGTGCTCCACTGGCACTTTTTTTACTTTCAGATTTCAACAAGGTGCCAGGAATCATCCAGGATATAGTATACATAGTATAAAGATCTGTATCTGGCATCTCTCCCCTGAATGGATACTATAGTATGCTGTGAATTTTTTATGTAGCCATTTCTGCAGGTACACTGTATGATCAAAAGTATGTGCGCACCAGACTATCACACCTATATGAGGTTGTTGGACATCCAATTAGAAAACTTTGGGCAATAATATGGAGTTCAACCCTTTGTAGCTATAACAGCCTCCACATGATTTTGGAGTATGTCTATGGGAATTTGTACCCATTCAGCTGAAAGAGCATGTGTGATGTTGGATGTAAAGGCCTGGCTCACAATCAGCGTTCCAATTCTCCCTGAAGGTGTTCAACTGGGTTATGGTCATTTGTGTTCCTCCTCATGAAACTCATCAAACCATGTTTTTATAGGCCTTGCTTTGTGCACAGAGTCACAGGAAAGCTGACACTGAACATGCCATATGATTGGGAAATTAGTTGTTTGCCTTATTCTTCAATAATATTTAACATTTAATGTCAGCCATGTACTTTCCAGTAACTGGGATCAGTACATATTTTTTTATTGTTTTTTAAATACTTTTTTAGAAGCACTAATATTAGCAAGTCTACTGCTATTAGTCCCTGAGGACAAAATATGTTTGCAAGAGCCCCATGGTTGATGAGTGTCCACATTCCATTATCAGCTTATCATTTTCACTCATATGCTATATGACCAAAAGTATGTGGACACTTGACCATCACACCTATCGGAGTTTGCTGGGTATGCAATTCCAAAACATGGGCATTAACACTAAAGAATGAATGGGAAGGGGCAGCTGCTCTTCATCGGTTGATGCCAGACGAGCCCCCTGCCGGCGACCAATAGAGTCGCTCTTACGGACCTTTAAATCCTGGCGCCAAAGCCAGGTGTCACGTTCTGCCCAGGCTGCGGAGCTGCATATCTGTCTTGCTTCAGTTTCCCTGTTTTGCTTCGATCCATTCCTGGATTTCCTTATGCTCTGTTCTTATCTTCCATTCCTTTCTTCTGCTTTAGCTCTTTGCTTCAGCTCTGTTTCCTTTTTAAGGTGTGCCCCACCTGTGTGTTCTGTTTGTCTCAGTCTACAGTCTAAGGTATGTCTCAGTGGATTACATGTTTGGTTTGTTTCGTACCACTGTCAGCAGGGATTAGCGTTAGGACCCACCGTCATTGGAGTACTTTGGCGTAGTGGTGGGCTAAGCATACTATGGCCATATGATGTGACGGAATCTCCAATTGCTATCTCATAGTTCTAGGCTAGTTCCTGTATTCATGTTTGTCTGTCTCTTATGTTTCTTGCCTGGTCTCCCTATGCCTTGCTTGATATGTTTCAGCCATATTCTCTGCTTAGCTTCCACACTCCCAGTCTGCAGCATCCCGCACATGAGTCTTGTGCTATGTCTCATGCCTGTTCCAGGGTGCCTGCAGGAATTACCTTCATTCTGGTTTATATCCGCTGCGATATTAGGGCGCTGGTATCTGGCTGCACAACCCTAGGTGCTCAACACCTGGGTGAGTGTGGTCACCCTGTGTAAGGCACGTACCGTCTTCCGTCAGATCCTCCTCCTCCGCCTCCGGTAGATATTGCAGGAGAGCATGAATACGAGGTTCAGCACATTCTCGATTCCCGAGTAAAGAACGGCCGCTTGGAATATCTCATACATTGGAGGGGCTATGGGGCGACGGATCGTTCCTGGGAACCTATAAGTAATATACATGCTCCTGCCAAACTCCGTGCTTTCCATCGTAACCACCCAGATCGCCCCAAACCTGATCGCCCCCGGAGGGGTCGTCTGGGAGGGGGGCTCTGTAAGGCACGTACCGTCCAGCGTACGGTACGCGCCGTCCGAGGTCCGGGACGTACCTCCCGGGGCAGACCGCATCTGCTTGCGGCAGCCTCCTGGTCCTGGTCACCAGCGCGGGCAGCGTGCTCTTCACTCCCCGCGTCCACGCGGGGAGCCGGGGAACACGTCGGCGACGCGGTCCGGGTTCCCATGAAGGGGGCGGCGCTTCGGCACGCCGCCCTAAGTCCTCCTCCTCCTGCTAACTGTATGCCGGAGGGAGGGGGAGGAGTGGGGACAGAGTGGGGGCATCTCTGGTGCCGTCCCATAGGAAAGAGGTGGTTGGGGGCGGTACGGAGGGTGGAGATCCAGACGTGACGTCAGACGCCACGTCTGGGATCTCTATAAAACTCCCAAGCTCCCTTATGTCGGCGCTCAGATATTCTGTACTCGAAAGGAGGGGTTGCTTTACTTCCGCGACAAGATTTTTGTGCCTCCTCCGGTATGTCAGGAGGTAATCCGTCTTCACCACTCTACTTTGGCTGCAGGACACGGAGGTTCACGAAAGACGGTGGAGTTAATCCAACGTCTCTTTTGGTGGCCGGCTATGCGTAAAGAGATTATCGCCTATGTTTCAGCTTGCCAAGTGTGTGCCACCTCCAAGACCTCACGTCAACGACCTGCCGGACTCCTTCAACCTCTACCAGTACCTGAACGACCATGGACTGATATTTCAATGGATTTTATTGTAGACTTACCTGATTCACATGGGTATACAACCATCTTGGTAGTAGTAGATCGGTTCACTAAGATGGCCCACTTCTTACCAGCCAAGGGTCTACCCAACTCTTCTGAAACAGCCACCTTATTCCTCAAAGAGATCTTCCGTCTTCATGGCTTACCCCGCTCAATCACAACTGACCGTGGAACACAGTTCACCTCTCGTTTCTGGCGTGCCTTCTGTAAAGGACTACAAATACAGCCCAACTATTCCTCCTCCTTTCATCCGCAGAGCAACGGGCAAACTGAGCGAGTTAATCAAATACTCGAACAATATCTACGTTGCTATATAACCTATCTTCAAGATGACTGGGTCCAATTGTTGCCAACAGCAGAATACGCCTATAATAATCAAACACAAAGGACTATTGGCTGTTCTCCATTTTTCGCCAACTTTGGGTATCACCCTGCTTCCTTGCCAGCTGCTCCTACTTCCGATTCAGTGCCTGAGGCTGCAACCAGACTTCAACATCTCATCCGGTCCTTTAATACCACACGAACCAAGAGACATACAAGATCTATGCCGATCGTCTCCGTTCTCCAACCCCGTGCTACCAAAAAGGAGACAAAGTATGGCTCTCCACTACACATCTTCGTCTATCCTGCCCATCGAAGAAACTCGGTCCTCGTTTCATTGGTCCCTTTTCCGTCCTTGAGATGGTTGGTTCTGCTGCGGTCCGCCTCCAGCTACCCAATAAATACCGTATCCATCCTGTTTTCCACATTTCCCTTGTGAAACCGTGGAGGCCCTCGTCAGATCCTCCTCCTCCGCCTCCGGTAGAGATTCCAGGAGAGAATGAATACGAGGTTCAGCACATTCTCGATTCCTGAGTAAATAACGGCCGCATGAAATATCTCATACATTGGAGGGGCTATGGGGAGGGAGTGTTAAATGGGGCATAAGGCATTGCCTGTGACCCGACTACGCTATATTTGATTGCTGCCTGAACCTGATCTCTGCCTGTGACCCGACTACGCTATTGATTGCTGCCTGAACCTGATCTCTGCCTGTGACCCGACTATGCTATTGATTGCTGCCTGAACCTGATCTCTGCCTGTGACCCGACTACGCTTTTATCTCCACTACTCTGGACTGTTTTCACTTACCTCTGGTAGTCCTGCATTCTGGGCTCCTTCTACCCTGCTAATACAGACGCCAGCTAGTGTCTGACACCCTGCAACCAGGCCCTGTCCAACTCCACTACTGCACTGTGACTCCTGTATACAATCTTCGGGCGTGCTGGGTCCTTTCAGTCATCTGTTTGGACCCAGTCCGTGACACCAGGTTTCCTGCTTAGTGATCCCTCACCCTTATAAAGCCAAAAACGAGCATCGGGTTAGAGTGTTAGGGATTTATTTTTCTCACATTATTAGTTTTTGTTTCTGGTCAGAGTGTTAGGGATCTATTTTTCTCACACCATTAGCTTTTATCCCTTGTGGATTCTTGTATTAACCCCTGCTATACTACAGAATACTTAAAATAGGCTAGAGACAGTGACCTGAATGGGGGGGGGCAGGGAGTTGAGCTAGAATATATTTAAAGATTTTGTCTTAACTAATAGGCTAGCCTAGTGTATATACGAACACGAAGCAACGAAGATTCTTTGCGTTTGTTTGTTTTACAAATGAAAATGCAACAGTCCTGTTAGTTTTTATTTTCTCCCGAATATGAATGCAGAAGTCTAATATATACCCACAAAATGTATTGTTGAGCACCTGCCTAAGTGTACTTACTGAACCACACATTTTTCATTCATCACATTGGCTTTGAACCCAAGCACAGCAAACACAACAAGGGTCGCCAAGACGGACGTGAAGAAGTTGATAAAAGAGACCAGAGCTGCATCAAATTGGCAGTTATTGTCTTGCTTGTTGTAGCTGGAAAATGCAATGACCCCACCAAATCCTAGTCCAAGAGCAAAAAACACTTGTGTGGCTGCCTCTCTCCAAACCTGAGGGTCTAGCATCTTCTCAACCTGAAGTATGAAATGGGGTAAGAAGCAAAAAACTAATAAATAACCCTCTGCATTCTTATTATTATTATAAAATACATTGTTAATAAACTATCCAAAAATATATATATTTTTAAAAATAATATTAAAACCATTATCATTCGCTATTACATCCGCTATTACATCCTCTATAAACAGTGAGCTGACAATTACTTAAAAAATGAACAAGATACATTTTGCCTTTTCTGCAAGGGATTTATTCTTACCAGTCCATTAAATACACCAGGAAAAATTAGTATTAAGGCTCTGTGTGGGATGTAGTGTCAACCATGATAATGTTGTGTGCTAACATCGCCAAATACTTAAAATAAAAATAACACTTTACCTTTGGGGTCAACATGTGAAGAATGCCATCAACAGACCCCCGTAACAACAACACACGGACCAGAAAACAAATCAGGACTACGTATGGAAAGAGAGAGCTGAAGTACATTACCTAAAGAAATAGCAAATAGTGAGTAAGTAGGAAGGCAACATATTAAAACACCAGGGTAAGAAAGCAGAGTGATTGCCATAGCTGGGAACTCTGGTTTTGACCTAGACCATGCCTATCCCCCCCATTAAGACTGTCTGGGGCTAGTCCCACCCCATGTGGCTACAATGATGACTAGCCATGTCCCCTGTGAAGACACTCTCCCAGAAGAGGGAGAGCTATGGGTAGCCATTTTTAGGAAGTTACCATGTATCGGAATGGGTTTCATAGCTTGGGGCTCTAGTAGCCTAAAGAAGAAAGTAGTTTTGCCATTATGCATATCTTTGGATGTATCTCAAATTGAGTATTATGTACAGTACCAGAGTCCCCTTCTCCAGAAGAAAATAGTGTTCAGAGAAAGACTATTAATATGGTGAATACCAATTTTATAATTATGATTATAAGACGACCCCCCCAAAATCTGAATATTAATTTATGAAAAAAAGAAAAAGCCTGAATGTAAGATGACCCTATAGGAAAAAAGTTTACCAAGAAAATGTTAATTCATGTAAACTATGTTAACAATTTTTTTTAAATAAAAGCTATGATTGAGAAAAATATTTTGTTTTTATTTCCTTTTTTTTTCAACCTGCCCCCCCAATTATGCACATCTGCCCCCTGGCTTGCCACTCTGCCCCGGAAATGTCTTATACCCCCTATATGCCACTGTGCCCTATGATATGCCTTTTAACCCTCTAAATGCCACTGTGCCCCATGATATGCCTTTTGACCCCCTATGTGCCACTCTGCCTCCAGAATTGCCTTATACTCTGGCATTTAGGGGGTTAAAAGGCATATTATGGGGCAGAGTGGCATATAGGGAGGTATAAGGCATTTCAGGAGGCAGAGTGGGGTATAGAGGGTTAAAAGGCATTTCTGGAGACACAGTGGTATTAAGGGGGTTATAAGGCATTTCACACAGCACTCTGCCTCCAGAAATGCCTTATGCCCCCATTTAACACTCCCTCCCCCTCCCTCCTCCAAACTTACCGGAGTTTCTGAGTCCCCGGTGCGTAGTCCGGGCAGCGTGTAGAGCGCTACGCGATTCGCGTACACAACTTCCGCTGCAGCCGGGAGGAGGTGCGGTAAGCAGCGGGGGTTGTCTGCGTCCATCGTGCAGACCTTCCCTGGCTGTCAGAGATCACGGGGAACTCTGATCTCTGAGAGCTATCATTTATTAATATATAGCATTCTAGAAGAGGTGGTAGAGGTTAATATAGTGAGGGAATTTAAACATGCATGAGATGGGCAAGGTCAAGGACCAAAGACTGAGGTTTGCACAGGAGATAAAGATTAGCAGACTAGTTGAATGTTTCTTATCTGCTTTCAAATTACCGCATTTGCTCGATTATAGAACATAGAACAAATGCTCTGAAAAATAACCCTCGTCTTATAATCGGGGTTGTCTTATAATCAGACCTTAAATGGGGTCTGACTATGAGACTAAGATCCAGATCCCTCGCAGCGTTGCAGGGAACCTGGATCCTCCTGTCTTATGCACCCCATTT
This sequence comes from Sceloporus occidentalis, assembly GCA_023333645.1. NCBI lineage: Eukaryota > Metazoa > Chordata > Lepidosauria > Squamata > Phrynosomatidae > Sceloporus > Sceloporus occidentalis. The sequence continues at coordinate 941,146 of JALMGF010000055.1, read as the reverse complement.
AACACCCCCCCAAACTTAGCGGTGCTTCTGACTCCCTGGTGTGTAGTCAGGGCAGCGGGTAGACATATACGCGATTCTCGTAGGCAACGTCCGCTGCAGCCAGAAGGAGGTGCGGTCTGTTAAATGGGGGGCATAAGGCATTTCTGTAGGCAGAGTGCTCTATGATATGCCTTTTAACCCCCGTAATGCCACTCTGCCTCCAGATATGCGTTTTAACCACCTTGATGCAACTCTGCCTCCAGAAATGCCTTTTTACCTTCTATACGCCATTCTGCCCCCTGAAATGCCTTATACCTCCCTATTTGCCACTCTGCCCCATAATATGCCTTTTAACCCCCTAAATGCCAGAGTGGCATAAAGGGGTATAAGGGATTTCTGGAGGCAGAGTGGCACATAGGTGGTCAAAAGGCATATCATGGGGCACAGTGGCATATAGAGGGTTAAAAGGCATATAATGGGGCACAGTGGCATATAGGGGGTATAAGGCATTTCTGGGGCAGAGTGGCAAGCCTAGGGGCAGATGTTTGATTATGAATCCTTCAAAACCAACTTACCCCTGTCACAGACAAATATGCTGACATGAAAATTTTCACTATATAACAAAGCATAAGTAACTTAGATATAAACCATTCTCATGGTTATACAAACTGAGAGTGGTTAATACATTTACTTTAAAAATATAATCTCCCTCTTACTTTGCCAGATGATTGGATGCCTTTGATCATGGCCATTCCAACAATGCTCCACGCACACAGTAGACACAGTGTCATTTTCCAGTTAAGATTGCCGCCTTCTGAAATATTATCTGAGATATCTAGAGCTTCCCTATACCAGAAATATGTTGTGGCTGAGCTTTTATCACATTCTGGTTGCACTCCTAAAACAAAAATAATTTATCATAACAAAAATCTTTTTGACATGATTTTCAAAGGGCAATGTCCAACTAAAGATAGCTACAGACCCCTAGAGGTACCCTTAAGAATAACAGAATTGATCAAATGGACTGGATAAAAAATGCTGGCCCGTTCAATACATTTTGACCAATTAAAATATTATTTTCTTAGTCAATATAAATCAATAGATTGGGTTCTATGTATATTATAATTATTGTTATCATTAATTATGCATTCTATTCCATTCCCTTTTTAGCTAATACTTGTACCTGTATATGTGCAGTGTCCACAGTCAGGACCAGCACTGACCAACAGATACTCCAAACCAAGTCTTAATTTATATGCTGAACATAAAACTGACCAGTATTCTCGAGGGGTTAAAGAATCTTATAGTCAATACACATTTATATATCATTAAACTCTGTTTCTTTTACCCCCAGCCAAGTGCTTGTGTAGAAATTAAATGAGCTATCATTCTGCTGTTTGTGGGGAATGTAGAAGGTATCATAACACTTTTAAATACAGTAAGGACAAGTGTTTTGCCATGTGAAAAGTACAATTAATGAAGCTGTCATTCTGATTAAATGAACAATTCCATATACATGTGTCATACACCTCATGGATACACTGTAAAATGTTTAGTTTTAAGTGTCAACTCTCAGTAATGTGGAAACCATAGTAAAGTATGTTATGGGTACTTCAATATCCATTCTTTAAAAAAAGGGAAAAATAAAGTACCTACCTTAGAGAGAAGCTACAGAGCTGCAGCCACCTTTTCCCTCCATGGTCGAATAATTCTTGCTTATGCAACCGATCAGTGGCAGAAAAGTGCTTGTATAGAAATCATAGGTTTTTAGACAGGATCAGTGGCGTCTCCAGCTTTCAGATTTAGGGGGGACACATGGGGGGCCAGGGACCAAAGTAGGGGGGCCAATTATAAAACGGCACATATACACTATATATATATATATATATATATATAATATATACATACACACGTTAGACGTGCATTTTTAACTACATAATAGTAAAGACCGTGATTGAAATATGATTTCAAAATAACAGCTAAACTGGCAGTTATTTTTCATTCTTTAATATTAGCCCGTGCTGACAATATATATATAAATATTAGACCCTGCTGCCGATATATAGAAATATTACACCCTGCTTCTGATATATATTAATATTAACCCCTTCTGTGGATATATATTGATATTAGCCCCTGCTGCGGATATATACTTATGTTATACCCTGCTGCCGATATACATAAAAATTATACCCTGCTGCCGATATATATTAATATTTGACCCTGCTGCCAATATATATTAATATTAGCCCCTACTGCCAATATATATTATTAGTCCCTTCAGCCAATGTATATATAATTAGCCCCTGTAGCCAATATATATAATTAGCCCCTGCAGCCAATATATATTAATATTAGCCCCTGCTGCCAATATATATATAAATAATAGACCCTGCTGCCAATATGAATATAAATACTAGACCCTGCTGCTAATAAATATTAATATTAGCCCCTGCTGCCAATATATGTTAATATTAGTTCCTGCTGCCAATATATATTAGCCCCTGCTGCCGATATATATAAATATTAGCCCCTGCTGCCGATATATATAGTATTAGTCCCTGCTTCCTATATATATTAATATTAGCCCCTGCAGCCAATATATATTAACCCCTTAATGACAATTGCCGGTCCTGGCACGGCACGGAAAAGCATGTGCTTTACTATCGCTTTCTGCACCCAAAAAGCGTTGCTGAATGCCTCGACCTCGAGGCATTCAGCAACGCCGCGATCGGCACGAAGGGGCCATCTCTGGCCCCTCCACGGGGCGTCAACATCCGCCATACTTTGTATGGCGGCGGACGCCCGTTTTAAAAGCGTTTAGGAGGCGATCGACGATCGCCTCCTAAACTTAAATGGTGTCGCTGGAATGCCTCGATCAGGAGGCATCCAGCGACACCAAACACTAACCTTTTGATGGGCTGTGACCGCTCCGGAGAGCGGTCACAGCCGCAGCTGCCGGCAATCTTCGCCATCAAGGAAGATGGCCGCCGTCCTGTAACAGGAACCACAAATTTTAAAAGTTCGCTAGATGGTCCAGACCATCTAGAGAACTTTGGCTCCACTTGCAGGTTGAATACAGGTACTGCATTCACCATGCAAGTCAATGGAGCCCAGCTTTCTAATCACAGTGTGATTAGTAAAAATAAATTAAAAAATAAAATAAAATTAATAATAATTAGAAAAAAATAGTAAAAAAACAGTAAAATGTAAAAATCATTTCCCACTGATGTCACTATCAGGGGAACCTCCAAGTTGAAAAAAAATGTTAAATTTTTTTTAAAAAAAATAAAATAAATAAATATATATATATATATAAAAAATATATTTTTGTGAGCAAGTCCTAAAATTAGCATATTAGCTTAAAACAATTCTCGCATGGAAAGAGTTAAAATACTGGCATAGTAAATGCCCGTGGGGTGTCTACTTTTAAAAAATGTATGATTTGATGGGGTAAATTGAATGGGCCAGGTTCAACAACGTCCCAATTAACACGGGGGGAAGGATGGCCACACATCTAATTTCCAATTAGAAAAATGCACACGTACCAAATGTGGCCTTTTAGTTCCCCCAAAAAATGACACACCCATGCATGTGGGGTATCACTGCACTCAGGAGATGTTGCTGAACACATTATGGGGTGTCGTGTGACAGCGGCATATACCAGGAGCTGTAAATTCATACATAAAGTAGGTGTGTGTGGGAAAAATACACACACAAAAATATTACTGCAAACTTTGAAAAAATGCTGGTGGTAAAATATGTGCATGCAAAGAGTTAAAATACCAGCATTTAAAATACCCTGTGGTGTCTAGTTTTGAAAAATATATGGTTTTGTTGGGCACACTGAAATGGCCTGGCTCAAAGATGTACCAAATAGGGCATGGGCAGTGGATCCCAAATGCCAAAGTTCAACATTGAAAAAAGCGCATGCCCCAAATGTGGCCCTTTTGCCCCAAAACAGCCAGGCAAAATCATTCATGTGAGGTATCGCTGTACTCAGGAGATGTTGCTGAACACATATTGGGGTGTTTTGTGATAGTGACATATACGAGAACATTTTAATTCATACCTGAATTAAAATGTGTGTGGAAAACCAAATGCAAAAAAATGACTACCACAAAGTTTGACAAAGACTGGTGGTAGATATGGTGCATGGAAAGAGTTAAAATACTAGCATTTGAAATACCCTGGGGTGTCTAGTTTTCAAAAATATATGGGTTTATTGGGCACACTGAAATGGCCCGGCTCAAAGATGTACCAAATAGGGCATGGGCAGTGGATCCCCAAATGCCAAAGTTCAACATTGAAAAATGCGCATGCCCCAAATGTGGCCCTTTTGCCCCCAAACAGCCAGGCAAAATCATTCATGTGGGGTATCGCTGCGCTCAGGAGATGTTGCTGAACACATATTGGGGTGTTTTGTGATAGTGACATAAACTAGAACATTTTAATTCATACCTGAAGTAAAATGTGTATGACAAAACAAATGCAAAAAAATGACTACCATAAAGTTTGACAAAGACTGGTGGTAGATATGGTGCATGGAAAGAGTTAAAATACTAGCATTTGGAATACCCTGGGCTGTCTAGTTTTCAAAAATATATGACTTGATGGGGTAAATTGCATTGGCCGGGTTCAAAGATACCCGAAATGGCACATGGGGGGAAGAATTACCAGATTTGGAAAAAATGGCTTTGAAATAGCAAAACGCTACCTGTACTTATTGCCCCATAATGGGTAGAAAAAAGCAAAAAAACATAAAAACATTGGGTATTTCTAAACTCAGGACAAATAGTAGAATCTATTTAGCAGGTTTTTTCATTACCTTTTATAGATGAGTAAAAGATTTTTCAACTAAAAGTTAGAAACAGTCATTTTTTTCTAAATTTTTCACCATATTTTATAATTTTTTTAATAGTAAATAATATGATACAATCAAAACAATGTCATCTAAAGAAAGCCCTTCTTGTCCTGAAAAAAACAATATCTAATGTGTGTGGGTTCAGTAAACGGGAAAGAAGAAAATTACAGCTAAACACAAGCAGCGCAGAAATGTTAAAAAGGCCATTGTCACAAAGGGTACAAAAAGTAAAATCAGCCTTTGTCTTGAAGGGGTTAATATTAGACGCTGCTGCCAATATATATAAATATTAAACACTGCTGTCAATATATAAATAAATATTAGACCCTGCTGCCAATATATAAATAAATATTAGCCCCTGGTGCCAAAACATATATAAATAATTGCCCCTGCTGCCAATATATATTATTAGTCCCTGCAGCCAATATATATATAATTAGCCCCTGCAGCCAATATATATAATTAGCCCCTGCAGCCAATATATATTAATATTAGCCCCTGCTGCCAATATATATATAAATAATAGACCCTGCTGCCAATATGAATATAAATACTAGACCCTGCTGCTAATAAATATTAATATTACCCCCTGCTGCCAATATATGTTAATATTAGTTCCTGCTGCCAATATATATTAGCCCCTGCTGCCGATATATATAAATATTAGCACCTGCTGCAGATATATATAGTATTAGTCCCTGCTTCCTATATATATTAATATAAGCCACTGCAGCCAATATATATTAACAGAGCTGGCCTTAGGCGTTGTGGCGCCCTGTGCGGACTACTCCTCTGGCTCCCCCCCTCACTACCCCCCCTCTCTGCCCCTTCAAACTACCCCCCCCCTGCCCCTTCAAACTATACCCCCCCTTGGCCCCTTCAAACTACACCCCCCCTCTGCCCCTTCAAACTACACCCCCCTCTGCCCCTTCAAACTACACCCCCCTCTGCCCCTTCAAACTACACCCCCCCTCTGCCCCTTCAAACTATACCCCCCCTCTGCCCCTTCAAACTATACCCCCCTCTGCCCCTTCAAACTATACCCCCCCTTGGCCCCTTCAAACTACACCCCCCTCTGCCCCTTCAAACTATACCCCCCCTTGGCCCCTTCAAACTACACCCCCCATCTGCCCCTTCAAACTACACCCCCCCTGCCCCTTCAAACTACCCCCCCTCTGCCCCTTCAAACTACACCCCCCCGCCCCTTCAAACTAGACCCCCCTGCCCCTTCAAACTTCAACCCCCCTGCCCCTTCAAACTACACCCCCCCTCGCCCCTTCAAACTACACCCCCCTCGCCCCTTGAAACTACACCCCCCCTCGCCCCTTCAAACTACACCCCCCTCTGCCCCTTCAAACTTCACCCCCCCTGCCCCTTCAAACTTCACCCCCCCATGCCCCTTCAAACTACACCCCCCCCACTTACCTTGTTGCCTGAGTCCTGCGGTGAGAGCGGGAGGCATCCGTCTTCTCGCTCTGCTGCGGTGCCGGCATTTCATGTTGAGCGCCGGAATAGTCCGGCGCTCAACACGAGATGTCGGCACCGCGACAGAGTCACGGAGAGTAAGGGGCGCCGAGCGGTTGCTGAGAACTTCACGAGCAACCGCTCAGCGCCCCTGCCCGGGACTTAGATTAAAGCATCGTTTTTTGTTTTTGTTAAACTTTATTTAACATGAATGATGTTAAATAAAGTTTAAAAAAAAATAAATAAAACCCGATGTTTTAAGTTAAGTCCCGGGCAGGCGCCCCTGCTACCATGGCGCCCTGTGCGGTCGCCCTGTATATTAATATTAGACGCTGCTGCCAATATATATAAATATTAAACACTGCTGTCAATATATAAATAAATATTAGACGCTGCTGCCAATATATAAATAAATATTAGCCCCTGCTGCCAAAATATATATAAATATTTGCCCCTGCTGCCAATATATATATATAAATATTAGAACCTGCTGCCAATATATTTTATAGTGAAAAAATTGGACCCTACCCAAGCATTTCCTTGGGCCCCGCTCAACGCTTCCTTGCATGCAATCACTCCCTCCGCTACCATACCAAAAAGAAAATATTTGCCACACTGACTGCAGATCAGAGGAATACTGTGAGAGTCAGTGCAGTCTTCCCTCCTTCTGACTGCACAGTGACTTTGAGAGGTCCTCTCCCCCATAATTATCCCCAGAGTCCCTTTGTCCCCTCATTCACTAAACCATACCACTCTTTTACTTACACCCTGTAGTTCAGGTATAAATCAAATAAACAACACATGGAAACAGCACATGCAACTGAATGAGATTAAAAAAAACTTGTAGTTGCAGGTATACATAAATAATGTATGGAAACATAGCATTGCAGGTATAAACCAACAGAACACACAAACCCAGCATTGCAGGTATATATCAACTGGAAATCACATGTAAACTCAGCACTGAAGGTATAGATCAAATAAACAACACATGGAAACAGCACTCCAGGTATTGATCAACTGAATAAGACATACAAATCCTATATTTGCAGGTAAACATAAATAATGTATGGAAACATAGCCGATACAGATCAACAGAATAACACAAAGCCCAGCTTTGCAGGTATATATCAATTGGAAATTACATATAAACTCTGCATTAACGGTATAGATAACCCCCCCTAAATTACAGGCATAGATCACTGGTCACACACCCCAAAGCCAACCCTGGCGTCCACATTGCCCACATAGAACCTGACCAGCACCCAAATTACACACACATAGGATGTGCCATCTTTGTCGCCAAACAGCCCAGCATGAGTCAACATTGTCCCCAAACAGCTGAACGTACGCCATGTTTGTCCCATAAACACACTATCTGTGCCATCTTTGTCCCCATTGCCTAAACACCCTGCTTATACAATCTTTGCTTTTTTGACAAATCAATAACACACCTATGATTCACAAACACTTTTACAATCACTCACTAATTCGCATAATCATTTATTCATTCACACAAATTATTTACACATATTCATTAATGCATCCACACATTAACCCATTCATTCTCTCTCTCATTCTGACTCTTTATTTCAATATTCTTGCCACCCTTTCTCCCTATCTACCCCCTCTCCCTCCCTATCTACCCTATCTAACCCCTCTCCCTCCCTCCCTAATCCCTCTCCCTCCCTCCCTACCCCCTCTCCCTCCCTATCTACCACCTCTCCCTCCCTATATACCCCCTCTCCCTCCCTATCTATCCTATCTACCCTATCTAACCCCTCTCCGTCCCTACCCTATCTAACCCCTCTCCCTCCCTACCACCTCTCCCTCCTTATCTATCCTATCTACCACCTCTCCCTCCCTATCTACCCCCTCTCCCTCCCAATCTATCCTATCTACCCCCTCTCCTTCCGAATCTATCCTATCTACCCCCTCTCCCTCCCAATCTATCCTATCTACCCCCTCTCCCTCCCAATCTATCCTATCTACCCCCTCTCCTTCCCAGTGTATCTTATCTACCCCCTCTCCCTCCCAATCAATCCTATCTATCCCCTCTCCCTCCCAATCAATCCTATCTATCCGCTCTCCCTCCCAATCTATCCTATGTACCCCCTCTCCCTCCCAATCTATCCTATCTATCCCCTCTCCCTCCCAATCTATCCCCTCTCCCTCCCAATCTATCCTATCTATCCCCTCTCCCTCCCAATCTATCCTTTCTATCCCCCCTCTCCTTCCCAATCTATCCTATCTATCCCCTCTCCCTCCCAATCTATCCTATCTTTCCCTTCTCCCTCCCAATCTATCCTATCTATCCCCTCTTCCTCTCAATCTATCCTATCTATCCCCTCTCCCTCCCAATCTACCTCTTCTCACTCTCTAACCCCCTCCTAACTTTCTTCCCTCTCCCCCCTTCGAAGTTCACTTACCTTGGGCTTGTAGAAGTCCAGCGGTGCGATCGCGAAGTCCCTTTGCAATTGCCCCCACGGCCGCCCTGAATCCGGGCCCGCGGGCTGGCCGGCAGACGAACATTCATGGCAGCTGCAAAGTTAAAAACTAAGCGGCTGCCACCAGGACTGTCCGCCGTGCCGGTAGCGTACCTGGCGGGGGGCGGTTCGCCTGGAGTGCCGCTCACTGAGGAGTGCCAGCACGCCTCCAAAAACGATGCGCGCACAACACTGAAGCCACGCCCACCGTCTTCCGCGCTCTCTGCACCGGAAGGACGGGACACAGAAGAAGAGGAAGAATGAAGAGGAGGAGGAAAAGTGACAGTGCCAGAGGAAAGGTAGGAAAATATTAGTAAGTGTGTGAGAGTTATGGGTGTTATGCTATAGTTTATGATGAATGTGGGTTTGAGATTGCATGGAAGTGTGGGGGGATAGCATGGCATAGGGAGGCTGTCTAGGCATGATAGGAGTGTGATTGCTGTTATCAATTTTTTTTTTGTCCAACTGTGGTGTGTTAACAACACTCTTATTAAAAGTAAATTACATATCAAAATTGGACAGAAAAATTCAATAACAGTATTAATATATATATATATATATATGATTGCAAACAGCAATCACACGCCTATCATGCTAAGTCAGCCAGTACATGCTAGAACCTGGGCATGATAGGATTGTGATTGCTGTTAATTATATATATATATATATATGTATATATATAGGTATATATATATTAATATTGTTATTGATTTTTTTTTTGTCTAATTTTGGTGTGTTACTTTTAATAAAGTATATTAAAAGTTTTTGGCCAAATTAATGCAGAATTTTCAGTTTCAGTCCAGAATTTTCATTTCGGTGCATCCCTACTATGTACTAAGCCAGTCACTGAAGTGTTAGGCCTACACCACATCAATGTTTGGCTTAGTATATAGTGATAGGGGTTGTACTGCAGTATTGTCGGTGTCTGGCTCAAAGTATAGGCACACATTGATGGTGGTACAGCGTAATCCCTAAGTATATAATGATAACAGTTATGTTGTACCACCGTCAATGTGTGCCTCAGTATATAATGATAACAATTTTGCTGTACCCCTGTCAGTGTTTGCCTAACCATAGAAACTATTCAGTTTGAAAGTGTGTGTGTGTGGGGTGGGGGTGTGGGGGGGTGCCACATACAGGATCTGCCACAGGTGCCAAATACTCTAGGTACGCCCTTGCGTCGTGCGGCAGTCAGGCCCAATGGCCATTCCTCAGCTCTTCGTCCCACGTCTTAAAAGGGGTGGGATAAAGAGCTGAGGCACGGCTATTGGGCGGCGCGGTGCGTGCACGCCGGCCGCTTTAATTTCATTAGGCGGCCGCACGACCACCGCTTTCAATGTCGCTCACAGCCGCTTTGGTGGCGCAATGGGCCACTTGACTAGACTTGCCCCCCAGGCCTTAGGCTGCCAGCCCTCCCCTGGTAGGGGATTTAGGTTATCATAACATTTGTAACTTGGGGTTACCTCGCAAGGAATGTTAGTGTTAAGGTTACTGAGTAGGGAATTTTAACTGGGTTTCTGTAGTTGCATTGGGAGTCATAGTTTTGTGTAATACAAAATGCCTATATTCTAGGGATGGTAAGGGTTAAAAAGGCATCTTGAATAAATACCAAAAGTATTTTCTCTGGGTCATATCCTGCCAGACCCATCATAGAACCAGTGGAGCATACAAGCAGTGTATCTTCAAAGGATTCCAGATATCCTGTCCTAGGTGCCATATAATCTTTCAAGGGACCAGGCACTGTGGTTACACGGAGGATGTAGCATCAGAATTATGATTTAGGAAATATGGTTAAGTTTCCATAGTAGAATCATGACATAAAGATGTTCTGTATGATGAGAATGTGCCCTCCAGAATGACAGGAAATATGGCAGGAGGGGTCCAGGAAATAACACCTCACAAACAGGTAGATGGGGAATGTTTGGCACCTGTACGTTTATAATAACATGGGGGACATGATCAACCAAGAGTCATGAATGCACAAGTTACCGAATACGCCAAATATGGCATTTTAAAGTATGAAGCTAGAGTTTGCTTGACCTAATTAAACTTAAGAGTATCCTAAAGTGCCTGTCTGGGCTACATATTTTCCTCCCACAGGGACATAGAAATATGATTCCTATAAGAATGGGAATCTGAGGGAAACTGAATTTTCTTGAATTATTTTTCTATAAGGGACTTCAACATCATGCAGCTTTTATCAGTGTTCATTTTAATACTGTTTTGTATTCTCTTTTTAGTTTATCTGTGACCATTTTATTCAGATTTAATATAAATTAATCAGTTCTGTCTTTGCACTCTAATATCGAATTTGAAGCTTTCAGAACTATCACGTTACTGTTTCTAATTTGGATAGTATAACTTTTTTGATCAAATTGAATTTTTATATAATTTGAGTAGTTCAAAAGGTTACCAAAACCTCTTAAGGTATTTTTAAAACCTAAGAAATTGTTGGTGGCAGCAAGTTAAGTTTTGAGGTGGTGATGGAGACTAGGGTGACCACATTTTATTTCTGCCATTCAGGGACACACTATGAAGCGCATTAGATTACAGACACAGGTGTATTAATATGCATTAGACATGCATTTTTAACTACATAATATGTACTTATCTCTACATAATATGTACTAAACCCCGGCACCACTTTCTCCTGTGCCCTCTGGAATGCACGCTCTGTTTGCAATAAACTAACTGCTGTTCATGACCTTTTCATCTCTAACCACCTTAGCCTTCTTGCACTCACTGAAACGTGGTTGACACCCTTGGACACTACCTCTCCTGCTGCTCTCACTTTTGGTGGCCTTCACTTCAGCCACACTCCCAGACCTGGAGACAAACAGGGGGGTGGTGTTGGTATTCTCCTCTCTCCACCTTTCAATGTCTACCACCAATTTTCTCCCCGATTGCTCTTTGATCACTTTGCTGCTTGGCTTTCCCACTTTCTTTCCTCCACCATCCCTACACTAATCCTAGGGGACTTCAATATACCTATTGATGACCCATCCTCACCTGCTGCTTCCAAACTACTTTCACTCTCGTCCTCCTTCGGACTCAATGGACTAACTCCAAAACGCACCGTGGCGGTGATCATATAAATCTAGTGTTCTCCCACCTTTGTTCCACATCTCAGTTCTCCAACTCTCCCATCTATCTGTCTGATCACAGCCTGCTTACATTTAATCTCGACATACCACACACACCCTCCCTACCCAAGAAACCACCATAAATCTACCGTAACATCAGCAACCTCAACACTCCACAGCTTTCAGATACACTATGGCCACTCCTCTCAAGTATCCATCTCCGTATAACCATGCACTAGCCTCAGCCCTAGATATGGTTGCCCCTGTAACTGTACGCAATCACCCACGCCGTCCACCTCAGCCATGGCATTCCAAACAGACACACCTTCTTCAAAGGTGTTCACGTACTGCTGAGCGCCTGTGGAGGAAGTCTTGTTCACATGAAGACTTCATCCACTACAAATTCATGCTCCGCTCCTATACATAGGGCCCTTCATCTCTCTAAACAAACATATTTAATTTCATTATTCACCTCTCTTTCCCATAACCCTAAACATCTATTCTCCACATTTAACACCCTTCTCAGACCCACAGCAACTCCCTTGCCCTCCAACTTCTCTGCCCAAGAGCTTGCCACCTACTTCAAAAACAAAATTGACATCATCAGGGATAACATCCTCCCCCATAGTGTCAATCATATGGTACCCCAACCTCCCTCCTCACCTCAATCCATCCTCACCTGCTACAGCCCAGTTACACCACTCGAAGTTTCCAAGGTCCTGTTGTCTTCCCACCTCACCACCTGTCCCCTCGACCCTGCACCTTCACCGGTGTATTCCCATTCTCATTCAAACATGCCATCATCTCCCCCATCCTAACGAAACCTTCACTTGATCCCACATCCCCATCAAACTACCGACCAGTTTCACTTCTCCCGCTAGCTTCCAAACTGCTGGAACGATTAACCTACAATCAACTAACAAACTTTCTCTCGTCAAACTCTCTACTTGACTCTACAATCTGGTTTCCGTCAACAGAGACTGCACTGACTAAGATTACTAATGACCTCCTCACAGCTAAAACGAAAGGCCAATTCTTACTGGTTGTTCTCTTGGACCTCTCAGCAGCCTTCGACACAGTCGACCACCCCCTTCTCCTACAAACCCCCCATGCTCATGGCATCCGTGACATGGCTCTTTCATGGCTTAAATCCTACCTTTCTAACCGTACTTTTAGTGTCTCATTTACTGGAACTTGCTCCTCTCCTTTACCGCTAGGTACTGGTGTTCCTCAAGGCTCAGTCCTCTGCTATTCTCCATCTACACGTCTTCCCTCGGAAAACGTATTTCTTCCTTTGGTTTCCAGTACCACCTATATGCAGATGACACCCTACTCTATATTTCTGCTCCTGACCTTTCCCCCCCTCTCTTCTAACTCACCTCACTGACTTTCTATCAGGAATTGCATCATGGATGGTGTCCCGTTACCTAAAGCTCAACATCTCTAAGACCGAACTCATGGTAATCCCGCCATCTGCTATGTCCACTTTTCCTGACATCTCTATTACTGTTGATAACTCCACTATCCAACCAACAGACCAGGTTCGCTGCCTTGGTGTCACCCTCGACTCTGCTCTCTCCTTCATCCCTCACATCCAGTCCCTCACCAAATCCTGCCGCCACTACTGAGGAAGCCTGATTGGGCGAAACGCGTCTACGTCAATGCGTTATACCCGGAAGTCGCTTCTCTTCGGCTGGAGAAACAAGAGAGACTCTGATACTCCTACAAATATTTCTGTAACGTGAGCACATTGCACTTTGCTATACAATAAATCTTCTGCATCACACATCCTGCCTCTCCACCAGTATTTCGTTTCTCAACATACCGATATACGGATCGGAAACCAGTTGAAATCTGCAAACGGAGGAGAGACATTCCAGAGAAGGAATCCCTCTATGCCTGATTTAGTCTGAGCAAGCTGATTTGCTCAACTACACGTGAGTGTGATATTATCCTGGGGGGAACGCTAAAGACATATTCATTACAAAACGGAAAGCACTATGATGTTTGTTTGTTTTTGAATTTTATTTTTACATGTCAATACATTCACATTGTAAAACGGATGGACGTCAGATATACACAATTGGAAATATAAGTATATACTTTAATTATTAAAAATTATTATTTTTTGTGGATTATACACTGTGTTCACATTTTTTGGTGGATCATATATATATATTTTGGTGAAAATTATTCACATAGTTGTTAAATAATTTTAATATTGTTTTTTTTGCGCAACACTTTATATATTTTCATATCTGCACTCTGCCTATTTACTAGTTCATTTTGACATTCCATCCATATAGCTTCATCATGTATCACCTCAAAACCAGGGGCGTAGAGTATTTGGCACCTGGGGCGGATCCTGTATGTGGCACCCCCCCCCCCCACACACACACACTTTAAAACTGCATAGCTTCTATCATTAGGCAAACATTGACAGGAGTACAACATAACTTATCACTATTTACTGAGGCAGACATTGACGGTGGTACAGCATAATAACAACAACAACAAGTATTTATATAGCGCTTTTCTCCCAGTAGGACTCAAAGCACTTTACAGGTATGTGCATATAACTGCTATCATTATATACTGAGGCAAACACTGACGGTGGTATAGCATAACTGCTATCATTATATACTGAGGCAAACATTGACAGTGGTACAGCATAACACCTATCATAACACCTATCACTATATACTGAGGCACGCACTGACGGTGGTACAGCATAAACACCTATCACTATATACTGAGGCAAACATTCACGGTGGTACATCATAACACCTATCACTATATACTGAGGCACGCACTGACGGTGGTACAGCATAACACCTATCACTATATACTGAGGCACACATTGACAATGGTACAGCATAATCTCTATCACTATACATTGAGCTATACATTGACAATAATACAGCATAAACCCTATCACTATATACTAAGCCAAACATTGATGTGGTGAAGCCTACCACTTCAGTGTCTGGCTTAGTATATAGGATGCACAGAAAAGAAAATTCTGGACTGAAACCGAAAATTCAGCATTCACTTGGCCGAAACCGAAATGACCCCCCCCACACACCTTTAAAAAAAAAATAATAATAATAAAAAAATATATATATATATAAATATATATATAATAACAAATAGCACTGCACTCCTACCTAAACATAAATAAGGTGACAAATACTAGATTCCTAGTTCAAAAAAACATGGTGCCCGGTGCTTGGCTGATAGCAAACTAACAATAATCTAAAAGTAGTGAAGCCAGCACTCACGGTCTTCAATAATGCTTCATTTTTATTTGCAAGATGCCAAGATGTCAACGTTTCAGTCCACCTCGTGGACTTTCCTCAGGATATATAAGGGCTGCAACTAACGATTATTTTCATAATTGATTAGTTGGCAGATAATTTTTTCGATTAATCAGATAAAAAAATAATTGTAAATTTTTTATTTCTTTAAAATAATTTAATAAACAAACAGGATGTTGAAAACAAACAGCAGAATAAAAAAAGTTTTGCCACACTGTCTCCCAAATATGCCAGTGCACGCTCCCCACATGTCTTATATACCCTATATGCCTTATACCCCCCCAGATATGCCATAGTGCCCTCACAGATTCACACTCGTTCACAGCACACTGACACCATTCTTTTATAAATAAATACAAATTAATCTTTACTGCCCTCAGGATTTAGATTCCCCTTAGTTTGCCCCCCTTTGCCTCTAACTGCACATTAAGTGAGCCTTATTAAATTAAATTAACCCAAAAGACCCCATTAACCACAACTTCCTCTAAATTAACCCAAAAGACCCCATCAACCATAACTGCCCCTAAATTAACCCTAAAGACCCCATCAACCATAACTGCCCCTAAATTAACCCTAAAGACCCAATTAACCATAACTGCCCCTAAATTAACCGTAAAGACCCCATCAACCATACCTGCCCCTAAATTAACCCTAAAGACCCCATCAACCATAACTGCCCCTAAATTAACCCTAATGACCTCATCAATCATAACTGCCCCTAATGACCCCGTTAACCATAGCTGCCCCTAAATTAACCCTAAACACCCCATCAACCATAACTGCCCCTAAATTAACCCTAAACACCCCATTAACCATAACTCCCAAATACTTCATCTTCCTGGTACACCATTTGAAGGGGAAGACATTTAAGATTTCCGATTTGGAGTAATCTTGAGGCTTGACAGCTCACCAGAGGAGCGGAATTCCTCAAGAATGTTGGGCAGTGAGATCTCAGTACGATCCACTACAAAGAGTAGATCGTCCGTGTAAGCAGCCACCTTATGATGTCCCTCTCCGTCTTGAAACCCCAGGATGTCATGTTTCAATCGAATAGCCTCCAAAAAGGGTTCCAGGTAGAGCCCTGTGCGGGACGGCTTTTTTAATCCCGCTCCCGCTGATTTTTTGCCCACTCCCGCAATGTGGGTGTTCCACTCCTGCCCGCTCCCGCCCCATTTTTGGCCAATCACGCCCACCTCCTTACCTGAACTGCAGAGTTCCCGCGCAGTCCCGCAAGGCTGCCTTCTCGCTGCTCCCTCACAGCGTCTCTTCTCTTGCTACCTCAAGGAAAAAGGCGGAGTCATGGGAAGTGATGTCACATCACGTGACTACATTTTGTTCCTGGGCGGAGCAAGAGAGGAGACACTGTAAGGGAGCAGCGAGAAGGCAGCCTTGCGGGACTGCGCAGGATTACTGGCACCCGCAGGTACAGTGCCTTACCGCCCGCTGCACCAGCAAGACCGCCCGCAAGTTTTTTTTTGCCTCCCAATGCAGTCCTCTAGTTCCAGAGACAGCACAAATAAAAAAGGGGAAAGAGGGCAACCCTGCCTAGTGCCAACTGCCCCTAAATTAACCCACCACCTCCCCTAACTTTCAGCAGCCCAAATATTAATTTTATACTTACCGTTAGATAAGCTGCTGAGCAGAGTGGACGCTATAATGAAAGGGGCTGGGCCAATCGTCAGTGTGATTGTAATGAGGGACTGGGAGGTAGCAACTGCTGTAAGTGATAGGTCGGATTATAAAACGAGGGGTATCCCGGAATGTAATATGCTCAAGTGGAGTGAATTTAGCTATCCCCACAGATCAACAGGTGCGCAGGTGAGTACTTCTGACACCATGTCATGAAATGCATACAACACTGGGCTGCTTTCAACACTTGTTTATGGCGGAGCTTGACTGGAGAGCAGACATAAACTGCATCCTGCTTGAATCCTGTCTCTAGAGCACTTCCTTCCCTGGGCTGGCCCATCCTGTGATGTCACTCAGGCTTTCATCACACTAAGCATGTGGTTTACTTTCATGTGTGTCCTGTACAGGAAGATACAACTATTGTGATGGAAGCTGGAGTATGTCTTCCAAACCAAACCACATATCAAACTTGAATGACTGGTGCTCAAATGCTTCTGAGCCATTGTCAGCTCAATAAGTTATAATTTTGCTTGTGTGCTTCCTGTTGTTCCTGACATAAATGGAACCAGATATTGCTGAGCCCAGAATCTAGCAGCAGCCAAAATGCTATTCCGGTCCTCCTCCTTCTACTGTGGAATTGTCCCACATCCTTTAAAGTGAGTTTGGAAATACTACCTGAGCTCACGTACTGTTAAGTACTTTGAATCTGTGACAAGCTTTAAATAGCGGTATTCTTGCAGCCAGACTAACCGGAGACTTACTCCTTCACTGAAACAGCAGCTAAGGCCCCATCTGTATAAATTATAGTTTCTGAGTGCTTCTGAGACGTTGACGTTTGCTGTTTTGGCCATTTGCACTGATACGTTTGTGCCAAAGCCACACCCCTGTGCCTGAATCAATGCATTAGTTTTAACCCCTTCATGTCTGGGGACATACCATGTACCTCATGCCCAAGTGGGCTCATTGGTTCTGTAAAAAAAATGTCCTCACGGATCTGATCATTATGGTTTAGGCCACTGATTATTGTATTGACTTACATGTGATCTGATTTTAACCTAAGAAATACTGTGTTTGGCTCGAATGGGTTTGTTAAAAATGAAAAACATAAAATTTTACTGCAATCTTCAGGACTGATTGGCACTAAAATGGTTAAATAAAAAGTGTTAACATGTCCCTAGTAAAATACTTTGGGATGTCAACTTTAAAAAAAATATATATATATATTTTTGTTCAACATTTATTTTTTTTTTTGGCCACATTTAAAAAAAAAATCTTGTTTAGAAACAGCGATGTGCGACATCCTGTAAGTGCCAAAATAAATGTAAATGCCAGGCAAATGAAGTATTTCCAAAAACAGGACGAATACCGAAATACATTTTGGAGGTTTTTTTCCCCATTTGGACTGGTTATATATATAGTTTTTTTCTTGGTGAAACTGAAAATTTTACCTTTTTTTCCTAATTTTCACCACAGGTTTTTTTCACACTAAATGATGGTTTCTATATAATTATTATTTCAAAAGAAAATTATATATATTTTGTGGGGGTGTACTAAATGAGTTAGTGGGCAATCTCAGTTTAATAAAGCACAGCAAACTGCTCTGGTCATTTTGTGCAAACATTGTAAAAATGCCATGCATCATGTCTTACCTCACTGTATTAGCCTCTACCACTTCTGCTGGGAGGCTGTTCTATTTATTTACAGCCCTCTCAGTAAAGTAAAACTTCTTTAACCCCTTCAGGACCAGTTTGTTTTTACAATATTTGCGCAATGTTCTGTTCACAATGTTCTGCTGGGAGGCTGTTCCATTTATTTACAGCCCTCTCAGTAAAGTAAAACCTCTGTAACCCCTTCAGGACCAGGTTTTTTTTTTACAATGTTTGCACAAAATGACCAGAGCAGTTTTTTTATAGAATAGTTTTTTTTTATAGACACAAAGCTATCCTGAATCTAAGACGAGACCAAAGAGTGATTAAGGGCTGCCTCTTTATATGATGAAAAATGGGATAAACATGCCATAAAATTTTATGTTTGTATTAATCACAATTACAAAATGTGACCACCCACCTGCTGTTTATCAAGGTATGATTGAATGCTGCCATTTTTTAACATATTTACATACTGCCATTTATTTTGAAGCCACTAAATTCAATTTTAGTGTACACGCTGTTAAATTCACATTATATTTTGTTATGTATACTCACTTGATGCAGTTTGATTTTTTACAGTGGGACATTCACTCCAAGGCAGAGGGTATTGAAAAGACTGAAAAAAGTAAAATATGCTCCATCCGATGATAACATTATAGTAAAGGCCAACAAAGAAGCATACCTAAGGGAAACATGAAAATGAATCACAAGATAATCTAGACCAAGGTTCTAATTCTAATTACATTTTCTCCAATTCATATGCAGTTAGTAAATTCATCTACTTGTTAAGTGATCAAACTGATTCATGTTAGACAAGCAATTAAGGGTAAGAAATTAATATTATGTGAAGAGTATTAAACTCACTGTTCAACAAATAGTTAGTTTCTCACCTAGCACACCCTAAAGGTCCAAACAAACTAAGCAGAAACTGCGGAAAAAATATTTTTTCCTTTTAGTGAAACTGAATGGCTATTTGCTGTGAAGGCTGCCATTCATTTTTCTTCAATAATGCAGTATTGGTGCAATACTATATTAAAAGGTGTAAACCATTTACATTAAATGGGCAAATGAATCATAACCAGCATATTCACATTGCATTAGCAATGAGTGCTTGGTCACCCTGACGCATGAAATAAATTGTATTTTCTCATGGCACTCACACCAGAGGCACCCCAAATTTAGTATGAAGACATGTACGTATATGTATAGTAATGTAATTACCATCTGGTAATTAATATCTTATTTTTCCAAGATGTTTGTGAATTGTTAATTGCAACAGGAAATGGGCTCATAAAGTTTTCAGGCCAGTCTATTATGGTTATTTGATATGTAGGAACATTAATTTTACTTCCCACTAAAGGCACTGTTACATCCACTGTCACATAATTTATCATGTTTCTAATACTGTCGAAACCTGTTCTAGCAATAATCATGTAACATTTTGCACCACATATTTCTAGAGAATGTTTAATCGTGACATAAACTCAGATACAGGTTGCTGCAACAGAAACTTTCAGAGAAAAAAATACAATTATAGATGTACTGAATTGTATTTAGTGTTTTGTAAACATTTTAGTACAGCTAATCTGCACATAGCATAAAAACAGTTATACATACAACACAGCTTGCATAGCCTATTCCTCCCAGTCGAGGGCAAATATAATTCCACACTCCAATGCTGCCTCTGCGAATTCTTTGACCCACAGCCAATTCAAGGAAGAAGAGAGGGATACCAATTAAAATAAGTAAAATGAGGTAGGGGACCATATAGGCACCTGTAAATACAGATAATAAACTCAGAAGAGCAAAAAATCCAACGGAAAATCAAATTAAACACACATATGTAGATACAGTGTATATGCTATTAATTTTTTTTATGTATACATACCTCCCAACATTTCAAAATGTGAAAGAGGGACACTTTTTAATTTTTTTTTACATCTCGTGTAACTCACCGATTCAAGCAATTGTACTTTACAATGTCGCGCTCTCATTGCCACTTAAAACACACTTCGTTTTTGTCAGTAGTCATGAATATTAAAAATAACCAACACATTGAGTTGAATTCCCATGAGGCTTAGCCAGACATACTACTTCCATGATGCTGCCTGCGCAGCAACAGTAAAGCTGCAGATGCTAGCTGTGAATAAAAATTCCCATGTTTCTCAGCCAGCCAGGTGTCCACCATAATGCTGGGATTTTTTTAAATGAAAAAAGGCTAATGTTAGCCTCCCTCCCAGGACCCTTACACACACCTGCCCATGAACACACATATACACATACACTGCCTTTACACACACATATACACATACACTGCCCTTACACACACACACACATATACACGTACACTGACCTCAGACACACACATATACATGTACACTGCCCTTACACACACATATACATGCACACTGCCCTTACGCACACGTACACTGCCCTGACACACACATACACGTACACTGCCTTTACACACACACATACATGTACACTGCCCTTAAACACACACACACACACACACACATACATACATGTGCACTGCCCTTACACACACATACACATACATGTACACTGCCCTTACACACACATATACACATACACTGCCTTTACACACCAGCTAACAATTACCTATACTGCTCTTACACACACCGGCCCATAGACACACACAAGCTTACAAACACATACATACACCTACACTGCCTTTACCTCCCTTTCTCCCCATCTCTTACCTCTTCCACCATCCTTCATCCTTCAGCCTCCATCCTGTATCCTGCAGTGGGAGCGCAAGGTCTGTCACTTCTCCCTCATCAATACGTGCCGGGGAATGCTGACCTCGCACTCCCTAATGTTGAGCCGACTAGAGTGAGATCGTGATCTCCCAGCTAGTCTGCAGGCTGCCGCTGCTAACCCCCCCTGCAGCTGCACCTGAGGTGAGTATCGCTCTCGCCTTATCCCTTCCTCTGCCCCTGAAAGCGGGACAGAGGAAGGGATAGGCGGGACAGAGACCCAAAATCAGGACTGTCCCGTGTAAATCGGGACAGTTGGGGGGCATGTGTATATTTCACAATTTTGTAAGCAGTTACATGAGATAATTTATTTAAAGGAAAATAAAAAAAACATAAGGCCTTAAAGCTTTTTACCATAAGATTTACATGATTATTCTTTTTGGTTCATTTGAGTACAATAACCCCAGGGGAAAAAAGAAAAAAACAAGGCCCAATTTCAGGACATGACTGACTGTTAGTAGGGTTGCCACCCCACCCGTATTTTACTGGCACAGCTGGTAATTAACAGCCAGTACCGGCATAGGTAAAATACAGCAATGCAAAAGCCAGTATTTTTTGTGCAGTAGAGACTCAAGGGAGTCTCAAGTCATCTCTCACACATTTTCTGAGAGGGTTGCCAGTAATTACAACATGGGTCAGACAGGCTTAAACAAGTTGTGATTAGCATTTCACCCCCCCCCACAGTAAATTAAGCCTTCCATACATAAAGTACTGTAGAACTTTATTACATTAAATAAAAGTATAAAATCTCAGGGGAGCATAATTAAAATGCAAAAGACCATTTTTACGATTTCAGTGCATGTAAAAAAAGCTGTGCATTAATTTACGTCTACAGACAAGCAAGGGTTATATTATAATTAAGGGCAGCTTCTATTACATACACTGAGTACTCTACACCCCCTCCCCTGTCATTGTTTTCTCTGCAGCAGGACATTGTCTCACATACTGAGCCCCCTCTCCCCCTCTCCTTACTCCCTTCTCCCACCTCTTCTGTCAGCAGAGAAAGATCAGAGGAGAACAGAAAACAGGACAGAGGGATAGAGGGAGAGAGGCATTTGGCATTCAGGCAGGAAACGGAATTCATCATCCAAAAATGAATGAGCCAAAAATGAAAAATTAGTCGAAATACATAATATACACCTGTATGCATACTTTTACCTGTTCCATACTGTGTCCCTGAATGGCAGAAATAAAAAGTAGTCACCCTAGCCCTTACTGGTAGAGGCAGTACTAGGTCCCGCAAAGCCTACATGACATCTGTGCCCCAAAACAGCTTGTCTGTGCCATATTTGCACCCAAACTGCTTGCCTGAGCCATCTTTGTCATCAAAAAAGATGAGTAGAAGAGAAAGTACTTGTGGTGCAGAGGGGGTTATCAGACCATTTTTTTTGTAAGGGACCCCAAAACTACTGATGGCGGCCCTGGGGAGCGGCAAGATGGGAGAATATGCAAATGCATATTCAGATGATGCGCTGTGCACAGGTATGCCGCCGTCAAAGAAGGGAAGCATGGGCTCAATCTCCAGAAGTGTGAATGTCAGTGTCACAGGCGATCAGACATTGCTCCAGTCTTCCAAGTAAACCTTCAGTTCTGATGCACTGTATTATGGCTCCAACTTTTGTGGCTTGCCTTTTTGTAGCGCAGCCCTCACCGATCACTATGGCTGGTATTTTTTTAAGAAAGGGGTGGCAACCCTAACTTCTGGAAACTACATTTTAATACATAATTTACAGCTAGATTATGTTGTTCAATGCATTTTTTTATTACATTTGCACTTTAACCTCATTGACAACAATTGACTTTCAACCCCCTGACAGGCACAGGCACCTCAATTGTCATTAAGAGGTTGCATTTCTGTGACGTGCCTGATACATCAGGGGGTTAAAGGAGTGTAGACAGCAATCAACGATTGCTTTCTTTGCTCAGCTGGTGTTGCAGCAATGCCTCAACATTGAGGCATCCACCAACACCAAAAAAAATGTAAGGTCCCTGTACGATCACTCCTAGGAGCAGTCATATTCACTGTATTGAAAGGCTATATGATTTTCATTTATGGCTGTGCCCGGTGACATGTAAAAATGTAATAGAATTTTATATATAAGGGGAATAATTCAGTTCAGAGAAGTTCAAAGTACTAAAATTGGTGCTCCAAAAAAATTCTGGCATGGAAAGAGTTAAAAAAAACAGCATTTAAAATACAGTGGGGTGTCTAGTTTTCAAAAAGATATGGTTTGATGGGGTAAATTGAATTGGCTGGTTTTAAATATGTCCCAAATAGGTCATAGACTGGATGTCAAATTTTTCTAAAAATTAAAGATTAAGCACCACCCAAATGTGACCTTTTACCCCCCCAAACAACCAAGCATGGGTGGTATCACCGTACTCAGGAGGTGTTGTTGAACACTAATTGAGGTGTTTATTGACAGTGAGGTATATGCCCCAAATAAGACATAGGGGCAGTATCACCAGATTTTAAAAAAATAGTTTTCAAATAGCAATACGCTACTTATTGCACTATAACTTGCAAAAAAAACCATAAACAACTTGGGAATCTACTTAGCAGGTTTTTTTATAAGCTTTTGTACATGAGTAAAATATGTTTCAAGTAAAAGTCATATCTTATATCATCATATTTTATACTTCTATAGTATATTATATGATATCAAAATAATGGTGTCTAACCTGAAAAACAGTAAATGATAATTTTTTAAACAGCCATTGTCATGAAGGGTACAAAAGAGGTAGTTTCTTTTGAATGTAATGTCAGTCAGCTTGCCTGATTGCGATCATAGCGCATACAGCTGATCTAAGATGTCAGCTGAAAGAGTGCATTTATGGGAGTTGTCTAGCTGATTACTCTTTAGTACAGTAAAGTCCCGAATAAAGTCCATGCATGAATATAGACGGCACCCCTAAAGTTTTATGTAAATTTAGTGAAAATTTAATTTTAAAAAAAATACTAGAAAGCTATTTCTCTCACGCTCTCTTACATCCTGCTTTCCCCTGTGTGTCCAGTCTTGATTCCCAGTGCTAAAGAGCGGAACTTTTGGCCACACCTGCTCCCATGATTCAAGGAATGGGGGAGAGGCTGTCCCTGTGACTCCACTTTTTTGCAAAAGCACCCTAAGAAGCCTCAATATTGCAGACAGATTTGCATAGAAGGGGGTGCAAAGCATGGAATCAGCAACATTTGGTCATATATTGCTAAGCCTCTCTATCACAACAAAGTACCCTATATGGGGTTTAATCATCTGCCCAACTGTTTAATTTTCCACAGTGTATCATGCTACAGGACAGGCAACAACCTGTCAAGAACTATATGTGACACACATAAATGTCTTTACCTGTAACTCAACTAGAAATCTGTTGTGCTCCTCGAAACCTTTGTGCACTTGGAATTTCTAAGCCTAATCAATTCTGAATGATGGTGCAAAGCAAAGTGACCTGACACTGTTTTACAAATCAGATCTTCCAAAAATGTGGCAATGAAAGCACACACCCATTAGGAAAACACAAGGACTTAGTGACTATATTAAGTAAATCCAGATTTCTCAGTAAGTCCTGAGTTCTTGCTAAGTTGCTAACCTTAGTTAGACTAATGTGTAAGAAAGGTATAACACACACACTAAAATCAATGGGATTTAGTCAAATACTTTCCTAATGCATTATTTAGGGTCAACTCCGCAAACTACAACAATGCACTTTTGAGGACTGAAGTAAAACATTGCAAGAGAGCAGTAGTTTTAAAATGTCAAATTCACCATGTATTGAGTCAATCTCTCACAATGTTAGTCTAAATCAATACAGACATAAAAAGAAAATAAGGACAGAGTAATTTGGGGTGAGTCCCATGCTATGAGGCCACCAAACAAAATGGATAAAGATAATATAAATTGAATATGTTGTCATTATTTACCTCCTCCATTTTTTTGACAGAGGTATGGGAATCGCCATACATTGCCCAGTCCCACTGAGTATCCTATTTGGGCAAGTATATACTGTAATTTGTTGTTCCAAGCAGGCCTGTCTTCTTGTTCTATATTATTTTCCAGTTGCTTGCCTCGGGTGTCTTCTCCTGATACATTCAAAGCACTTGTCTTATGATCTACAGGTTCTTCGTGGGCCAGTAAGTCAGCAACTGACTCTGTAACATGCTGGTTGCCGTGCTCTCTCTGAGTAACTTTACTATTTTTAGGCATTTGGAAATGCGGATGCAGACAGGTTTAGGCAGTGTGAGAATGGCAGGCGTATCCCAGGACTTTTGGTCTACTTAACACCAGCCTCCACAATCACAGGAATCTGAAAAAGAAAGTTGATATTATGATCTATAGATATTTCCATGGAGAATGAAAGCAAAACAATTGATAATGACTACCAGAACTTTAACTTCTTAAAGAGATTGCTTGATCAATCAAATATCATTTATTAAAAAAGTTTTGTAAAAATACTTTTCGTTCCCTATCAGCTTAAAAATATAAAATGATACATTATTCATACTACATCTTGGACTGTATATATTAAAATGGTAATAACTAAAATCTTACTATTATTTGTACACTGAACACAAAAAGTTAAAGTTTGGTTACAATATATTCATAGTCATGAAAGGGTTGACGCAACCGTGCTCAAGGGTACCCTCTACTACAGGAAAACCAAATGGCCTCTTTAAACAGGGATATTTATAAAATGTATTATTCTCCATCATCAAGCAGCCTTGACAAAGCAGTATTTGCCCAGGGCTAAAGGGGAAATCACCTTAGTGAAAAATGCAGTATGGACAATATCTGTTTGTAACATGTTCTGAAATATGCAGTTTCATATTTACTAAATTACATTTGATAGCTTTTGTCATGCCACGGCATGAGTAACTGGAGTTTGGCACTGAATGGGTTAAGGGATTTGACTGAGGCTAGGTCCAGTAACATTTGTTTACACCTTTCCTTTTGGAGCCAGAACCTAAAATAAAACTTGATTACCCCATGCTGGGTATTGTCACCTTGGACGGGAAGGGATTCCTGTGGAAGAGTGAAGGGTCAGACATCCTGGCTACATCTCCCTGGGGGTGTATCAAGGGACACAGGGTAAAAGTATTCAATGCAAAATGTCCAAAATACGATGGGTGCATAACTTTTGTGCCCCCTTGTACATTGCATCCTTACGCCTGCGATGTGCTGTGATGTTTCAGGGAGACCAAACACGCCATGCAGGCATGACCGTAACAAGTATTATGTGAACGTGTCCTTGTGCCAACTGATACAGGTGTGGAGTTTGGTAAGAAAATGATCACTAGGACCAGAGAATTATGATGATTCTGGTGTCATAATTATGCCAAGCTCGGCCGGCGTCATATTACATATTTTGTGATCCCAGACCAAAGTTGAGCAGATATAACTCGCCTTCAGAAGGTCATAGTTCTGAACCCCCTACTCCCATCTCCTTGCTCAGGTAACAGGAAAAGGGCGGTCATAGGGGGGATAAAAAGGTGGGCAATTGGTAATGAAAAAGATCCTGTTTTTACCATCACAGAGACAACATCAAGGCTCCAAGGAAGTATGGTATGATACTCTGTTTTATCCCTTTTATTTTACACTGGTTTTGTACTATTTAAGTCTATGTATCTTTTTATATGCATTTTTGTGTAACAGCACTGTGACCCATTTTATACTCAGATTAAACATTTTTAATCAGTTCTGTCTTTGTTCTCTAATCGAATTCAGCCTTTTGTATACATATAGACAGGGGCGTACCTAGAGTATTTGGCACCCGGGGCGGATCCTGTAAGTGGCACCCCCCCCCCCACCAAATGTAAAGACATCTACAAAATTATGTTAAGAATATTTATTGCACCAATTTGTAAACTGTATGTCAACTGTAAACAACAAGAAATCTGAAAAAATAAATAACTTCTAAGTAAAATAAATACGTTTAAATAACATTTACTGAACATATAATAGTGCTTTCTTTAATAACCCTCCAAAAAAACAGCGTCCACATTGCCCACATAGAACCTGACCAGCACCCAAATTACACACACATAGGACGTGCCATCTTTGCCCCCAAACAGCCCAGCATGAGTCAGCATTGTTCCCAAACAGCCGAGTGTACGCCATCTTTGTCCCATGAACACGCTACCTGTGCCATCTTTGTCCCATAAACACCCTGCCTGTGCCATTTTTGTCCCATAAACACCCTGCTTATACCATCTTTGCCTTTTTGACAAATCAACTATACACCTATGATTAACACAAACACTTTTACAGTCACTCACTAATTCTCTTTCATTCACACAATTCATTCACACAATCATTATTTACACATATTCATTGATGCATTCTCACAAATTCATTAATTCTCTCACTCATTCAAACAATTCATCCACACATTAATCCATTCATTTTCGCTCTCTCATTCTGACTCTAGACTCTGACTTTATTTCAATATTCTTGCTACCCTCCTTTCTCCCTATCTACCCATTATCACCCCCTTCTGCCCTATCTACCCGTTCTCACTCCCTTCTCCCTATCTACCCCCTATCCCCCCGTCTCACTCCCTTCTCCCTATCTACCCTCTCCCCCCTTTGAAGTTCACTTACCTTTCAGGAGTCCTGCGGTGGGGGTGCAAGGCCTCTGTCTCCCAGCTCTGCCACTGTATGGAACAGTATAGAGTGATGGGAGTTATGATGTACTTTAGAGCATAATTATATAAGGAAAAAGACATTGGAAATGGTACAGCATAACACCCATCACTCTCACACATTTACCAATCCACATTTACCAATCCACATTTACCAATCCACAGATTCCACACATACCAATCCACACATACCAATCCACAGATTCCACACATACCAATCCACAGATTCCACACATACCAATCCACAGATTCCACACTTACCAATCCACAGAGTCCACGCATACCAATCCACACATACCAATCCACAGATTCCACGCATACCAATCCACACATACCAATCCACAGATTCCACACATACTAATCCACAGATTCCACACATACCAATCCACACATACCAATCCACATTTACCAATCCACATTTACCAATCCACATTTACCAATCCACAGATTCCACACATACCAATCCACAGATTCCACACATACCAATCCACAGATTCCACACATACCAATCCACTCTCACTGTCACTCTCACTGAATGATTTCCTACCTTTCCTCTTTTCTTCTTACAGCAGTAAGCTCCTTTTCTTCCTCTTCGCTCCTCTTCTTCTGTCTTCTTCGCTCTTCTTCTATCTTCTTCCGGTTCAGAGGGCACGGACGGCGGTGGGCGCGGCTTCAGTTTTGTGCGCCGGGATCTGACAACAAACCCCGGCGCACAGCAGCAGTTGCCGCGTGGATCGCGAGGGAGCGGTATCGGAGGTCTTTAACAGACCTCCGGCTCCCTTGAGTGATTTTAAGCCGGTTCAAGGGAACCGGCTTAAAATCACTCAAGGGAACCGGAGGTCTGTTAAAGACCTCCGATACCGCTCCCTTGCGAGCCTTCTCCTCCAGCGGACCGCCCCCCCCGCCCCCCGCTAGGTACGCTACTGCATATAGATATGTCACGGTACTAAGCGGTTAACTATATAGATATCAGTTTGGGGATTGTGTAGTTATCGCAGTCTGATTGTTTTTGGGTAACCTAAGACGCCCGGTTTTAAAGTTCTTGGTGGTGGCAGCATGTTTTACACTGGGAGTTTTGGGGTGACTGGTTGGGGTTGGCGGTGGTTGCTTAGTGCCCTGCGGGGAAAGTGACCAAACGCGCCGGAAGTCTGGTTGGCGTTTGGCCCTTGTTACGCCCGTGCTCCCACGTCATGGCTCGGCCGATAGCCCTGCCCATGACAGCTTTACCAAGCATAAATTGCTCATTATCTGATTTGGTAATAAATCCACATTTATTGGCAGATATGATTAACCCCTTAAGGACTGGGCTGTTCTTTTAACCCCTTAACGTCCATTGCCGGGTCAGCCACGTCATGCAAAACGGTCACTTAACGACCTATGACGTGCCTGACACGTCATGAGACTTAAACAAGCTTAAACGGTGTTGCTGTAATGCCTCGATGTCGAGGCATTCAGCAACACCGAGATCTCCCCGGGGCATCAACAACCGCCATACATTGTATGGCGGCGGACGCCCGTTTTAAAAGCGTTTAGGAGGCGATCACCTCCTAAACTTCAATGGTGTTGCTGGAATGCCTCGATCAGGAGGCATTCAGCGACACCAAACACTTACCCCAGGACGGGCTGTGACCGCTCCGGAGAGCGGTCACAGCCGCTACTGCCGGTGATCTTCGCCATCCGCAAGACGGCAGCCGCCCGGGAAAAAAAATAATAAAGTTGAAAAAGTTTGCTAGATGGTCTCCAGACCCTCTAGAGAACTCTGGCTCCACTTGCAGGTTGAATACAGGTAAAATATAAAAAACAATTTAAAAAATAATGAAAAAAAAAGGGAAAAAAAAAAAGCTTAAAAAAAACATGGTAACATTTAAAAATTATTATGCATCAGAGGAACTATCCAGTTCCAGCAAAATGTAAAAAAAAAAAGTCCAAAAAGAATAAAATAAAAAAATAAAGTTTATTATTATGAGCAAATGCTAAAATTAGCGCTGTATCTTCCCAAAAATCCTGACATGGAAGAATTTAAATAAAAGCATTTCAAATACCCAAGGGGTGTCTAATTTAAAAAAATGGTTTGATGGGGTAAATTGGAGTGGCCGGGCTCAAAGATAGGGCATAGGCACAGACTGACCGAAATGGGGAAAAAAAAGCGCACTTCCAAAATGTGGCATTTTAACCCCAAACACCAGACAAACCCATACATGTGAGGTATGACTGCACTCGGGAGATGTTTCTGAACACACATTGGGGTGTTGTTTGATAGTGATGTATACCTGGAGCTATAAATTTATACCTAAAGTACAATTTGTGGGAAAAAAATACCAAAAAAAAATACTACCACAAAGTGTGGCAAAGGCTGGTGGTAGAATCTGATGCATGGAAAGGGTTAAATACTAGCATTTGAAATACCTTGAGGTGTCTAGTTTTCAAAAATATATGATTTGATGGGGTAAATTGCGTTGGCCGGTTTCAATGATACCCGAAATGGCACATGGGGGGAAGAATTACCAGATTTGGAAAAAATGGTTTTGAAATAGCAAAGCGCTACTTGTACTTAACCCCTTCAATCCCAGGGGTTTTTGGTACCTCAAAGACCAGAGCAATTTTGCCATTTTTGGGGTATGTCGGTTTAGCGATGATTCTCTTTTCCTGTGAATAGTGTACCCATATAAACTATATATTGTTTTTTCAAGGAGAGATAGAGCTTTCGTTTGATACCATAGTGGGATGATTAGCTGAAAATTTAGAATGAGAAATTTAGTAAAAACTAGCGAAGATTAGAAAAATAAACTAATTTTTTTTTACATTTTCCCTCTGAATCCTCACAAAATTAGGTAAAGTGATGGAAAATCCCCTCCAAGTTTATTAATTCAGGTGTCCTGATTTCAGAAGTACCTAATTTATATAGATTTTCCAGACTT
This sequence comes from Sceloporus occidentalis, assembly GCA_023333645.1. Classification (NCBI taxonomy): domain Eukaryota; kingdom Metazoa; phylum Chordata; class Lepidosauria; order Squamata; family Phrynosomatidae; genus Sceloporus; species Sceloporus occidentalis. Next base: position 910,344 of record JALMGF010000055.1, on the reverse strand, counting down.
TCCCAGCACCAGGGAGCATGCTATAAGGTGTACAATTTTGTATAATTTTTATGCCTATGGCTTAACGGGTTTGGGGGTTGTGAACGGGGGCAGAAGGGTTATACTGGCTAGATGTTATGCTAGGGCAATGGGAAGTAAGGTTTTTTAATAATTTTTTTATTATCTTTTTTTATATATATTTTTTTAATTTAATTTTTTTTTTATTTTTTATATATTATTTTTACACAGAAATGGTTAGAGGTCCTCCTAGGGACCTCCTGAACATGCCAGTGATGTCACAATGACATCACAGCTCACATTATAAATTTTTTTTTTATTATTTATATTATTATTTTAATGATTTATTTAATATTATTTTTTAAATGAATTAACTTTTTTTTCTGCTTTTCTCTTTCAGGACGGGAGGGGGAGTGAGAGAGATGGTTTCTCACTCCCCTCCCCGCGATCCCCCTGCACCGATCACACTGTGATCTCTATGCAGGTCCTCACAGACCTGCATAGAGATCGCAGCGTCTCTGTGCCTCATCGGAGGGCAGGATATCCCCGCAGTGACGCAACCCGGAAGGGAATGCCCGATCGCGCGTTTGCAACTGCGTGATCACGCGATCGGGCACTTTCAACTGCAACAGCTTACCGGCTTTCATGCCGGAAGCTGTTACGGGAGATCGGGCAGCAGAAAGCCGGCGATGCCGGCTTCTGCTGCCAGGGGGGAGTCCAGGCTGTCAAACGACAGCCTGGTCTCCCGTGCAGTGGCAGGGATGTGTCCCTGACGCTGCACGAAGGGCTGGACGTACCGGGACGTCCATAGGGGTTTCTTTGTGGGCGTTTTTTGGACGTCCCGGTACGTCTATAGGGGAACGAAGGGGTTAATGCTCCATAACGTGCAGAAAAAAGCAAAAAAACATAAAAACATTGGGTATTTCTAAACTCAGGACAAAGTGTAAAACACGCTGCCACCACCAGGCATCTTAGGTTACCCAAAAACAATAGGACTGCGACATACACACAATCCTCTGACTAAGGTATCTATATAGTTGACCCCTTTGTAAAGGTTTATATCAAAAAAGGCTATCTCTAGATTAAAGATGTTTAATCTGAGTATACAATAGGTCACATTGCTGTTATACAAAAATGCATATAAAAAGAGACATATACATGAAAGTACATGAACAAACAAAGTATCAGACCATAATTCCTTGGAGACTTAGTGTTGTCTCTTTGATGGTAAAAGAGGCTCTCACTCATTAACAATTGCTTACGCTGTTACCCCTCCCCCCGGCCACCTTTTGTCACCAGACTAAGGGGATGCGAGTAAGGGTTCAGCAGATTGACATCCTAAAGACAGGGTCATATCTGTTCAACTTTTGTCCAAGAGAACAAAACACTCAATATGATGCCAGCCGAGCTTGGCATAATTATGACACCAGGATTATCATAATTCTCTGGTCCCAGTGATCATTTTCATACCAAACTTCACACCTCTATCAGTTGGCAAAAGGGAACTTTTGCATAACTCCTGTTATGGTCATGCCTGCATGGCTTGTTTGGTCGCCATGAAACCAGCACATCTCATACATAGTGGTGTAATGAAGGATGGGGCTCAAAGTTATGCACCCATCATATTTTAGACATTATTACTTCAATAATTTTACCCGGTGTCCATTGATACTCTGTCTCCACCCCCTAGGAAGATGTAGCCAGGATGTCTAGCCCTTCACCCTTCCACAGGTAACATCTTTCTGTCAAAGGTGACAATACCCAGCATGCTTAATCAAGTTTTATATTGGGCTCTGTCTCCAAAGGGAAAGGTGTGAACAAATGTTAATGAACTGAGCCACACAGTCAAATCCCTTAACCTATTCTGTGCCAAGCCCAAGTTAACTCATGCAGTGGCATGACACCTTGGGTGTCTAGTTTTCAAACATACATGGTTTGATGGCGTAAATTGGATTAACTGGCTTAAAAAATGTCCTAATTAGGACATGCAGGCCACATGTCAAAAATCCAAGTTGAAAAACTAAATTGTGCATGTCCCAAATGTCCTTTTACCTCCCAAACAACCTGACAAACCTATGCATGGGTAGTATTGCTGTACTCAGGAGATGTTGCTAAACATATATTGGGGTGTTGTTTGACATGTGGCATATACCAGGAGCTGTAAATTCGCACCATGTATGTGGGAAAAAACGCAAAACAAATACTGCCACAAAGTTTGACAAAGGCTGGTAGTATAATTTCTGCATGGAAGCAGTTACAATACTAGCATTTGAAGTACCCTGGGGTGTGTAATTTTCAAAATATATGGTTTGACAGGGGAAATTGAGCTCACCAGCTTTAAAGATGTCCCAAATAGGACAAGGGGGCAGAATGACCAGTTTCAATTTTTTTTTAAATAGCAATCCGCTATTTTTACTTATTGCAAAAAATGCAAAAAACATAAAAAAGTTCTAAATATTAGAAATATTAGAATCTATGTAGCTTTTCATTAGCTTTTGTAGAAGTAACTGCATTTTTGCATCCATTGTAAATATTGGAATTACAGATCGCTCCTCTTTGTAAAAGATTTATCATGCATGGCAGCAATAATCTCTGTTCTGGGAAGCAGGGACTTCCTTTACACCAGTGTCTGCACTACTGCAGGGTCACATAGTTCATGTTACGTGACCCCGCTGGGTGCTTTAGTTACCGTGAGGCCAACAGTACACATTTTTCATAAACATCCGAGATTAATGGGGAAAACCTGGTCATTCTAAAATGGCTTTTGCTTGCAATTACACTTTTTGGGTTGAAACACTTTCTTATCGGTTTGGTGTGTATTTGTATGATGTCAAGGTTTTATCACCAGTAATACTTTAAAGTCTTCCATCAATGCCTTATTACAAAGCTTATAAAACACGTGGATTCAAGGTCCAAAAGCAATATATATATATATATATATATATATATATATAACACAAATTAAAATATCAGAACAAGCCCTTATTCTGTAATTTGTAATACCATACACTGTAAATCAAACGTGTACAAGGCTATTACAGTTACCAGGCAACAGTTTAGGGATAACTTTATTGCTCACGTGAATTCCTTACAAGATGGTCTTGCAGGTATATGGAACCTATCAACTTAGCACTCTTCTGCCAAGGCACATTCCATTAAATTAAATATGTGAGATTTTTCTTTAACAGCATTTTGGATAAATAATTATTTAGACTTTTACACACCACTGTGTAAACATCACTGACTGCGGTGAGAAATAGAGAAGCATAAAACCACAGGTAATAGAAAACGTGCTTAGAGACTCAGAAAAAACAGAGTTATGCTGTCAGAGAAAGGTATACAGACACTGTTAAGTACAGAGGCATGCAAAATAACCTTTATTAATCGATAGTTGTGGCAACATTTTATTCTACAAAAATATTTTTACTACAGACAAAGCAGATAGGTGACGCACCTCTCACGTTTTAAGGGTGAAAAGTATATCTCACCATAACCTTTGCTGAAGGTAGGGGATATTCAGTTTGGCATTTTATAAAGGATAAGGAGAGCATTACATCTTATCTTTGTCCCTGGATGTTCTTTTTACAGACACAGACTTTAATGCATAAGGGACTGTTTTTTTTCAACCAGGCTCGCTGCATCACTGCCTGAGGTGAGAACAACGACCTCACAAGGTGGCCACCAGCCAGGAGTATCTATGTAATTCAAATAATGGGGTATTAAATCGATTCACTTTCTCTGCATTAACTGACCTAAAATCATTCTAGGGCTCTTACAGTGTAGGCTTCTGGAAAATAAGAACACATATCATCACACTCCGACCATTGAAATTAAATATTCATCATGTCTCAAAATGGAATTCAAGGTCAAACCCAGATCGCAGTAGCAGGGACAGCTGATCCGACGAACAAGCATAGATGCTAGGAGGCTGGAGACTATGCATCTCTCCGGACAGTTGGTGTCTGATGTCTGCATGTTTCCTGCCCAGAGGTGCGCGTGCAGGTGTCCTCTTGGCCTTCAGGTGACATCCACACGTTCCCTATGAAGGTCCTATCCGGTTCGTTCTGGATCCACACCTGAGATCTCCCCTACGTTCATTACCCTACAGTTCTTCTCACATTAGCCCTTGTGTGCTACTTCACGTAGGATCCTGCATGCTCTACTACATCTAGCATCATAAATGCCATCCTACTATTCAACGATAGCGCTACACAAGAATAAATTTGGACTCCATTCCTCACGTTATCTTACCCAAGAGAAAAAAAACGCACCCGCACTAAATGTGTCTAAATCACTACTGGCCGTCTTACCATCTGCATGTGATGCTGCGAGGATGGATGCGCTTGGATTAGTACAGGTAGGAGGGACTGTGCTCTGGCATCAGGACTGGGAGGGGTTGGGGACCAAGGATCCATTCACCAGAAGCCAGCAGAATCTGCGCACGCAGGTGTGACGTCAGAGCTCAGGGGACACTCCCGTACCCTCTGCCCACTCATCACCCTTGACGCCATATACCTTCTCTGTATCTTGACTGCATAGTCAGCCCTTACCTGCTTGCAGCCCGACTGTCTCTTCCTTCATATACAAGATATGGTTCTGATGGATGTTGCTGACGCAAAAGTTGAGTCACCAGGAGATCCGTGTCAGCTAAGAATGGAAAAGTGTGAAAAAAAATAGTGTGGGAAGGAAAGTCAAGGAGGCTCAGGGCGCAGCCATCCAGATCTCCTGAGTGCACACCATGCATTTATATTTGACTAGGAATTTAGGGGGTGTATTGACTAAGGCATTAACATCGTTTATCTCAGACAGTCACTATTTTTAATGTACGTATAGTGACAGTAACAGGTTTTAAAATACACATTGAAATCTCCAGCCAATGGGGCCTTAATGCAGACTTGGGGTGCTGCGTTTTTGTGAGGTTTGACCTCATAGAACCATCACAGTCATTCTTATTTGCAAATGTGTGCTGTTGTAACCAACAAGTAGCTATCCAGGTGTTTGGGAGAAATAGCATGATGCTGAGGTGACCTTATCCTAATCTTAAGGCTTGCATCATCATTCTGCAGGTAGAGTTAGTAAAGCAGTATGGTAGATGTAGCCCCACAGCACCTAAAGAGTTGGTACCCAGTCTGAAGAACATTGAGCATGATGATGGGTAGCCATATCATATGTTACAAAGAAGACATAAGTATGGTTCATAGTTATGTCACATTACCTGTAATATGAATTTAAACAATCCATTTTCTACATTTTATTTATTCCCCATTATATATTTTTGCATTTATTCTATCACAGGGTTGACTCAAGAGGTAGATTTGCCAAGCATAGGTATATCAGTTGGTTGGAGAATCAATTGGCAGTTTGCTTAATTTAGGCTGGTTGGTTTGGGCAGCTATTCTCACTATGTACTATCCTGTGAAATTATAAAATAGCACTGTTGGATTGGCAAACAAAATAATTACATTTTCTCAAATCCGTTATTAGACTGTATCCTTTTCTTCTGTATCAGTATGTTTTAACATGTTAAGATTAGAGTCGTTTTTTAATGTTTTTATACTATCCCCAGTTTGTAAAAAGTGCTACAGAAATTAATATAATCCTAGTGATGTATTTTAATTGATGGGGGTGGATGTCAATCTTCATTATCAGACACCCAGTTCTACTTTACCAGCATTTCCCTGCCCCACTCCTAAAAGTACAGAAGAAAAATCGATGTAGAAATGTAATATTCTTCATTATATCTGATATATTCAACAGGTCTCTGGCAATCTGGGTGATATTTTGTAACATGTAAAATAATATATTGGTAAGTAAAAGAATGTGTAAGGCCCACATGTTTAACAAATAACTAAATCTGGCAGAATTTAGCTGCAAGCTTTTTAGGGCTAATTAAAAATATATTAGTTCATCAAAATCATATGCTGAAAAACTGATTTTAAAGTAAAAGGCTTACAACAAGAAACACCCTATAGCAGACTACTAGGCCCCAAGTAAGGTCAAAGAAGACATTTATAAAGACTGTCTAACACATGTAACTAACCATGTACATCATTATTTGGTTGAGTATGAAAGAGAAATCAAGAGAGGTAAATTCTGGAATTGCATCAATGGTATAAGCAAACACCATGCTATGTAAAGATCATCAGGACTAGAAACAGCAGCATTTGGATGACTAAAGTGGAATTTGTTGAAGACAATGTAGTGAATTAATCACATTTTCTCCAAGTAGAAATAATGGGATCTTCAACATTGAGGCTATAATATTGTGGTTGGCTTCACAACTTTCCAAAATGGATTTACAAGGATTTATAGAAAACATGATATTTTGTAGCAATGGAGATGCTTAGACACTTACCGGTACTTCTGAGTCCCCGGTGCTTAATCCGGGCAGTGTGTAGAGCTCTACGCGATTCGCGTACACAACTTCCGCTGCAGCCGGGAGGACGTGCGGTTAGCAGCGGGTGTTGTCTGCGTCCATCGCGCAGACCTTCCCCGGCTGTCAGAGATCACAGGGAACTCTGATCTCTGACAGCCGGGGAAGGTCTGCGCGATGGACGCAGACAACCCCCGCTGATAACCGCACCTCCTCTTGGCTGCAGCGGAAGTTGTCTACGCGAATCGCGTAGAGCTCTACATGCTGCACGGACTACGCACCGGGGACTCAGAAGCTCCGGTAAGTTTGGAGGAGGGAGGGAGAGGGAGTGTTAAATGGGGGGCATAAGGCATTTCTGGAGGCAGAGTGCTCTGTGAAATGCCTTTTAACCCCCTTAATGCCACTCTGCCTCCACAAATGCCTTTTAACCCTCTATACGCTACTCTGCTTCCTGAAATGCCTTATACCTCCCTATATGCCACTCTGCCCCATAATATGCCTTTTAACCCCCTAAATGCCAGAGTATAAGGCAATTCTGGAGGCAGAGTGGCACATAGGGGGTCAAAAGGCATATCATGGGGCACAGTGGCATTTAGAGGGTTAAAAGGCATATCATGGGGCACAGTGGCATATAGGGGGTATAAGACATTTCTGGGACAGAGTGGCAAGCCAGGGGGCCTGTTGCCAGACAGTATTCTTGTCTGAGGTGGCATTTGGTGTAGGACTAGGCCTGTAGTTTGGATGAATTTGGTGTTATTAATAAGCCACGTACAGAACACAATGTCCAGCAACCCATTCAATATAACATGTTTACCTTTATGTTGTAAACATTGTGGTTTTTTTATTTCAAACAAAATTATATATTCTTTAGTGCTAATTTGACATGTTAGTTGGACTAAACTCCTGGTAAATTCCTGATTTAAAAATCCTGATATGGTATGAGCCTTTGACACTAGTATTTTGGCACCATTTTAGCTATCAGTGTCTGTAGCTCTGACATATTTATTTATGCTTGTTTTTCTAATTTGTGAGAAGCCCATGTGCTTAGGTGTTAATGTGTTGTCCAAGGAAATGATAATAGGAACATCCTATGACATGTGTCCTCTGCAGACACGGGCGTAGGAACCGGGGGGGACGGATCCCCCCCAGGAAATCATGCGGGGGGACCGATAATATAGAAATCCCCCCCAAATGGTCTGATGTGGAGAACAAAGGTTGTGGAGGGGGGTCTGATGTGGAGAACAAAGGTTGTGGAGGGGGGTCTGATGTGGAGAACAAAGGTTGTGGAGGGGGGTCTGATGTGGAGAACAAACGTTGTGGAGGGGGGTCTGATGTGGAGAACGAAGGATGGGGGGGTCTGATGTGGAGAACAAAGGTTGTGGAGGGGGGTCTGATGTGGAGAACGAAGGTGGGTTGGGGGGGTCTGATGTGGAGAACGAAGGTGGGTGGGGGGGCCTGATGTGGAGAATGAAGGTGGGTGGGGGGGTCTGATGTGGAGAACAAAGGTTGTGGAGGGGGGTCTGATGTGGAGAACGAAGGATGTGGGGGGGGTCTGATGTGGAGAACGAAGGTGGGGTGGGGGGGTCTGATGTGGAGAACGAAGTTGGGTTGGGGGGGTCTGATGTGGAGAACGAAGGTGGGTGGGGGGGTCTGATGTGGAGAATGAAGGTGGGTGGGGGGTCTGATGTGGAGAATGAAGGTGGGTGGGGGGGGTCTGATGTGGAGAACAAAGGTTGTGGAGGGGGGTCTGATGTGGAGAACAAAGGTTGTGGAGGGGGTCTGATGTGGAGAACAAAGGTTGTGGAGGGGTCTGATGTGGAGAACAAAGGTTGTGGAGGGGGGTCTGATGTGGAGAACAAAGGTTGTGGAGGGGGGTCTGATGTGGAGAACGAAGGTGGGGGGGTCTGATGGTAGATTTGTGTGTGCACATACATATGGTGAGGCATGTGTATGGGCACTTGGGCAGGCATATGTGTGTGTGTGTATAGGGCAGCTTTGTATATGTGCGTGTATGCGCATACGTGTGTATGGGCTGTGTATATGTGTACGTCTGTATAGGCAGTGTATATGTGTACGTCTGTATAGGAAGTGTATATGTGTACGTCTGTATAGGAAGTGTATATGTGTACGTCTGTATGGGTAGTGTATATGTGTACGTCTGTATGGGCAGTGTATATGTGTACGTCTGTATGGGCAGTGTATATGTGTACGTCTGTATGGGCAGTGTATATGTGTGTATATAAGGAGTGTATTTGTCTTATAGTGTATACGTCTGTGTAAGTATGTGCAAGGGCAGTGTATATTTATGGGGAGGCGTGTGTGTGTGTGAGCAGTTTATGTATGTTTGGGCAGGCGTGTATAAGGGTAGTGCATTTGTGTGAGTACTGGCAAGTGTGTATCTGCAGGCAATTGCAGCGTATATGTGTGTTTTTGTGGGCAGGCATGCGTAAGAGCAGTGCATATGTGTGTATGAGCAGGCATGTCATACTTAAAGGGAACACATGTTTAACCCATTGTGTGTGTGTATGTTAGTGTGTGCATGTGTATGTTATTCAAGTGTTTAAGCGTGTGGATATGTTCCTGTGTGCATGACGTGTTAGGAGTCTTAGATTGTTCCTTCAGTACATCATAGTAGTCTCTGTGGCCGTGTCCAGTGGGGCCCATCTGTGGTTGTAAGATTTTTCTTTTTTTGTGAGTTTCTGTGGGAATTTTCTCCCATTCATCTAGTAGAACGTTTTATGAGCTGAAGGTGATATACCAAGACATTTTAGACAACACTATGCTTTTAACTTTGTGAGAACAGTTTTGGGGAAGGTCCTTTTCTATTCCATCATGACTGTGCCCCAGTGTACAAAACAAGGTCCATAAAGGCATGGTTTGCAAAAATTCCCCACAGAAACACTCCAAAATCTTGTGGAAGTCGTTCCCAGAAGAGTGGAAGCCGTTATAGCTGCAAAGGGGGACCAACTACATATTAATGTCTATGTATTTAGAATGCAATGTCATAAAAGTCCCTGTTGGTGAAATGGTCAGGTGTACCCTACCAGTAAAAAAGCTTTCCCCCCAGATTTTTTGGGGTTCCTACGCCCATGTCTGCAGACCTATTTCTATAAGTGCCCCGTTGGCAGGCTATAAATAACTCAGAAAATTCAAACCCACTGACTGAGCATCTAGTACTGGGATCTATCACTATGGAAACCTGATCAGCATCTCGCAGATGCTCCTGCTTGTGACTGTGCGAATCACCAGCTGGCGAACAAGTGATCTAACAGGGAGCTTTCCATAACACGCCAAACATGGCAAAATAGCATCCCTACAAAATATATCGGCTCTTAAGATTATCCCGCAGTAGAAAGTCACATATGGGAGATTAAATGGATCAGCATGTGAATACTAAACACAGTGTTTAAAGCTGAGTTAGAAATATTTTTTATTTGCAAGGACAGTAGGCACATACATTATTTTTGTATGTATTTAACACTCAGGGCTTTAGAAATCTGCCTTGAGCTATAACTCTTAAATAATAATGATGATTTTTATAGGGCTGGAGGGAGAAGTGGCATCAGATTCCTAATTTGGCGGGAAATTCAAATCGGAGTGACATCACTCAGTTAGTTCCGTCAATTGCGGCTAATTTAACTGGAGGGAGTAAAAGGACCACGTGAAACAGATCCTGGTGCCAGCAGAGGACCTCCCTCCCGACTAGTGATGGGATCATTAAGGTGAATCGGATAATTTCGACTCGTTCATTGAAATGATCCGATTCATGATCCGAATCTTCAGATCATTTGGTGTGACTCACAGGAGTTACTTTTTCCCAGTCCCTCCCTGCAGTCACACTAACGATTGGCCCCGCCCCTTTCATTACAGTCAATAAACCCTCCTGCCTGCCTACTCTAGTGATGTCACTGAAGGCAGAGAATAATTCAACAATTCAAATCTTACAGGGATCCGAATCTTACAGGGATCCGAATCATTCAGAGAATATCACTGACACCATACTTTTATAAATAAATACATTAATAATCTTCACTGCCCCCAGGATTTAGATTCCCCTTAGTTTGCCCCCCTTTTACCTCTAACTGCACCTTAAGTTAACTTTATTAAATTAATTAAATTAACCCTCAGTCCTCAGCATTAAATTAACCCTAAACACCCCATCAGCCATAACTGTCCCTAAATTAACCCTTAACACCCATCAACCATAACTGCCCCTAAAATTACCCCTAAAGACCCCATTAACCATAACTACCTCTAAAATTAACCCTAAACACCCCAGTTAAATGGCATGTTTCTAATTTTGTTAATCTTTTTTTTTCAGTCTTTTTGATCATTTATCCATGCACTAATGTTTATACTGCCCAGTATTTGGCAGCCAACCTAGGCTCACTTGAGACCTGGCACCCCACTGACCTGCATAAAAAACACAAGCACATATACCGTATTTCCATGTATAAGACGCATCTTAATTTTAGGGGCCCAAAATTTGAAAAAAAATATGTATTATCATAAAATTCATACTCATCATCCTCATCACTCCAGGTCCGGGACCCCCAAACCCCCACTCAACTTGGGACGGGTAAGATGGGCAAAAGCTAAACGGGAGGACCCCGAGGCCCAAATATACTTAGTAAAATTCCGAAAGTAAGAGCGTGGGAGAAAGATGGGGAGGGTTTGGAACACGTACAGAAACCTGGGCAAAATATTCATTTTTAGGACTGACACCCTCCCAAACCAGGACACATGCGGGAAAGCCCATTTACGCAGGTCCACGGAGACCTGATTGAGCAGAGGTAAGTAGTTCAATTCATATAGCAAGGAAAGATCACCCGGAATCTTTAAACCAAGGTATTTAATAAAAGTGTCGCACCACCGAAAGGGAAAGCGATTACGCAGGGCCAGTTTAGTGTGGGCAGATACATTAACCCCTAGGATTTCAGATTTATCCATATTGATCTTGTAATTAGAAAATTTCTGAAAGGTGTCTAGTTCAGTAAGAACGTGAGGCAGAGAGTGATACGGGTCGGACAGGAGACACAACATGTCATCCGCAAAAAGCGAAAGCTTATGTTCTTTGTTGGCAATGGATATTCCTTTAATAGCAGGGTTGTTCCTAATAGCGTTAGCTAAAGGTTCCATACCCAGGATAAAGAGAAGCGAGGATAAGGGGCATCCCTGTCTGGTGCCGTTCGACAGGGTGACCGGCTGAGAAAGATAACCATTTACCGAAATTCTGGCAGTGGGATTATGATATAGGGACTCAATCCAACCCCGAAACGTCGGACCCAAGCCTATGTGTCGGAGCACCTGAAAAAGGTAAAGCCAGGCCACCCTGTCAAAGGCCTTCTCAGCGTCTGTAGAGACAAGGGCCATGGGCATGTCGGTCCTATGCGCGTGCGACAATACATTCAACACCCGTATCGTATTGTCCCGTGCCTCTCGCCCCGGGACAAAGCCCACCTGATCTAAGTGCACAAGAGATGGGACGTAAGGCTTGAGGCGGGTGGCCAAAATCTTGGCCAGGAGCTTGATATCAGTATTTAGTAGTGAGATAGGATGGTAGTTACCACACTGGTCTCCATCCTTCCCGGGTTTAGGAATCACGGCTATATGTGCCGTGTTAGTGTGCGGGTCTACATGGTCCCCCTTGGCGAGTCCGTTAAACAGCGTAACCAAGTGAGGACCCAAGATATTAAGGAATTTGACATAGTAGGGCTTTGTGAGTCCATCAGGGCCAGGGCATTTCCCGTTGGGTAAGGAGGTGACGGCTTCCCGCACTTCTCCCAATGTAATAGGGGCCTCAAAAAGAGCAGAGTCTGCCAGTCGCAGACGCGCTCCCAAATGTTTATCCAGGTAAGACTGCAAGGTAGGGTTGGAGGAGGGAAAAGGTCCCGAGGCAGGCGGCAGATTATACACAGAGTGGTAATACTCTTGAAAACAGGCCGCTATCTTAGGCGTAGAGAAGTGGACCCTACCGTCCCGGTCTCGTATTTTAGGAACAAAAGTGTTCGCCCGTTTAGCACGTAGGGCCCTAGCCAGTAATTTACCGGCTTTATCGCCAAACTCGTAAAAACAACTACGGGTCAATAGGAATTGCCTTTTAGCACGAGCATTGGTGAGGGTAGCCAGTCTATCTCTCAAGACAGTAAGCTGAGTTAAAACATGCGGTGCAAGGGTGCGCTTGTGAGATCTTTCTAACTCTGCTATTTGGGTCGTCAGGAGCAAAATTTCGCCCAGAGCTAGTTTTTTAAGGTTAGCACCCATTTTAATCAGGTGTCCCCTAATCACCGTTTTGTGGGCTTCCCATATCGTGGAAAAGGGGAGATGTGGTGAGATATTCTCTGCAAAATAACGCGTGAGTTCTTTACCCAAAATCCGAACGTGAGCGGGTGTGGAAAGGAGGGAGTCAATGAGCCTCCAAGCCCAAACTTTAGGGGGAAGGTCAGCAAGGGACAATTCAATGTGAACAGGGGAATGGTCACCAAGTATTGAGGTTCCGATGTTAGAAGTGGCGAGCATTGGCAAATGATAGTGAGAAAGAAAAATTGAATCAATTCTAGTGTATCTAGTGTGTGTAGGAGAAAATAATGTAAAATCCTTGGTGGATGGGTGTTGTGTTCTCCAAGCGTCAGCCAATTGTAAGCTGTGGAGGAGACGCTTAACCCTGGCAATGCGGGAGTAGGGGATATGCGATGTACCTGAGGAGCTATCAATCCTAGGGTCCAAGACCATATTAAAATGGCCCCCTAATACAGTAATCCCTTCCTGAAAATCAGCCAATCTATGTAAAGCGGAAATAAGGAAACTGGTCTGATTACGGTTGGGAGCGTATACACAAGCCAGTGTAAATTTATACGTAGCAACATTTCCCTTAACAAAAACGCACCTCCCCTCCTCATCCCTCCAGGTATCCAGGTGTTGAAACGGAAGAGACTTATGTAAAAGAATTGCGACACCTTTCGTTTTAGATTCATGAGAGCTAGAGAGGAAGATATTGGGAAAATGTTTAGAGAAAAATCTCGGTTCACTACCCGTTTTGAAGTGCGTTTCCTGTAGGAAAGCTATCTTAGTCTTGGTAGTGTGTAGGAAATGAAACAACTTAGAGCGTTGCTCGGGCTTGTTGAGCCCCCTGACATTGAGAGTGGTCAGTTGTATAGTGTTAGAGTGCATGGAGAACACCTGGAGAGGTCAAGGAGACGGCGGCTGAGCGGTATGCGTCAAAAAAACAAAAATAAACATATGGAAAACAATACAAACAGGATAAAACATATGTGCTCCCAAGGAACCAGCCTAGGCTCGGCCGAGGGAGTAACAGACGTCTTAACAGGAGAGCCATCGAACCCGAAGAACGGGACAAGCCAAGTACCAGGACCACTATGGGTCTGGCTGGCCGCCTCAGAGGGCTAGCATGTAGAAACATGCAGTGGGAATGACAGGTATGTATATAGTACAAAATGTACAAACTACATAGACTTACACGGGCCCGAGACCCACTGCCAAAACTAAAATGTAACCTCCCGGGATAAGGAACCCCCCAAGAAGTACAAAAAAACCAAAAACATAGCAAATCGGTACATAATAACTGCGGCATATATACGATGGGGCGCAAACCCATATTCATGTGTAAAATGGTGTACTGGGAAGCGAAACCGCCAAAAACGTGCAGGTCCACAGTGCATGGAGTGCGACCAAGCAGAAAGGAGGCCACTTGCCTCCTGCCAAGATTACGTAAGGTGACATAGTGTACAGGTCAAACGAGGTAAAATGTGGCAAGTAGAACGTATATGGCTGACCAACAGCAGCATAGTCGGCACATGTATACAATGTATGGGCAATGTATACAAAAAGTAAGCACAATGTGTAGGGATTACCTGGATGAGTGTGATGCATGTGGGAGGTGTAGTGGCAAGAAAACAGAGTGTCAATACCCAACAACCATGGCAGATAGTAAACATAAAAAGACAAATCAAAATAAAGGATACCCCCAGCATGAAAGCATAGAAAAAGTTAATCCAGTAGTCAGAGCAGTACATATAGGCCGCGTTGCTTGCAGATAAAGTGGTGGCGCACTCCCTATTTCTTCCACCGGAGAAATCAAGTGTCAGACTGTACAGGGCCCTTAGGGCGTCGCTTACGCTGCGGTCTGGAGGACCAAGCCAGGTCTGGGTGCGATAATTTCGCCGGTATAGCGCAGGAGTATTCCCAGTTCGGGACCGAGATGTTGGGGAGTCCCAAGATATCTACCACCGCAGGGACGTCAGAAAGATGACGGATGACGTGGCAATCGGAACCTTTCCTTATGATAAGGGAGAAAGGAAACCCCCATTGGTAGGGGATCATAGCCTCTCTCAAAGCTGTGGTGACAGGACGCAACACCCTCCTGCATTGCAAAGTGACCGGAGACAGGTCAGGAAAGAGCTGTATCATGTGGCCTTCCCAATCCAGTGCACTAACCTTGCGGGAGGCCGCCAAAATGGCCTCTTTCACGGTGTAGTCCCAGAGACAACAAACAATGTCACGTGGCGGCTGGGTGTCAGGCAATCTGGGCCGAAGAGAAGCACCTAGTTTTTAGACCCCACATTTTTCAAAAAAAGGTGCGTCTTCACCCTTTGGCCCTTGTCAAAGTTGCTCAGATCTTTATACTCGCCAAATTTTCCTGCTTCTAACACATCATCTTTGAGGACGAAATGTTCACTTGCTGCCTAATATATCCCACTCGCTGACATGTGCCATGATAACAAGATATTAGTGTTATTCATTTCACCAGTCAGCATGTTATGGTGGATCGGTGTATACTATTGGGGAAATTCAGCTCTGCTTTGCTGGGCTGCATGAGCCTATCATCTGCCAGTGTCTGCATTCCCATGTCCAGTGCCCTACTACTACTACTACTGCTGCTGTACCTCTTTGACCATCCAAACTTTGGGGGAACCTTTTTTTTTCATTTCTGTAAGGAATGCTGAGGCCCCTGAATTTTGTCAGAGCAGAACGGCCCGGGAAATAATATTTGTTGCTCAAAATCGAACATGGCAGAAAGTAAAGGAACGTTTTGGCTGTAATTGTGACTAAAACCGTGCCTGTAAGGGCACTGGGTGCCTGACCAGGTAGGAGTCTTGATGCAGGAACAGGCTTGAATTCAGACCAATGGCCCAAAGGCACACTGACGATGGATCCAGTTCAGGTCTGCTCTCCAATTTAGCTCTAACCTTCCTCTTTGGCGCAACCTACAGGTGTTCTGGGCACGAGCTGGATATAAACTTGGGGTGACAAGCTTAGTACAGGCAGGGAACAAGCTTGAAATAACAAGCTCTCAGTGGTTGGGTTGGCAGGGAACTGGAGGCACACTTGCAGGGCACAAGGCAAGAGCACAGCTAGAAAACCTCTGACAGGGCACACGGCAGGAGCACGGCTGGAAACAGACAGACGTCAGCAGCCCAGTAGACGGTAGTGGATGCTGCCTAATGCACTTTACAAAGGATGATTCCAAGAATAGTTGCAGTCCAAGCCAAAGGTCATATATCTCTAGTGTTCATTCCTTCCCCTTGTATATGCTGATTGGCCAGAGCGAAAAAAAAATAAGTAAGAAAAAACTCCCACAGGTATTTGGGCCCATCAATCACAGCAATAACATCCTGTTTTTTTGGCTTCTACTTCTCATCTATCAGTCATGTACCCTCCTACACACAGTTCCTCCCACTTTACCTCATCAATGACTGCCAAAACGGCTTGTAATGGCACCAAAACTAATTTTAACGTTGGCTACATATGGACGTATCATGACAAATTTTCGGTACTTTTAGAGTTTGTTTTCGTCAGTTTTGTCGGAGATGGCCCTTGTTATCGTTGATTCCTACAAACAGGTTTGAACAAAACCAAATGCACAAGTCTACTGAATATTAGTTGAGAATCCTTGAATTGTGAATATCCTAAATGTTTAATAGATGAATAATGAAAAATGTATTTGACTAGAGTCTTTGCCAACAAAATAATTGTTATATTGTAACATGTTTAATGAGTGTACAACGTTTTATGCATGCTACACTCATCTAGCATAGGTTAATACAATAGCAGATATGTATATGTTAATAAAGGCAGGTCTGAAATTTGGGACCACAGTTAAAACAGTCAGCTAGTTTGTTGATGATGAACCATTCAATAGTCCACTACCTGAATGTATGCAGGCAATTTTATATTATTTTACTGTGATGATAGTTTTCCATATTCTGACAGGCCTTGGATCCCAGTAAGCGGTAACTTGCAGACTTTGTTTGAGTAATAAGCATACCTTGTAGCCAACAGAACAATAATTACACTGACATTCGGAGATGACCAAAGAAAAGCAGTCTAAATACAGGAGGCAAATGCAATAATAATGTGATTTTAGAGGCGGATAAGCATATTAGAAACATAATAGTCAAATAGCAAGGAACATCAACAAGCAGGGATCAGAGATCTGACACCAAAGGTACGCCCACACCCACCTCACTGTAAGTCCTCTCTACTTCCTTTTAACCCCTTCTTAAACAAGGATATTTTACACTGTTTACACTACAGAACCAGAGCAATTTTCATGAACCCACACAAAATCTATATTGTTTTTTTTCTCCAGCACACGTAGGACTAGGGCTTTCTTTTGAAATCTTATTCGTATGTGTTTTACACTAACAAGTTGTTTTGGCGGAGAACTCATGGGGTGTGTTTGAGTTTGGGAGGGGGCACTGGTGGATTCCTGGGGACACTCCTTACCTGCCTGTCCTGTCCCCTCTTATGTGTCATTGGGGGGGCACAGGGTGACCGGGAAGCCGTCTGGTCTGCCAGAACCAGACTCCCATGAACGAGGCGGCTATGAGGGCTCTACAAGCCAGAAAACGCCCTATGCGCCTGACCAGGACCTAGCCGCAAATTCATGGAACTGTACGGCGTCTAGGAACCGTGGCGATGCCCGCTGACATTTGCCCCACCACGTTACTCTTTTGATGTTACATAAAGCTTGTGGTAGGCAACACTCGGTAGTGGTTACAGAGAGGGAGCTTGTTTGGGGTCCCTGGTTTTATAACCAATCTTTAGGACCAGGGTTTACCCAGCTGTGGCTATGGAACTCTGGCCCGGCTACTGCACAGACTATTCCCGGGGAAGTTTCCGACACTTGCTCAGGGTCCCGATGTCGGATTGCGCCACTTTTTGGATCATGAGCTCTCCATTGGTACCCCCGGATTCATGCCGCTCCCTCGGGATCACCCCAAAATAGTGACTCTTTCTTGGGTGGGCATTGCTGTCTGGTAGTTGATGGGATTAAACCCCTAATCCTATCATGTTTGGTGTATAAATATCTGTGCAGTCCTCAATAAAGAGAGTTCTGTTTTATCAGCCTAATATTGTGTAGGTCCATCTTTTGCCCCCAAAACAGCCCTGACCCGTCAAGGACCCACTAGACCTCTGAATTTGTGGAGCATACTATTTTTTTTTTTTAAATCCTCGATCTACTAGTGCTAAAATCTTGTCTACCCCAGCCACCAAAGTGGGGTATGGACTTAATGAGGGGTCATATGCTGGTGGGTCCAGTGGGATCCAGAGCAAGGATAACTTATTAGCTATTATGGTGAAGCATGGGGGGGGGGGGCGATACCACTACCAACCGATGCTAACAATACTGCAAGCAGCCCTTCAGGCAGCTGCTAAAGGCCCTCACTCCCCATTACCACCTCCCCTGTCACATCACTTTCACTAGGACTGTAGTGTCCTCTCTTTACCAGTCTTGTGTGTCATGAGAAAGACAAGCTGTCCAAGGCAGATTGACATACCATCCACTTCACCTCCGACATATTAAGCTCCATTAGTCCACAGCATGCCTTTCTTTCACCGATGGCTGACCAAATATTTGGACAGTACCACTGTAGCCAGTGTAGGCACATAGGATGACAATAGGGGCTGAACTGGGGCAGAAAGGCAGCAGGGTTATAGATTCTTCCTAATCCATGCTGGTGCAGTGGATTAGAGCACAGGCATGCACAGAAGTAGAAATAGAAATGATCGTGGATGACTGGGCAGCATGGTGAAAGACGGGCACTTTGTAAATTTGCGTAGCACAGCATATATATACACACAGTGTTAAGGGTAGCTATTCCAATTAACAGGTAGTGTGGGCTGTTGAAACGGATTGAAAAGTGTTGGGCATTGCTGAGCACTTTCAGCACAGTGTGAAGGTAAACTAGCAGCTGAGGAACTCCACCCTGGACATGATGGATCAGATCCTAGAACAGCAGCAGGCTCTTCACTCCATGTCCTATGAGCAGAATATTGGAGTGTCCAGCCCATTGGGCAGAGAGTAATGGGCATTATTGGGGCAGGTGATGGTAGTCCTGGATACATTCAGGGATGTCCCCATAAAAAAATAAGCTAGAGCACTGCCACTTTAGGCCAGGTATTACCTTATTTACCTACATTAAAACATGTCCCAAATGTCATCACAGATGAACAGCGCCATAACATAGGGTAAATGTAGAAATATCAGGATGTATGCAGGGAGCGGCAGTGAATATCTGGCAAAAAAACAGCTGCAAGGACCCACTCCAAAGCAGGGTGTGGTGTTTAAACCAAATATAAAAACGGAAATTTTTACTCACCGTAAATTCCTTTTTCCTTAATACAGTGGCAGTACGATGGGTATTGTTCTTTTCTCGGGACAAGATGATCTAAAGACAAAAAACAATTAAGTGCCCCGGAACCCCTCCTCCTTACCCATAAAAACCGGGGCCGAACCGGAGGTAGACAGTAAGTAACAAGACAGACACCAGATAGCTTGCCAAATATAATTTATTACATAAGGGAGGGAAACTGGTACTGCCACTGTATTAAGGAAAAAGGAATTTACGGTGAGTAAAAATTTCCATTTTTCCCCACATACAGTGGCAGTACGATGGGATGTAGCAAGATCCCAGAAATGGGGGGCCATATTAAGAGACCACCGCCTGGAGCACCTTACGCCCAAAATCCGCCGCAGAGGAGGAAAAGATGTCTAGCCGATAATGGTGCACGAAAGTGGAAAACGAGGACCAGGTGGCAGCCGTACAAATGTCCTCAGGAGAAGCTGCAGTTTTTTCAGCCCAGGAGGCCGCCATAGCCCGAGTAGAATGTGCCCTGATGGGCCATTGTAGAGTAAGACCACTAGAGTGGTAAGCCATGCGGATGGCTTCCACCAGCCAACGAGAAATAGAAGCTTTAGAAACTGCTGACCCGGCCGACCGTCCAAAATATTTGATGAATAGCTGGTCTGAAGAACGTATGGAGGAGGTACGAGCAATATAAATTTCCAAAGCCCTCTTGACATCTAGCGTGTGCCAAATCAATTCATCCGGAGAAGAAGGACACGGAAAAAAAGTAGGAAGGACCAAGGGCTGACTAATACTGGACCGGGAAATGACCTTAGGTAGAAAAGAAGGTTTAACATGGAGAACAACTTTATCTTCATGAAAAATCGTGAACTCCGGAGAGGATGAAAGCGCCTGGATTTCCCCAACTCTCCTAGCCGATGTAATGGCTACTAAAAAAACTGTTTTCAGCGACAGAAACTTCATGGATACCTCCTCCAGAGGTTCAAAGGGAGCCTAACACAAGGCTCGAAGTACAATGGCAAGATCCCATGATGGAAACAAGGACCTCCTAGGAGGACGGCGAATAGTAGCGGCCTTAAAAAAACGTCTAATAAGTACGTGAGAGGCCAGATCTGAAAGAAAAAAATGACTAAGGGCCGAGATCTGCCCTTTAAGGGTCGAGACACTAAGGCCCAAAGTCAGACCTTCCCGTAAAAAACAAATGACGGAATTGATGGCAGGAGGAAAAATGGGTGCCTAGCGGTGCACCACCGGAGGAACTTGGTCCATACCCGAAAATAAATCTTGGACGTTGAACTCCGGACTGAAGTCAACAGAAAGTCTGCAACGTCCTCGTCCAAACCCTGGTCACCCAAGATCAGCCTTGCAACAGCCAGGCTGTCAAACGGAACATCTGAAGAAGTTCCAGGCGAAGGTCGACGTTCTCGAGAAGATGTGGAGAAATTGGAAGCTCCCAAAAGGTGATGGTCAACTGCCGGAGGAGGACAAACCAACCCCTGTTGGGCCAGTATGGAAGGATGGCCAAGACCCTGGCCTTGTCGTTTCGGATTTTCAGCAGAACTCGAGGAATCAATGCCACTGGCGGGAAGATGTAGGCTAACCGGAAATTCCACACCATGGAAAGACCGTCCAAAAATTGCGGAAGATCCCATCGGTTGAGGGACGCGAACACCGGGACCTTGCGGTTCTTGCGAGTCGCCATCAAATCCACTTCCGGAAGACCGAAGCGTGACACCAGAGTGGAGAAGGTTTGAGGGGTCAAAGACCATTCTGTCTGTGACCATCTTGCTCTGCTTAAATCGTCCGCGACTAAATTGTAGCGGCCTCTGATGTGCGTCGCCGAAATGTCCGTCAAATGAAGTTGGGCCCACTCCATAATAACTGCGCACAAGATCTGAAGACTCCGGACCCGCGTGCCGCCCTGCTTGTTGATATATGCGACGGCCGCTGCGTTGTCTGATTGGATCTTGACAGCTTGACCCTCTATAAACGATCTGAAGGCCAGAAGAGCCTGAAGAATTGCTTTTAGCTCTAGGAAATTTGAAGAGCGGACAGCATCTACTGGAGCCCAATCTCCTCTTCGAAAAAGGGAGCCCAAATGGGCTCCCCATCCTCGGCCGGAGGCATCCGTGGTGATAATAATCCAACTTCTGGGACGGAAAGAGAGTCCTCTGGCGAGATGGGACGACTGCTTCCACCAATTCAACTGGGAGAGAACCTGGCCACTTATAGTGAAGGACGTTTCCAGATCTTCTCCTTGCCTGGACCAGTTCGAGAGGATCTGCCATTGCAAGGGACGAAGTTGACACCTTGCCCAGGGAACCGCCGGGATGGCAGCGGTGAGAAGCCCCAGAACGCTCATAGCCTTCCTGACAGAGCAAATTGGATCTCTTTGCAGCGACGAGATCTCTTGTTTTATCTTGTGGCGCTTGGAACGCGGAAGATAAACGCAAAGGGACATTGAGTCCACCAAAAACCCCAGAAAAAGAGTCCTGGAAGCGGGAATGAGGCAAGATTTTTTCTTGTTGATTAACCATCCGTGGAGTTCCAGGAACTTCATAGTAGCGGAAAGGTCTGACAAAAGTTTCTCCCGGGAGGCCGCCATGATCAGCCAATTGTCCAGGTAAGTGAAAAATAAAAATGTATATTACCCTTTTTTAGGAGGGAAGAGGATAGGAAAGAGTCAAGATAAAGAAAATATCTTACCCTAACCTCCTCTGAACCGTGTGGGGGGGCTGGTGACACGGCGGCACTGTACTGACAAAAGCTCCAGCAGTCAGACAGGCAAAGCGCTTAAATGCAATTTTAAAATTGCCGCCCTCCGGAAGATCCGATTCGCGCATGCTCAGTAGCGCGATCGGATCTTCAGTGGAACGCAACGACACCCGGGCGTGCGTTCCACCTAAACTGCGCATGCTCCCACTTCCTTGCTCTGAAGAGGAAGAAGCCATTACATCCTCCGTAACGCGGACCGCTACGGAGGGAAGCCTCTCTCTGCTCACCACCCGGGGAGCAATCGGAGGCAACGAAGACCCCCAGGCAACAACCCGTGTGCCTCACCAGCTGCCGAGATGCCGAACTCCTGTCCGGACCGACGAAACACCTGTCCGTCCCTGCAAGGGACAAGAAAAGAACTGTCTACCTCCGGTTCGGCCCCGGTTTTTATGGGTAAGGAGGAGGGGTTCCGGGGCACTTAATTGTTTTTTGTCTTTAGATCATCTTGTCCCGAGAAAAGAACAATACCCATCGTACTGCCACTGTATGTGGGGAAAAATATAACACAAAGGTTCGTCTACATTTAACAGATATTTAATAAGAGACAGAAACACAGTAACATACAATAAATGAGTGACAGCCCAACATACAATGCAACACTTTCCAAGACTAACCTGCAACCTAAAGGTCCAACATAACCCAGCACACCACCGATTACCCCATCCATGCAGGATGGTGGGCAGAGAGAAACTGAACTAAGATTTTTCATTCCACAGGCATATTGAATCACTGTAGGTGTGCCCTCGTTAACATATCAAAAGACATGTAATACAGGAAGAGTTCAACTGGCTAAAACATTGACAACAATACTTATGTCACCACATTCCCCCACTTTATTTTCTCCTGTGTTGCACATTTTCTAAGTATCCCCCCTCTAATGCAGAAAGCCTAGTGGGAGCGAAAAACCCTTTGGGTAAAAATTCAGCCCACCGTCCCTCTGGAATAAATTCCCTCAGCGACGTAAGTTTTTCTGCAATTGACCTAGGACTGTCACTTTACATTAAAACATGCATATATCAACAAATTTACATTACAATCTTAAATACTTCCCCCTACCCAAATGCAAGAAAACCCAGTGGGAGCAAAAAAAACCTTATAGGTAAAAATTCAGCCCACCGTCCCTCCGGAATAAATTCCCTCAGCGACATGAGTTTTCCTGCAATGTATTTTACAATACCCGTGACCCACAAATTACAGTACATTTATTATACAAAGCATAGGCATAAATTAAATGAAGTGATGGTAATGAAGTGGTGGTCCAGGATTATAGCTGTAAGCTCTTTCATGGTTCTACGGATTTAAAAGAATAAAAGAAATATTAAAATCAAAAAGTTATATTGTCTTTTTGGCAATCCCTCTTTTGGCCATCGAAATAAACTATTGCCAGAACACATTCTCCTCAGTTTTTCCAGTAACTAATTACTTTATGTTGGGATGAACATGTATTTCAGCATCCCACTCGCCCCCTTTAAAAAACTTTTAACATTTAACCTAAACCATGATTTTCTTCTCTTTACAATAATACAATTTGATACAGTGTATACTTATCCACTGGTCCATCACCACTGTCTCTTAAGCTCTGAGATGTCCTGTAAGATCAAAAAATAATTGTTGTGGGGTAGGGTGGGGTTGATGGCAGGGTTAGTGTCTAGGTTGAGACCCAAAGAGAAGTTGATCTGCTGGGTTTGTTCTGTCTTGTGGAGATTGTTCTTCAGAATATCCTTCACAACCAGGCAATACTTCACTCATATAACTTTGTGACCCTGAGCTGGAGGAACAATCAGATAATCCATCGTCTAAGTCAGATGCAGGAACTGCCAATAATTCTGACTTCTTATGCTCTTCTTCCTGTTTCTTGATCCCCCTTCTTAACTCCCTAGCCTGTTCTCCCAATGTTTCTACACCACCCCTCATTCTCTCAGTTTGTTGTCTTGGTTCCCTATAGTTATTCACCCCTTCTTTCCTCCTCCAATTATCATTTTGCCTAGTGCTGTTTTCCCGAGGATCCCCCCCATTTCTGATTTCTCCAGTTACCCTCTCTATCTCTTTTAGTGTCCCAGTTATTATCTTGCCAGTAGTAGTTGTACCTTTGTGGCTCATCCCATCTCTGTTTCCCTAAATGATTACCTATCCTTCTTTTGGTATTCCAATTATAACTTCCCCAGTATCTAATGTCTTTCTCTGGCTCTTCCCATCTCAGATTTTTAAACTTATCTTCCTTTTCATTTCTCCTCCAGTTACCAGTCTCCCTGATTCTTCCATTATTATTACAGTCTCCAAATCTCTGGTTTCTCCAATTATTTCCTAATTTCCTCCTCCAATTCTGACTAAATCTATGTCTGTTTCCCTGAAGCTCCTCCCATTGCCGATTTCTCCAATTATTCTCCTTGCATGTCAAATCTCTAGGTTCTCTTTGAAACCGTCTCACTGCTGAGACAACAAACGCATGTTCAGTGTGAAGATGATCAATCCACCACTTGTCTGCTCTAGTTAGCAGCAGTTCTAGGTCTGTGGGCCTTTGGTCAAACAGCCTCACAAACTCCTGACATTCATGGGGTAGAGCATCCAACACTCTGGATATATGTGCTGGTGAACCCAACACCATTGGCTGCTGTGGCTGGCGTAGTGTAGACCAGAATAATATTCGCTGAGCTACCTCTCTAGGACCATCTGTTTGTTTCATTGTAATATTAGCCAATTCTTTTTCTACACTGAGTAAATAGAATTGTTTTGCTGCAATTCTTCCTGCCTGTTTAGACACACTGTCATTAAATCCCAGTAAAAGACTAGCTATGGGGTTAGCATACTCTAACAGCTCCGTCCATTCCTCTAATTTAAGGCCTCCTTTACTAGCTCTTTCTGCTCCCCTCTGAAACCAATGTGTAAAATTGTTAAAACCATTGGTTGGCATGTTTCCCCACCATTTTTGGAAACTATCCTTCTCAGCCATAGACAAAGGACGTGTCTGAGTAGAAAAACCTATTGGCATTTGTTGCACATTAAAATTTTCTGAGACAATTATTGGGGCTTGTGGAAGATTAAGTTTTGGGCTATTATGTAAATCTTCCCTTGGGTTTTCAGGTTTTATTTTATTTTTATACTCCATTACCATGTTCTGGAGTTCAGTGATTTTAACCAAATATGTATCCCTCTGTTCCTCTATGTCTTTTAATTCCTTTTGTAAGTTATCCACGATAGTGGTGGTCTTTAAGGCAGCTATCATAATGCAGTCCTTTTTATTTTGTGCTTCCTCCATTTTGCCTGCTAATTCCATATTCTCTTTTTTTAATTTCTGTACCATGTCTGCCAAACCTCCAATTGTAGACAGTACAGATTGTGCAATTAAACTTTTTCTTTTCTTAGCACTTAGCTTTACTTTAATAATGTTTGTTAAAACATCCATAAATCCTTCATATTTCCCACAGTTTGAATCTATTGGTTCTGGGAGCATGGACCATTATGCTTTTGAATATAATTTCTAAAATAATTGTGCACTTCTACAGAAAAATAGTTAGCACCTGGGAATGCCATTGTAAAACTGTTAATCTTCAAAAACAAATTCAAACCCCCTTTAAATAGTGCAGACAATGGTAACAATGCTTATATGTTAACTAAGGCGAATACAGAAAAGTTCCCCTTTGATGGCCTATCCTGCAACCTAAAGGTCCAACATAACCCAGCACACCACCGATTACCCCATCCATGCAGGATGGTGGGCAGAGAGAAACTGAACTAAGATTTTTCATTACACAGGCATATTGAATCACTGTAGGTGTGCCCTCGTTAACATATCAAAAGACATGTAATACAGGAAGAGTTCAACTGGCTAAAACATTGACAACAATACTTATGTCACCACACAGGGTCATGATCAGTACAGCTCTTCGTAACTGGGGGACCAGGATCATCAGACATGCTAAACTGACCTACATCAAATTCTGGCGCAGTATTAGTAGAAATAGAATCGGATGCCAGCACAGCCTATCTAACCCTTACCCAAAACCTAACTAATAAATACTAACTTACCACCTACAAATACCATTGTAAAGTTTAAAAAAACATGTATTAATGGTTATAATCCATAAGCATGAACATTGTGTCTGTCATTTTACAAATCTGTGCACGTGATTCGCCTTGATTAGATAACGTCCCACTACAATCCTTAATTTGAATAGGAGGGGTGTGTTCCTTAAAAACATCAACAAAAAAAACTTTTTTTGATTAAAAAAAAAATAAATTCATCTCTAAATATATGCCTTAAAATTCTTATGACTAGATATTTTATATATCTATTATACCAAAAAGAGGAGAGAATGCTCTAAGTATCAAAAAAACACAGGAATTTTGATTCTGTTTTAAATTAGTTACAATACCAAACAGTAGGCACTATGCATTCTAGTAGGTAGCATTGTCTTGGCATCCGCCAAACCCATACTCGACCATCAGTCTTTTAGACAGTGAAGTGTGATTCACAACAAGAACTTGTTTCCACAGTTTTAAAGTACAACGGCCACGTGCCTTACACCACTTCAGTTGACACTTGATATTGCCCATAGTCATCTTCAGCTTATGTGCAGCTGCTTAGTGGTTGAAACCTATTTCATGAAGCTCTCGCCACACAGTGCTTATACTGATGTTACTTCTAGGCAGTTTGGAACGATATGGCTACATGCTTCACCACTCATCTGCCCCACTCTTTAAGAGTGAGTGGTCTACCCATTAGTGGATAAACTGTTACTCTTAGATGCTTCCACTTCACAATAACAGCACTTACAGTGGACTGGAACTAGCTCGGCTGTAATTTCACAATCGAATTTAAGAAGGTGGCATCCTATGTGCTTAGCAATGGGTGTGGCAAAAAACCTAAACTCAATAATTAGGGATGTCCAAATACTTTTGGTCATATAGTTCGTTTAAGTTGGCTTTTACGCTTAATGTCAGCAAAAATTGTATTTGAAAATGTCTGACCACCTAAGCTTATGTAAAATATTGTCTTTCGGACTCTCTCTAGATTCTCACTGTATACTGAATAAACTGACCTCTTATAGCTGCTTTATGAACTTGCCCTAAATACCATTCATACCTTGAATTGTGTCATCAGGTGTATTATTAGTTCAAAAAAAGGCTTTAGTATGAGTGTCAAGGGCCTCTTATACACCAGCAGATTATATGATAAATTAAATTTTAATAAAAACATTAGAACATTTTAGTGCTACTACTATTATAATGCTATGTCATAGTGTATCATTTGCATTATGCCTTTACTTTTATAACAGAAACAATATTCTCCATAGCAATGTCCATGCCACCTTATTTAACCCCTTGATGACAATTGCCGGTCCGGGCACGTCACGGAAAAACATGTCTTTAACGACAAATGACGTGCCAGGACCGTCATTTGTTAAAAGGGGTAAAAAAAATAATCCGTGATCGATTTTTTTACCCAAACGGCGTTGCTGTAATGCCTCGACCTCGAGGCATTCAGAAACGACATGATCGGAATCAGGGGCCATGTCTGGCCCCTCCCCGGGGCGTCAACATCCGCCATACAATGTATGGCGGCGGACGCCCGTTTTAAAAGCGTTTAGGAGGCGATCAACGATCACCTCCTAAACTTAAATGGTGTCGCTGGAATGCCTCGATCAGGAGGCATCCAGCGACACCAAACACTTACCTCTTGATGGACTGTGACCGCTCCGGAGAGCGGTCACAGCCGCAGCTGCCGGTGATCTTCGCCATCTGCAAGATGGCCGCGACCCGGGAAAAAAAATAATAAAGACGAAAAAGTTCGCTAAACGGTCTCCTGACCCTCTAGAGAACTCTGGCTCCACTTGCAGGTTGAATACAGGTACTGCATTCAACCATACAACCATACAAGTCAATGGAGCTCAGCTTTCTAATCACAATGTGATTAGAAAAAAATAAATTAAAAATAAAATAAAATTAATAATCATTAGAAAAAAAACAGTAAAAAAACAGTAAAATGTAAAAATAATTTCCCTCTGATGTCACTATCAGGGGAACCTTCAAGTTGAAAAAAAATCTTAAAAATGTTTTTAAAAAGGCAAAAAAACAAGGTCCCAAATAACACGGGGGGAAGGATGGCCACACATCTAATTTCCAATTAGAAAAATGCACACGTACCAAATGTGGCCCTTTAGTTCCCCCCCAAAACTGACAAACCCATGCATTTGGGGTATCACTGTACTCAGGAGATGTTGCTGAACACATATTGGGGTGTCATGTGACAGCGGCATATACCAGGAGCTGTAAATTCATACATAAAGTAGGTGTGTGTGGGAAAAATACACACACAAAAATACTACTGCAAACTTTGAAAAAATGCTGGTGGTAAAATGTGTGCATGCAAAGAGTTAAAATACCAGCATTTAAAATACCCTGGGATGTCTAGTTTTCAAAAATATATGGCTTTATTGGGCACACTGAAATGGCCCGGCTCAAAGATGTACCAAATAGGGCATGGGCAGTGGATCCCCAAATGCCAAAGTTCCACATTGAAAATGCGCATGCCCCAAATGTGGCCCTTTTGCCCCCAACACCCAGGCAAAATCATTCAGCTGTACTCAGGAGATGTTGCTAAACACATATTGGGGTGTTTTATGATAGTGACATATACCAGAACCTGTTTATTCATACCTAAAGTAAAGTGCGTGAAAAAACAAATGCAAAAAAAATGACTACCATAAAGTTTGACAAAGGCTGATGGTAGAATTAGTGCTTGGAAAGGGTTAAAATACTAGCACTTGGAATACCCTGGGCTGTCTAGTTTTCAAAAATATATGACTTGATGGGGTAAATTGCATTGGCCGGCTTCAAAGATACCCGAAATGGCACATGGGGGGAAGAATTACCAGATTTGGAAAAAATGGCTTTGAAATAGCAAAACGCTACCTGTACTTTTTGCCCCATAATGTGTAGAAAAAAGCAAAAAAACATAAAAACATTGGGTATTTCTAAACTCAGGACTAATAGTAGAATCTATTTAGCAGGTTTTTTCATTACCTTTTATAGACGAGTAAAAGATTTTTCAACTAAAAGTTAGAAACAGTCATTTTTTTCTAAATTTTTCACCATATTTTATACTTTTTTTAATAGTAAATATGATACAATCAAAACAATGTCATCTAAAGAAAGCCCTTCTTGTCCTGAAAAAAACAATATCTAATGTGTGTGGGTTCAGTCAACGGGAAAGAAGAAAATTACAACTAAACACGAGCAGCGCAGAAATGTTAAAACAGCCATTGTCACGAAGGGTACAAAAAGTAAAATCAGCCTTTGTCACGAAGGGGTTAAAGACCGTGTACAGACTTGAGTCAGAAGCACGTTACCATTAGGGAGTTAGATAACATAGAAAGTAAAATATCAAAAGGAACCAAAACTGTATGTATTCATCTACTCTCATTGGAAATGGAGCCTCCATAAGGGAGAAACTCAGTATCCCATCTCCAGCAGAAAAAAACACAATCTATTTTGCCTGAAATAACGGTCAGTGAATCGTTTTGCAGGTCCCACAACTGTAGTATTTTGGTCCCCTCCTCCAAATGTAGATATAGTAGTTGTACTCCCATTCCTAAAGACTATGATCTGCTTGATTGCCTCTAACTTAGCAAAAGTACCTATGGTACTAACATCCTGCAGGTTAGAAGTTACCATGTTCCGTATTAGGGGTGCAACAACTAATCGATAAAATCGATAATGAAAATCGTTGCCAACGAATTTCATTATCGATTAGTTGAATCGATTTTTATCGATTATTAAATGGGGGTTTTTTCAGAGCAAACACTCTGAAAAATACCCCTCATTATATAATCCGTTTAGTCTGACTCACAGCAGCAGCTCCTACTTACCAGTCCCTCCCTGTAATCACTGTGACAACTGGCCCCGCCCCCTTCCTTCTCCCAGAAGGCCAGAACCACATGGCTGTGACACTCATCTAACTAAGTATAAAATTAATATTTGAGCTACTGAAAGTTAGGGGAGGTGGGAGTTAATTTAGGGGCAGTTATGGTTAATGGGGTGTTTAGGGTTAATTTAGGGGCAGTTATGGTTAATAGGGTGTTTAGGGTTAATTTAGGGGCAGCTATGGTTAATGGTGTGTTTAGGGTGAATTTAGGAGCAGCTGTGGTTAATAGGGTGTTTGGGGTTAATTTGAGGCAGTTTTGGTTAATGGTATGTTTAGGGTTAATTTAGTGGCTGTTGTGGTTCATGGGGTCTTTAGGGTTAATTTAGGGGCAGTTATGGTTAATGGGGTGTTTAGGGTTAATTTAATGATGAGGACTGAGGGTTAATTTATTAAAGTTAACTTAAGGTGCAGTTAGAGATAAAGGGGGGCAAACTAAGGGGAATCTAAATCCTGGGGGCAGTAAAGATTAACCCAGTACTTATTTATAAGTTATTTATATGGTCTGTGACTCTATGAGGGGACTATGAGATATCTGGGGGGTATAAGGCATATCTGGGGAGGACGGAGTGACATATCTGGGGGTATAAGGCATATAGGGTATATAAGGCATATGTGGGGAGGGCAGTGTGGCATGTCTGGGGAGGACAGAGTGGTGTATCAGGGTGTATAAGGCAGATCTGGGGCCACAGTGGCATATCTGGGGGTAGAGTGGAGTGGCATATGTGGGGAGGGCAGTGTGGCATGTCTGGGGAGGATGGAGTGGTGTATCGGGGTATAAGATGTATCAGGCACAGTGGCATATGTGGGAGGCAGCGTGGAGTGGCATATGTGGGAGGCAGCGTGGCATATGTGGGAGGCAGCGTGGCATATGTGGGAGGCAGCGTGGCATATGTGGGAGGCAGCGTGGAGTGGCATATGTGGGAGGCAGCGTGGAGTGGCATATGTGGGAGGCAGCGTGGAGTGGCATATGTGGGAGGCAGCGTGGAGTGGCATATGTGGGAGGCAGAGTGGAGTGACATATGTGGGCGGCAGCGTGGAGTGGCATATGTGGGAGGCAGCGTGGAGTGGCATATGTGGGAGGCAGCGTGGAGTGGCATATGTGGGAGGCAGCGTGGAGTGGCATATGTGGGAGGCAGCGTGGAGTGGCATATGTGGGAGGCAGCGTGGAGTGGCATATGTGGGAGGCAGCGTGGAGTGGCATATGTGGGAGGCAGCGTGGAGTGGTATATGTGGGGGGCAGCGTGGAGTGGCATATGTGGGAGGCAGCGTGGCATGTCTGGGAGGCAGCGTGGCAAGCCTGGGCTCAAACATGCATAAATTGGGGGGCTGGTTGCGAAATAAAGGCAAGAAATGCATTTAATCAAAGTTTTTTTATTATGCTGTTTGTATTTAACATCATTTGTTTATTAAATTATTTTAAATAAATGAAAAATTTACATTCATTTTTTTATCCGATTAATCGAAAAAATAATCGGCCAACTAATAGATTATGAAAATAATCGTTAGTTGCAGCCCTATTCCGTATAGAATTCAGCATTGATTTATAAATTTTCCTGTTAGGGAAAGATCAACTAGTGAGGATGATTGTTCCTTTGGGCTACCAGCTATTACCCTCTGCTCTGATACTGTAGAGTCGGTAACAGGACACTGCCTATTGCAGTTGAGCTATAACTTGTATAACTTGTATACAGCAATTTAGTATATTTGATTTTTTCACCGCCACAGGATCACATATTTTGTTTGGATCCCATGAGGGTAGACTATTGTCCTCATGCATAATTTGTAATATGGTCATTTTTATTATTCATATTAAATGTTAAGCTTTATTAGTACATATTACTTTTGTCATGATTTATCTGACCAGAGATCTGTAAAAGTGGCATTTTTCACCTTTTTGGCACACAAAAATAATTAGTCCCAAATGCCTCCCCTTTGTTTTTGTAAACAGCCTTCTTGATTTACTTTTTCACTAGCCATTTGGCTTGGTTTTACCAGAAATGTCTACCATGTTGCAGACCTTTGTAGACCTTTTGTTATATAGCCAAGAAAAATAGTGTTCCTGTGAGGTACCACAACAGTAACAAAGACCTACCTCAGAATATTCACCATTAACGGCAAACTTTTTTCTCCCGTTGCTAGGCCACTGACTTACCTCTTAAATTCTTTTAACATCCAATAAGAAACACTGCAATGTTAAGAAATATTAAATGCCTTACTGAAAATTAGATATTTACTTCTATTGCAGAATTATTGTAATTACCGTGTTGAAATACAATTGTGTTAGTTTGACCAAATCTCCCTGTAGTGGACCCATGTGGTTTCTGATCTTGAGAGCAATTTACATTCAGTCATTTGACAATCTTTTCCTTAAACAAAATTTTACTACTGACGGACAATGTAATTGGCATGAATGTAATTTAAGTTGTACTACAATTGCCAACTTCCAATCTGCTACAGCTAATCTTGTCAGTAGTGACTGGTTAAATTTAGTTAATGGTTTAACACGCACACTCTAAACCATTAGGTTCTATTGATTTATCCGTTTTACCCATTAGTGTCATCTCCTTCAACATATGTGCCACTGAGCTAACAGGAGTTTCAACAGAAGATAAAAAAAAAACAAAAAACCTGTACAGTACCACAGTGGTTTCCTTTTTTTTTAGTCTACATGAAAAGCTAAACGCTTTTCTGCTGGCTTTAGTAAAATGTTTTTCTAATAATCTTGCTTTTTCTGCCATCCATCTAAAGGATTCTAGGCTTTAAAGATAATTGTAGTGCAACTCAGCTTCTGCCCCTATATTAAAATACACCAATCGATTACTAGAGCCTAAACACCCTCTCCTGTACTACCAAAATCCGTATTCAATTATTTAGCCTAAGTACTCAAAATATCTCTGAATACATATTCCACTCAGACTAAGAAAAAAAATGAAGTTATACACAGACATGCATCCCACTTTCTAACGCTGGACTGAAACATTATACAATTAGTATAAGGGAAACTTGGGGAGGCATGCTGTAACTTTTATCCCCAAAATTAAAGATTCAATTCACATCAGCTCTAAGAATCCCAATCATTTTAATGCAAACATAATCCACAAATATATTTAAAAAGACTGTTCTGGCAGATATACCATAGGAATGTGACATATGGAACATAAATAACAAATAAAGAATATGAACCAACTCCACATTTTATGGAACATAGAGGCACTCACTGACTCATTAAAAATGTTCATAGCCAACACCGGAGGGACAAGAGATCCTACTTACAATAAGCACTATTGTAGGAATCTGGATGCTTTGGGACATAAAATAGTGTTATAGGTATTGGAGTGTCAATCAATACAAAAATCACTGCAACAACTCCTCCCAAGATATAGGTTTTGAAAACACTTCTCTTTCCAGCCAGAGGTCATAGTTCATCTGAAAATCATCTGGCAGATCTACTCGCTGCCCCAGGACACTCTGAAGACAGTTATCAACAGGGAGAAAGTCAGGATTTCTGTGTGTCCGGTCATAACGCCGTGAGTTGAAACGTTCAATGTTTGCCCTGAGGGCACATTCTTCAGCTTGAAAGTCCCAAGGACGGGCATCCAGGTCTATGAGAGGAAATAAATAAATTAAGGGAAGACAGTTGGGCATCTCCCCAAGGCCACCGTAAACAAGCTTTTCTCACACTCACACTCATTTAAATACATACCATTCCCATAAGCCCAATCATCATTCAGACGGTGCCGGACTTTCTGGTAAATTGCCGACATTGTTTTCATGTTGCTTTTCCTCCATTGTCTGCCTAGATATTTAGTTTGGACTTTAAGCAGTTTTAGCACATATAACTGCATCATGGCCTGTTTAACCTTAAGAGCCCTTTTTAAGATAGGGGCAGACTTGAAAACCACAAGCATCTGTAAAATAAAAATAAAAAAAGGGATTAGTGCAATACTCTTAAATGCTTAAGAATAACCACCAAATATTAAACGCTTTCTCACCATTGTTCTTGAATGCTTCCACTTTGTCAGTTTGTTCAAGATGCGTAGAAGGTTTATGCAGGAAAACAAATTTCTCCAACAGAACCGATTATTGTCTCCCGCTTCCTTTAGTAAGGAAGAATAATGACATACATTGAGAAACGTTAGAAGTACAAGGTTAAATTGATACTACCACTAACAGCTACTTACCAAACTCTCAGCAGTCAACTCTGGCAGCTCATGGACCACACAGTAAGGATAATCC
Organism: Sceloporus occidentalis; assembly: GCA_023333645.1. NCBI lineage: Eukaryota > Metazoa > Chordata > Lepidosauria > Squamata > Phrynosomatidae > Sceloporus > Sceloporus occidentalis. Next base: position 876,428 of record JALMGF010000055.1, on the reverse strand, counting down.
AAAACGGAAATACTATAGCAGAGAAAAGAGGAACCGTCATCCATAACTTTGGCCATTTGTCAAATAATTGAAACCTCTAGAATTTTACTGTATGTAACACCATGTAGAAATCTTTAGCCTCTGGTCTTTGCTGACATAATCTTGTCGCAGACATAAGGTGAAGTGCACATGGATATGCACGCTCCAATTGCTTGCGCAGTCATGTGTGTATGCCAAGTTGGCTCTACTGCATGAATAGGATGATTCACTAAACGAGTGTCACTCAGAGGCACTTAATAGGCAAGACCTAAGGCCAAGCCAAGGCACTGAAGGAAACAGGTTTACTTTGACGATCCAGAAAGAGAACTGTCAAGGATGCCCCTTTAATAAGTGTCTACAGTATATGCCCTTTTACCTTGGAGGACTTACCTGTTCTTAGCAGTGATGTAAGACATGATATTCTGATTAAAGAATTTAAGTATTAAAGGAATACAGTTTGCAAATACCAGGTGCTGTGCCATGTACTCCATCTGAGGATAGAAGGAAAGATAACTAAAAGCAATGAATGAACTATCTAGCTATGATTAGCTGTTACAGTTATGCAACTAGAACCATCATGATGACCAGGAAGCACCCCAAAACAAATTATCTTTTGAGTGCTATGCAACATAAGTGTAGCTTCACAACAATAGGAGGCAGAAATGTTACCTTTAAGGTACATATATCAATGTAAATTACGGAACACACATTACTTTTATGAAAACAAAATCATGATGTAAAATAAGAAACACATTGCTGAACTGACAGGCATAGAGAACATTCAACAGTGAATTACAGTGGAGACAAGGCAGATACTACACTATCAGTATATGAAGATGCAGATGGCATGTGTCATTTATCAGTAAACTGCAAAGGTTTTTACGGATCACATCTGAGACATACATACAGTACTTGTAAAACAGAGCTTCTTGAGATTTATTTGAAATCAAGTCCCACGAGTGCCAGCAGCTATTCTTGGAACGTATATTCCTGAAGGTTACTGAGCTTTGATAAAAAACTTTTTAAAAAAAGTCAAGATGGTTGGAAGACAAACCTGATAAACATGATTTAGTTTGAAGTGTTTCAGTAGAAGGAGAAGCAAAGCAGAAATGGCCTTAACAATAATCTCTTTGTGTCGATTCACATCTACTCCAAGTTTCATACTCTGCAGAACCGTTGTCCTGGGACACAAGATATCAAAATTGACAGTCAAGAACCATAAAAATATTGATAGAAATGTTTTGTGCGTAATATATTTATAGCTATATATGCATACACATATGAACCCTTTGGGATAACCTGTTTTCTGCATTAATGGATGATAAAATGTGAATGTAGACAGGTGCTGCTTAAGCTAATAACACACAAACAATGATAGTCTTACATGTCGTTATTGAACACACCCATTAAGCATCCACAGTGCTGGTGGAAAAAATAACTTTTTAACTTTAATTTAGTAACTGGTGGAACCACCTTTTTCAGCAATAACTTGAAAGCGCTTCCAGTAGCTGCAGATCAGACCTGCATAATGTTCAGGAATTTTAGACTCAGTAGTATACCTAGCGGGGGGTGGGCAGTCCGCCGCTAGAGGAGCAGTCTAGGTTGGGGAGATCAAGGATCTCCCTCTAACCGGCTTAATGCCAATCAAGGGAGCAGTTAATGCAGACCTCAGATCCTGCTCCCTTGCGATGCGCGCGGCAACTGATGCTGTGCGTCAGGATTTCCTGACATATCCCTGCGCACAAGACTGAAGTTGTGCCTACCGCCTTCCGCTCTGACTGCACCGGAAGGACACAGATGACGAAGAGCCAAGAGGAAGAACGAAGAGGAGGCAGTAAAGGAGCTGTAGCAGGAAAAGTGACAGTGACAGAGGAAAGGTAGGAAAAAGCATTCAGTGAGAGTGGATTAGTAAATGTATACGAGTATATGAATGAGTGAATGAATGTTTGTGAATGCGTGTGTGTGTGATAGCATGCATGTGTAAGTGTGTGGTCCAGACACTGAATTGGTAGGCCTACACCACATTGGCTTAGTATATATTGATAGGGGTTATGCTGCATTATTGTAAATGTCTGCCTCAGTATATAGTTATAGGGGTCATGCTGTACCACCATCAATGTGGGCCTCAGTATATAGAGATAGGTGTTATGCTGTACCACCGTCAGTGCGTGCCTAAGTATATAACGATAGAAGCTATGCACTTTTAAAGTGTGTGTGTGTGTAGGGGGGTGTCACATCCAGGATCCACCTCAGGTGTCAAATACTCTAGGTACGCCCCTGTTTAGACTATTCTTCCTTAAAGGACTGCTTAAGCTCAGCCATATTCTTAGGATGTCTCCCTTGAGGTTAATCCACACCATCTATAACAGGTTTAGAATGCCCACTAGGGATAGTAGCCACAGTACTAAATTGTACTCATTTCTAAACAAATTGTCTAACTGTGGACTGATAAATATTTCTTTGAGATTACTTTGTAACCCTTTCTAGCTTTATGCAAATCAACATTTCTTGATTCTAGGTCTTCTGAGATTTCTTTTTTGTGAGGCATGGGTAACAGCAGATGCTTCTTGAGAACAGCAAACAGAAAATGTTTGCGTGTTCATTTACAAGTCAAAGCCGCTCAAAAACTCTGTCAAACCGGTGCCAACTATTGATTAGACTTCAGAGGTTTGCTTACTCCTGACTCCAATTAGCTTTTGTTGAAGTGATTAACCTAGGGGTCCACATGTTTTCCAACCCACACAATGTTTGAATGATGTATACATATGTTTGTGATAGGGGTAAAACATGGGTGAACTTCCACTGGGCTTAAATGTGCCTAGACCCCAAAAATGGCTCCCTTTTGTTGGTAGGCCAGGGCCTACTTCTAGGAGAAGGAAGAGGGATAGAAAAAAAAAAAAAATAGAGACTGAGGGAAGTGGAAAGAGTGAACTAGGGCGGATGGGTTAAAGTGCTAATGGGACACCCTGAAGGAGAGGGGTCCTGAAGAGGATATAAAGACTCCCTGAGACCACTCCCGAAACACAGGTTGAAAACAGCCTTTACATTTGTGGTACAGGTAAAACATGTGTGAACGTACAGTGTGTCTAAAATGTGCCTTGACACCAACAACCCCTCCTTTTTGTGGGTAAGATAGGGGGCAAAGAAATGAACCAATGTTGTAGGCAGGAGTAGAGTATGATTGATTAATAAAGGCTATGTTACAACCGTGTTATCATTTGCGAGGTCTTTTCTCTTCTCAACTACTGTTTCGAGTTTGAAATGTGTGCTAAGAAGGGAAGTGTTTAGGGAAACCTTATGTTTTATGTCCACTATGTATAATTTGATAGTGTTGGGGAAAAGTTTGAGGTTAGTGTGGCAGGTGTTGGCACTAACGGGAAAGTTGGCAAAAAGTATGCAGGGGAGTTCAATGGAACCTTTAATTATGCATCATACATGGCCTGCTCTTGCTGCAGGAGGAGCCTACTTGGGGTTGGAATGTCCTGTATAGTGAAGCCAATGAATTAAAATCATAATTCTTAATTTTTTTTTTTTAGCAAACCCTTCTGACATTTGCCCACAATCCCCACTAGAAATAGCCCATTACTCACGGCATCTCTTCAGGTAGCACATCCGCTAGAATATTAATAGAATCGGTCTTGGCTTTCGAGGTAGGGGCAGCAGCAAGCAGGATCTTTAGCAACGCAATCTGAAATGTGTAAAAAGTAGACCATCATTTTAAATTACTTTAGTTTTATAAATATATCACATAGTGTGTCATTCCTTCAAGTAGATGTCTTATGGGAGTAGAGAATATGTATAAAAAACATTTAGGTTAAGTTAAACAAATAAAACGTGTAAAAACCAAATACCATGTAATTGTATATACAAAATGAACATGTATTTGTTTGTATTGACCCTAACATGGGACACTCATACAGTGCTGTGAAAAGAGTAGAATTCCTGGTTCTATCAATTATGGCAAGTCATCCAGGTCCTGAAGCAGCAATGCAGCCCCAAACCATCGGTTTACCACCACCGTGTTTGACTGTTCGTATGATGTTCTTATTATAGCAAATGTGAGAAGAACCTTTGTGTTCTTTTTGGTCAGCAGTAGATTTCGGCTAGCAACTCTCCAATGGATGCCATTTTTGTACAGTTTTTTTTTTTATTTTTTATTGTGGAATCATGAACATTGACCTTAACTCGGGCAAGCGAGGCCTGCAGTTATTTACGCCCCCTGGTCCTCTTGGAAAAAAATTTGGTAGGTCAGCCACTCCTGGGAAGGTTTTGTAGATAATGCCTCTCAACGTGGTTTGTTGGAGACCCAGATTCTTACAAATGACTGTCAATGAGTTTGTTTCTCAGATGTTCTTGAATTTCTTTAGATCACCGCATCATGTGCTGACTTTTGAGGCCTTTTAGCCTACATTACTTTGCAAGACAGGTTCTATTTAATTGACATTTAGATTCAACAGGGCTGAAAGTAATTGTGCCTGGGTGAGTCTACTGAAATGAAACCCAACTATCAATTCAATTTGGCTATTTGCTTAATTTAGTAACAAAGAGGAAATTTTAAAAAATGCATTTTGTGTTTACTCAGTTAATATTTGTTTAATATTAAAATTAATCTGATGATCTAAAAATCTAAGAAGTCTGGAAGGGAGTAAGAACTTTTTCACGGCACTGTTTTTTTCACGTTGAAGGAAGATGAAACGTAACTGAAATGATTGACATCTATGTCAATTATTTAACCATTATCCGTATACGAAAAATAAACCGAATGGTTTATACATTGACATTGTATAATGGTAACTAAGTATACAATAAATACAAACAAATAATAATTTTAACAAAAACTTCAAAGAACATTGAGGCAAGCCTTCAAATGAAAAGTGATTTACAAAATAAAGACACTATTATATTTTATAAAATGTCAAACCAGAATGACTGACATAATTTAAGAGCACTAAAGTGAAAGGCTGCTGTATGTTGTTCCCTGTCCTATATGAAAGGCTTCAAGTAAACAAGTCAACAAGCAATGTGGCAAGCCAAAGCACACAATATTACACAGTGCAACTTAAACCCCTCTTTTGGGAAAGTTGTAAAACAAATTACATTTTAATAGCAAACAGTGGTGACTTATTATACTTTAGCTGGAGGCATATGAACTGAAGTAGGAAGGCACTGGACATTTACCATATATTGGGGTAGACTGGGAAGAAGTCCTTGGTACAGTATTTCTGAAGGAACCTGCTCAACTTCTTCTTCCCCCTGAATTCAGAAAGTTGAAAAATTAAAAAAAAAGAAGAATTCGAACTACAACCAAAAGCAAGAATAATCATTCAGAAGTCTCACATACTCCAGAGAGAGGACACCTTACAAACTCTTCTTCCTGATGAATTTGAACCTCAGCTACAGAGGTGTACTTGTGCTATGATAGAGGGGTACAAGAAAAGAGAAAATGGTATGTGTATTAACATGCCCAGAAAGGAAATACAACACACAGTATTATATGACTTACACACATATTCTTGCTCTCACTAAAAAGACACTTACCAGTTTTAAGGTACGAATACTCTCATGTATTGGACGTGGTAAGCCAACTACTGTATCCGTGTCACTAAAAAGGAAAGAAGCACTGAGAATCCCACAAACCAGGCTGAAGAGATACACAGTATCTACCAGAACCTAACCGATTTATATTTACTGACAATCTTCATTACAGAATGGCAAAAAATAGTTACCATATTTGTTTGAATATAAGACAAGCAAATGCTCTGAAATATACCCCTCATCTTATATTCGATGTCGTCTTATAATCCGACCTCAAATAGAGGTCTGACTATAAGTCTAAGATCCAGATCTCCCGCAGCGCTGCAGGAGACCTGGTGGCGGGGGTGGCAAGCTGTGGGGAAGATGTGCTTAACTGGGGGGGCGGGTTGAAAAATAAACAAATGCATTTTTAGGGAAATTAGTTTTTATTAAATGTGAATTAAATATTTACTAGTAAAACTTTTTCCTATAGCCTTATATTCAGGCTTTTTCTTTAATTAATATTCAAATTTTGGGGAGTCTTATAATCAAGAAGAACACTGCATAAGGAAAACCACTTCCCTTTTATCCAACGCGTAATAGCCATACACTTACTTTCCCAGCGTGTATCCAATGAATTTACTACGACTAGATTCCAAGAATATCTCAATATCTTTCTCCCTATGGGGAATAGAAACAAAGAGAAGATGGAGCAGAATTCAGAAAATCAACAAGCAAATGCTCATGAAAACAAATAACATTCGCACACAAAGTGGGAGAGGGGCACGCTATAACCCAATAACAAGGGTGTCCATCAGTGAAGGGTTGGCAACAGTGCGAAACTTGCACAAAGTGTGCGAGCTGCAGGAAACAGGGCTCTGAGGAGGGTGGGGTGACTGCAGAGGTGAAGTGTGTGGTGTTACTGTATGGCTGCAAAGTCTGCATGTATTTGTGCATGGTGTTAGTGTGTGCATGTTATTGTATGGTGTTTGTGCGAGGGAGAGGAGGAAGATATTGTGTGGGTATGTATGTATAAGCGTATGATGTTAAGAGTGTGTTTGCATGTTAATGTGTGTGTGTGTGTTTGTGTGAGGGCGCCAAAGGAATACTACACCCAGGCACCGCTAGCTAACCCTATGATCACCCCTCAACTGGAAAGAAACCCACCTCACTTTGGGTGCCCAAGGCAAGCCCTTAGGGAAGGCCAGGCGGTCAGTGGAGGGGTTAGTTACAGATGGAGGCATTACTTCCTCCCGCTCCAATGGAAATGGCTCTCCCTCAAGGCTGTTATCTTCATCATTCTCCTCCTCTTCATCACGGGAATCATCTGCTTTGTAAGGATCTCTTTCATTAAAAGCATCAAGGTTATCCTGCTTAATGAGAGCCTGCAAAAAAAAAAAAAAAAAAAAAAAGGTACAAATAGTTAATCTAAGCATTCCATGGCAAAAGAGGGAAATTCCTATAAATCTCTGCTGATCTGCCACTCTCCAAAGAATATCCGTCTCCTCTTAGCATGGTTACTCCTTCTTAAAAAGGTACTCCAAAATGAACAGTATTTTTCTTGCCTTATGTTCCCGTCGACCTCTCCTTTGTTGTTGTTCAATGAGGTCAGATGCTGATGCTGGGGGAGATGCAGCTCTCATATTCCGGATAACTTTAATGCTGTCTTCGGGAAGGGGAGGCAGACCTAGAATCCCCCGTTTTTGGGATTTCATCTCTTGCAGTTCCTGAAACCCGCCAAGGGTGCACTGTAGGGATGAAGAATGTCAGACAAAGAAATTAAATGAAATGTACAGGCAATAAAAGGCACATATGACAATAATCACACTCACCAACACAGTTTTCCACAGCAGCAGTAGTACTTTCTTCATGGGGAAATGAGGAGCATGCCCACTACAGAACTTTGCGACCATACCAAAAAGCATTACAGCAAAGGGCTCATTGTTATACAAAGGAGCACCTATAAGAGAAATAACACCTTTTTAAATTCCGAACCCCCTTTTTTTTTTTTATTTTTTTTTTTACACAAAACCTGTATTCTAATTGATTTGCTTACACAATGTCAATGTAATTCCAATTAATAAAAAACTGATGTGTTATGCACGCTCATTCTGGCTTATGTGGGTGTGCATTACAGAGTGTAAGGACCCATTACCCAGCTCTGCACGAAAGGTTTCCCTCATGGCTTTCCAGTCTGCACTATCATTTTCACCATCTTCACGCAGGGTGTCCACCATCAAATACATAATGTTCAACAGTACCCTGCACAATGACATGATAGTGTGGAGAATATTAAATTCAGCAAAACAGCACATTACAAAAGTCTACATATTAACATCTTTGTCCATGTGGATATCTACACTTACCGCAAGTCAGTGCTGTCGGCTAACGAGATGGCAGGCTTTCTCACTGCGTTGCTGCAAGCAGCACTGTTTCTAAAAATAAAAACAAGTTAATCTACTGAACAAAAAGTTTAAAGGTAAATGTGAGACGCCTTAGGATGCAAAAGAGACACTGAAATTTGTGGGGGTTGCTAGGTCATTTGAGTTGTTACATACATTTCCTCATTTAGTTGGCCACAAAATTTTTGAGTCTAGTATTAGCATATGCTTAGCAAATTTACAAATGTAAACCATGCAGGCAAACTGATGACGATGAAGATGTGTTTTTGGGGAATCTACATATGCAGCCCACTAGGGCTGAAACAACGAATCGATAAAATCGATAATAATCGATAACGGAAATCGTTGTCGACGATTTCCGTTATCGATTAATCAAGTGATCGATTCGTTGTTGGAGCACTCGGCTCCTTTTACTTACCTCCGCGAGCGTTCCCCGCTTCTGCTACGCGCTCTGCAGTCTCCGCCTTCTTTTAGTTACGTGACGGATGTGACGTGTTCCGGAGGTAAGTATTCTTCATGTCTGTGCGAGTGGCTCTGTGCGAGTGGCTCCATTCGCACAGAGCGATTCGCGGGGGTGGGGGTGGGGTTTCAGGGGATGCAGGGCAGGGTGTGAGTGTGGGTGCAGGGCAGGCCAGGGTAGGAGACTGAGTGCAGGGTAGAGTGGGGGTGGGGATGCAGGGCAGGGTGTGAGTGTGGGGGCAGGGCAGGAGACTGGGTGCAGGGCAGAGTGGGAGACTGGGTGCAGGGCAGAGTGGGTGCAGGGCAGAGTGGGTGCAGGGTGTGAGTGTGGGGGCAGGGCAGAGTTGGAGACTGGGTGCAGGGGCACAGTGCAAAGTGCTGGGTGCAAAGTGCCAGGGCTGGGTGCAAAGTTCTGGGTGCAAAGTGCTGGGTGCAAAGTGCCAGGGCAGGGGCAAAGTGCCAGGGCAGGGGCAAAGTGCCAGGGCAGGGTGCAAAGTGCTGGGTGCAAAGTGCTGGGTGCAAAGTGCTGGGTGCAAAGTGCTGGGTGCAAAGTGCTGGGTGCAAAGTGCTGGGTGCAAAGTGCTGGGTGCAAAGTTCGGGGTGCAAAGTGCCAGGGCTGGGGCAAAGTGCTGAGTGCAAAGTGCCAGGGCTGGGTGCAAAGTGCTGGGTGCTGGGGCAAAGTTTCTTGAACAGTAATAGCCCACCTATTTTCAGAATGTTTTGGGTTATTTTGTTTCATAAATATTGTGTTTGGGTTCTTGTACTTTGAAAATATTGTTTTTTATTACATCATAACAAAATAAGAATGTTAATGTAAATTTTAAGTTGTTTTTTAACATCCAGTTCATTAAATTATTTTAAATAAATGAAAAATGTGCATATTGGTTTTTTTTTTATCCGATTAATCGAAAAAAATAATCGGCCAACTAATCGATTATTAAAATAATCGTTAGTTGCAGCCCTACAGCCCACCACATTTAATCAATAGCAGTCCTTATGGAAATATAAATTCCCAGAACTTGGGTCCAAATCATTAAGAAAGCAACCACTTAGAAGGAACAAGTAGTAGAATACAAAAATATGAAGACACATAAAATTTGACAGCCACTAAGATTGTCATTTCAGTTGGAAATACCCATATTTGATATGCTTGGCAGTGGGAGGCTGGGACAAAGATGGCTATAGGAGACTGGGGGCAAAGGCAAACTCTGTCCCCAATTTCCTATAGGCATCTTTGTCACTAAACATGGGACTATGGGAACCTATTTAGTGACAAAGATGCCTATGGGAAACTGGGGACAGAGTTAATTAATGGGATTCATTAATGGTGCTTTTTAGTGTGGGCAAAGTGTAAGTGCTGGGGGCAAAGTGTAAGTGCTGGGGGCAAAGTGTAAGTGCTGGGGGCAAAGTGTAAGTGCTGGGGGCAAAGTGTAAGTGCTGGGGGCAAAGTGTAAGTGCTGGGGGCAAAGTGTAAGACTGTGAGTGCTGGGGCAAAGTGTAAGACTGTGAGTGCTGGGGCAAAGTGTAAGACTGTGAGTGCTGGGGCAAAGTGTAAGACTGAGTGCTGGGGCAAAGTGTAAGACTGAGTGCTGGGGCAAAGTGTAAGACTGTGAGTGCTGGGGCAAAGTGTAAGACTGTGAGTGCTGGGGCAAAGTGTAAGACTGTGAGTGCTGGGGCAAAGTGTAAGACTGTGAGTGCTGGGGCAAAGTGTAAGACTGTGAGTGCTGGGGCAAAGTGTAAGACTGTGAGTGCTGGGGCAAAGTGTAAGACTGAGTGCTGGGGCAAAGTGTGAGTGTTGGGCAAAAAGAAGTCCTGGCTCCTAACTTTTTTAGATTTACTCTATTTTTTCTTTTTATCTTAATCTTTTTTATATTAATTTTATATTAATTTTTATAAAATTTTATATTAATCTTTTTTAGATTAACTTCTAGATTTAAAAAAATGCCAAGCCCTGTACTAAACTATGAATTTTTAATAAGCATTCCTTAAGGAATGCAAAAGCAGAACATATTTCCTGATTAAGTAAAAGAGCTCACAAGAATCATAGTAAAAAGCCAATTATCCATTATTTATTTATTTTTTTGTTACTCACTCAACTTCCATGTTCAGAAGTTCCACCAAAGCATTAAATGCTCCAGCTTCTAGCAGTAAGAAGATATTATGTTGCATCCAAGTTTGAACTTCAGCTTCAGAGTTACACTCCCCAAAAGTGCCTAAAATAAAAAGATGGAGAATATGAGCTAGTTGCATGTTACCAGACATGAAAAAATGCATGTGCAGAAATAAGTCATGCTCATCTACTAGCAAGATAGCCAAGGGCACAGATTCAGCTGCTTACCTTGTGCTATGTACAGAATGGCTCGTGCCATCTTGAGCCTTTTTTCCCTAGCTGTGACCTCCAGTGCATCCAGAAGATGCATGGTGTGAGCTTGCTGCTGAGAAACATCAAGCTCTGTCCATTTCTTATCGGGAACTGAAATTAATGTAAAACTTGAAAATTAAAGCCAGAATAGTTGAGGTACTGAAGATCTCCAGAATGTTGTGATTCTCTCTGTTCTGGCTGCAGTCTACGTACTTATTTACCAATTCACTGTATGGAGTGCATGGAAATAAACCAAACTTTATATTGACTAGCTAAAGAAATGGGAGTTTCATACCATGTAATTTGAAATCCTCTTCAAAGCATTTCCTGTTTAGCTGGAACTCTGGACCTTCTGTGTAGCTGTACAGTTCTAGGTAAGGATATACAAATATACTGAAATTAAATGTTCATGGCATCATTGTGACTTGATGCGCAAGCTGTTTAGTTCTACTCTAAAATTATGGGCATTACCACTTTTCTGCCCTTACAGAATACAAATTTACTAGAGACTGAGAAGAAAAAAAAAAACGATTACCCCCCCTCATTTACAAACAAAAGAGACAGATACATCTAATGTTCCCCATTAAAGGCCCAAACTGAGAGATCAGGTCTTTTTTTTTTTTTTTTGGAACAACATTCACTGTCTGGCCGTTGTTACAATAGTAAATACAATGGAAAGGTTGGTAATCTTTATAATACATCAAACAGAAAATCTAAATGAAAACAAAAACATTATTTCTGTGACAATTACTGTGTAAATTACACATTTATGATCGACAGCAGTTCTCAGATCCTCTGATCCTGAATTATAGTGTCAGCAGTTAGTAATAGGTTTTTCCGCTTAACATTAAAATTAACTTCAGTTGTACAGTTACCCTCTAAATCAGGGGTCCTCAAACTTTTTAAACAGGGGGCCAGTTCACGGTCCCTCAGACCGTTGGAGGGCCGGACTATAGTTAAAAAAAAAAAAACTATGAACAAATACCTATGCACACTGCATATATCTTATTTTGAAGTGAAGAAACAAAACGGGAATAAATACAATATTTAAAATGAAGAACAAGTAAAGTTAAATCAACAAATATACCCTCCCCCCCACCCACTATATATCCCCCCACCCACTATATATCCTCTCCCCCCTTACCCACTATATGTCCTCTCCCCCCTTACCCACTATATACCCCCCCCCCTCACCTTGAAGTCCAGCGATGGGAGCACGATGCTTCTTTCTTCCTGCACCGCTCGCTGGTGCCCGCTGCTTCACTGCTGAGCGCCGTAATATGACGTCATATTTCGGCGCCCAGCAGTGAAGCAGCGGGCACCAGCGAGCGGCTTTTAAAGGCTGTCTTCTTTTTTTGGATGCGGGGGAGAACGAGGGGCGCCGAGCGGTTGCTAGGCGCCCCTCTCTCTCCTCCGCATCAGTGTTTAAAAGCCGCTTGCTGGTGCCGCCTGTTTCACTGCTGAGCGCCGCAATATGCCGGCATATTGCGGCGCTCGGTTACCATGGGTGCACGCATGGGACGTCAGTGACGTCGCTGCGTGCGCCTGCTCCCGGCGGTCCCCGCGTTTTTAAAGTAAACGCGTGCCGCAGGGACTTCACAGAGCCATCCTTGTGTTTCGAAAGCATCTTTCGGAACACATGGATGTCCTGAGGCAAAAACACCCGGCGGGCCGGGTAAATGCGCTCCGCGGGCCGCATGTGGCCCGCGGGCCGTAGTTTGAGGACCCCTGCTCTAAATAATATAGGAATTTCTATAGATCCACGTACGGAATGACAGTGCCTATAAATTCATGGATCACCTAAATGTAGTAACGAGAAGTAAAAGGACACGTTGAGAAGTGCACAACAAAAAAAAAAATGTTTTCTCTCATTCTGTTGTTAAACATATAGACCTGAAATTTTTATTCAACAATTGAATGCTGTCCAGCAAAATATAACTGGCCTAACTAGTACTTGAGGTTAAACTGGTTACTTGAGGTTAAACAGATCTTTAAGTAATACAGAACAAGCTAGTTAGACTAGAATTATTTGTAAAATATTATTGTTTACAAATGCAACATAGGAAATAAGAATGAAACCTATAGGTGAGGCATGATTTGCTTACCTGACAGCTCTGCGGCCCACTTGTCAGCATCAGCATATACAAATTCAAGATCTGGTGACTCAGAGTAACCCTTGAATAACAGTATAATAATTACAACCAGCAATGACAGAGTAACAACCAACTGCAGCTGTCAAATCTGTAGAAGGCAACATACTTTATGGCAAAATAACTGCCAAGAAGAGATGTAGCATTTTTGCTGTGCACTGAAATACGCAGAAGAGGCAGTATTTTGCTTTACATTGAGATGTCCAGAGGGAAAACTCAAATTATTTCTAGACTGTAGACTGCAAGGTTCTTCCTTAGTTTAGTTTCTTTAAATCCAAATTATTGATGTTGATGCATTACACACACACATATATCACTGATGGGCCTAGGGATTTACTTCTTGCAAAGAAGCCTGAACCTTACAGCGAATAGCCACCAAAGAAGTTCCCACTCATATGATGAGTAACATTAAATAAAATGGTCCTGCAGGAGTCCAAAATGGTATGCCACGGCTTTCGTGCATTTATAAATTTGCTAAGTAACCCAATTTTCAAAAATATTTGTTTTAATTCTAATATTTTTGTCTACATTTGCAAGACTTAGTGGCTTTTAGAGATTTAATTAAATCTACAGTATAAACAAGCAGAAAGGAGCATCCACTCCAAGTATGAAACGAACAGAGATAGAAACACTGGCACTCCATGAAGACGAAATTATTAAAAAAAATACGTAATATATACGTACGTCCTTGAGGCTGGTATTATATTTATTGTATACTTTTTTAAAACACACTTCTGAATATATTTTTTCTTACATCTATTTTTAAATATGGGATCAAGTATCCAAATATAAGATACACTTTTTGATCATTTCGTCTTCATGGAGTGGCGGTGTTTCCATTTCTGAACCTAGAACTGCACTCAGCTTCTACTAAAGGTTAAAAGTTAAAATGCATTAAAGTGACCCACCAGCCATCACATACACCTAAACACATAGGATAGCAAAGTGTCTCCTTTAAATTAGCAGTTTGTTCCGTTTGCCAACATATAGAGCAAGTATGCAACCCCAAGCTTGTAGGACATGTTTGCCGAACACATCTGCTTACCAAAGTACATGCACACTATACTCAGAGCCAGCCAGCCACTTACTGCTTCAAGTACTGTTGCTTCTCATAAAGGTAAATGATTTAAGCAGTCAAAAAAGAAAAGCGCAAGAGTGGAATGCATTCTTTGCCTTATGTGGGTGGTATCGTTAGACCCTCTGGAATCCTCATGCAAGTCAGCAATGGATTTGGCTGGCAGTTAGCACAACACATATTCTCTTTGGCAAACAACACATCTCTTGGAAGCTTAGGTACTGGTGGGAGAGTGGGCAAACAGGTAAATGCACCTTGGAAGATTTTGCAGATTTCCTCTATGCATTTCCAAGACAGATAAAATGAGACAGTCATAGCCATTAGAGTGTGTATAATGGCTGGAGTATCCTTTTCACCACATTCCATTCAATTGAAAAGGGACTATATGAATACAGTACCAAGTCTGGGTCTGCTTGTTTAGCATTATTTAAGGTGTAGACTAAGCACTCTTTTCCGGCATTTTTTTAATACGGAGTAACAGTGCTAGTGTGGTGTAAGGAACCGGAGTACGTAAAGATGTTTAGACACTTAGCTTACCTTAGACCTATAGCCGTTTAATAAGGTAAGCTAAAATAACATTTACTCGTGCCACTAACCTCGGAATCTTTGCGCTGGTTACGGTTATATTCTCGCCCCTTGCCAGGCTGGGGACTACCAGCTACAGTAGCACCTACTCCTGTTCTCATCTTGTTGTTGGCTGTCAGTCCAGAGGCCTCCATCTTCTACCGGCGACGCCTCCGTGACGTAAATCTCGCGAGGTCTTCGAGCTGGACATTTCCGCAATGGAACGCGAACGCCGTGTCACCGCCTTCCTTCAAGAAGGGATGGCTCTTGTAATAGACATATAAAGTATTACAATGTTTTTATATAGCGAAGAGCAGTTTGTTAAAAGTCGTGCAAAATAACTCCCCGAAATAAAACAGTACTGCTGTGAGTTCGTAAGGTTTAGTTGTTTATATAGACGTAATATACTTTTGACGTATTAAGACAAAACAAAGTACTATTGATAGTGTACTATTGGAAGGGACGTGCTAAACCTCATATTGGGATGATGGGATGATTGGCTGCAATGCTCAGAACTATCAATAGGTGTCAGTACACATTTTACACTCATGGTAAATCAAAGTATGTTCTTTTAGGTAGTTCTTGATACTAAGTTGCAATGAATGCATTGCAAAAAGGAGCTGCAAATGTTTAACTATTTACTTGCTGAAATATATACAGTTTTATAACGGAATCATAGTAAATTCTATAGAAATAATAGAAAAATGTTATGTAATCAAAATATTGATTTACTATGGTACGTGTATGTGTAACACCATATTTTACCTGTTTTGATTGGCACAATATGGGAATATACATTTTAAACATGGGGATTATGGGTGGAATATTATAGTTACACATGCTAAGGAACACATTTGACCTGTTTCTGATAAGGATATGGCTATAAATATTTTTTTACATGGGGATTATGGGTGGAATATCATGGTTACAGATGCCAAAGAACACATTTGACCTGTTTCTGATAAGAATATGGGCATTTTATTATTTTTACATGGGGATTATGGGTGGAATATTATAGTTACACATGCTAAATAACATATTTGACCTGTTTCTGATAAGAATATGGGTATAATATTTTTTTACATGGGGATTATGGGTGGAATATTATAGTTACACATGCTAAATAACACATTTGACCCATTTCTGATAAGAATATGGGTATACTCATTTTTTTACATGGGGATTATGGGTGGAATATTATAATTACACATGCTAAGGAACACATTTGACTCATTTCTGATAAGGATATGGGTATAATATTTTTTTTACATGGGGATTATGGGTGGAATATTATGGTTACACATGCCAAGGAACATATTTGACCTGTTTCTGATAAGAATATGGAAACATTTTTATTTTTACATAGGGATTGTGGGTGGAATATTATAGTTACGCATGCTAAGTAACACATTTGACCCATTTCTGATAAGAATATGGGTATAATATTTTTTTAACATGGGGATTATGGGTGGAATATTATAGTTACACATGCTAAGGAACACATTTGACCCATTTCTGATAAGAATATAGCTATAAATATTTTTTTACATGGGGATTATAGGTGGAATATCATGGTAACAGATGCCAAAGAATACGTTTGACCTGTTTCTGATAAGAATATGGGAATATTATTATTTTTACATGGGGATTGTGGGTGGAATATTATAGTTACACATGCTAAAGAACATATTTGATCTGTTTCTGATAAGAATATAGGTATACTCATTTTTTTACATGGGGATTATGGGTGGAATATTATAGTAACTCATGCTAAGGAACACATTTGACCCATTTCTGATAAGAATATAGCTATAAATAATTTTTTACATGGGATTATGGGTGGAATATCATGGTTACACCTGCTAAGTAACATATTTGACCTGTTTCTGATAAGAATATGGGTATACTCTTTTTTTTTACATGGGGATTATGGGTGGAATATTATAGTTACACATGCTAAGTAACATATTTGACCTGTTTCTGATAAGATTATGGGTATAATCTTTTTTTTTACATGGGGATTATGGGTGGAATATTGTAGCTTCACATGCTAAGGAACATATTTTACCTGTTTCTGATAAGAATATGGGTATACTCATTTTTTACATGGGGATAATGGGTGGAATATTATAGTTACACATACTAAGTAACACATTTGACATGTTTTTGATAAGAATATGGCTATAAATATTTTTTTACATGGGGATTATGGGTGGAATATCATGGTTACAGATGCCAAAGAACACGTTTGACCTGTTTCTGATAAGAATATGGTATTTTTTATTATTTTTACATGGGGATTATGGGTGGCATATTATAGTTACACATGCTAAGGAACACATTTGACCTGTTTCTGATAAGAATATGGGAATATTATTATTTTTACATGGGGATTATGGGTGGAATATTATGGTTACACATGTTTAGTACCTTATTCGACAAGTTTCTGTTAAGAATATGGCTATAATTATTTTTCTATATGGGGATTTTGGGTGCAAAATCAAGGTTACACATGCTATGGAACATAATTGACCTCTTCCTGATAAGAATATGGGTACAATCATTTTTCTACATGGGTATTATGGGTGGAATATTATGGTTACACATGCCTAGTATTGTATTTCACTTGTTTCTGATAAGAAAATGGGTATGATTAAATTTTTTCATAGATATTATGGATACTATGATATGATTGCATGTGCCATGTAACATATTTGATCTATTTCTGTTGAGAAAACGGTTATAAATGTTTTTTCTACATGGGGATTATGGGTGAAATGACATGGTTACACACCCCTAGTAACATATTCGACCCATTTCTCATAAGAATGTTGCTATATTTTTTCTACCTAAGGATTATGGGACACATTTGACCTGTTTCTGATAGGAATATAGTTAAAGATATTTTTTACATGGGGATAATAAGTGGAATATCATGGTTACACGTGCCCAGTAACATATTTGATCACCATGACATTTCACCCATAATCCCCATGTAGAAAACCATTTATAACCATTTTCTTAACAGAAATAGATCAAATATGTTACATGGCACATGCATTCATATCATAGTATCCATAATATCTATGAAAAAATGTAATCGTACCCATTACTAGGCATGTGTAACCATAATATTCCACCCATAATACCCATGTAGAAAAATGATTTTACCCATATTCTTATCAGGAAGAGGTCAATTATGTTCCATGGCATGTGTAACCTTGATATTGCACCCAAAATCCCCATATAGAAAAATAATTATAGCCATATTCTTAACAGAAACTTGTCGAATAAGGTACTAAACATGTGTAACCATAATATTCCACCCATAATCCCCATATATACAAATTATTTATAGCCATATTCTTATCAGAAACAGGTCAAATGTGTTCCTTAGCATGTGTAACTATAATATTCCACCCATAATCCCCATGTAAAAATAATAAAAAAATCCCATATTCTTATCAGAAACAGGTCAAACGTGTTCCTTATCATGTGTAACTATAATATGCCACCTATAATCCCCATGTAAAAATAATAAAAAAATCCCATATTCTTATCAGAAACAGGTCAAACGTGTTCTTTGGCATCTGTAACCATGATATTCCACCCATAATCCCCATATAAAAAATGAGTATACCCATATTCTTATCAGAAACAGATCAAATATGTTACTTAGCATGTGTAACTATAATATGCCACCCATAATCCCCATGTAAAAATAATAATATTCCCATATTCTTATCAGAAACAGGTCAAACGTATTCTTTGGCATCTGTAACCATGATATTCCACCCATAATCCCCATGCAAAAAAAATACTATACCCATATTTTTATCAGTAACAGGTCAAATGGGTTCTTTGGCATTTGAAACCATGATATTCTACCCATAATCCCCATGTAAAAAATATTTATAGCCATATTATTATCAGAAACAGGTCAAATGTGTCCCTTAGCATGTGTAACTATAATATTCC
Source organism: Sceloporus occidentalis (assembly GCA_023333645.1). Classification (NCBI taxonomy): domain Eukaryota; kingdom Metazoa; phylum Chordata; class Lepidosauria; order Squamata; family Phrynosomatidae; genus Sceloporus; species Sceloporus occidentalis. Next base: position 857,906 of record JALMGF010000055.1, on the reverse strand, counting down.
ACTCATAATCCCCATGTAAAAAAATAATATTCCCATATTTTTATCAGAAAAAGGTCAAATATGTTCCTTAGCATGTGTAGCTATAATATTCCACGCATTACCCCATGTAAAAAAATGAGTATACCCATATTCTTATCAGAAGCAGGTCAAATATGTTACTTAGCATGTGAAACTATAATATTCCACCCATAATCCCCATGTAAAAAAAAAAAAAGATTATACCCATATTCTTATCGGAAACAGGTCAAATATGTTACTTAGCATGTGTAACTATAATATTCCACCCATAATCCCCATGTAAAAAAATAATATTCCCATATTCTTATCAGAAACAGGTTAAATATGTTCCTTAGCAGAACATACTTTGATTTACCATGAGTGTAAAATGTGTACTGACACCTATTGATAGTGTTGAGCATTGCACCCAATCATCCCATCATCCCATCATCCCAATATGCTGTTTAGTACGTCCCTATTGGAACAATGCCAGTTCCTCAAAAGGTTAACGCACACACTGTTTTTGATGTTTATTTGGTTAAGTTTGGGGTTACTGGTAGTTTAAGTGAATGAAAATAATAGGATGTAAGTAACCCTGGTGTTAAACGAATATATTTCATAGAATAACATAGTAATGTCCCTCTTTAAGGTAAAATAGTTGATACGGATCATTAGTTTAGTAGCCTCTTGGCCTGAGGAAAATGTTTTTTAAACATTTTGTTAACAGTCGCTATTCTGCTTTAGGCCTGTATTTTATATTGGAGTGCAGCCGTAAAATTCCATTTTGACAGTAACCCTGAGAAAGATCTTAAAATGGAGGTTCTTTATATGAAGCAGAAGACAAACCCTATAATAACTTCACCGTTGTGGAAGGAGAGAGAGTTCGGTGTTTCGTAGTTGAAGATTATGGGCGATTTAGTGAAATAAAATATAACTCAGCAATATATTATGCATATTTTTTAGTATGAAAACCTCGGACATCCTTGTGCTAAAGGGCAGACAGAGCAGTTCACTGGCTGACTGGGACTTTAACTTTGCCCCTGGGGTTTTGTCATGTTTTACAAACAATCGTACTTGCATGTATTTTGTATTACTTTTACACACTGGGATATTGTACTACTAACCTATATTTTACTTATGTTGGTGTGCTGTCAAAAGTATATTTTATGCATTTTCACTGTTATGAGGGATAGCTTCTTATTATTTATGATTTATCACCCTTGTATGTTTTCTATATAGGTTTTGCTATCTTTTGATTTGGTGTTCCCTGCACAGTTGTAAGTGGGATTGTGTGGCCAAATAGACACATGCAAACTTGACATGGTAATTTGACTTAATATCTGCCAAGGATTTTTTTTACCTCTTGGATACCTATTTTCCCATGTCGGTCCAATGAAAGGATCAAGGACTCGATTCTCTCTTGGAACATATACATTTTGCCTTCCGTAATATAGAGAAATGGATGAAAATGTAATTTGGGGTAGTACCTTTCGTGTCTACTGATGGCAACAATAAATATAAAAAATCCTCCCAATGCCATTGGTAAACCACTTTGGCATGTCTGCCTTTAACACAGTTTATTTTGGGGGTCTTCCATATGGTTCTGAATTCATACAGCACTACAGACTAATCCCCTAAACGTGGCAAACCTATGTATGTGTGAGTTTTCTCTCATAAAAGGATGTTGCTTGAACACAAATATGATATGCCAAATAAACAGTGCTGCATATGTAGATGGTGTGGAAACAGCTGCATAAAACATGGCAATACGCCTATCCAAATATCCTGGGTTGTCTAGTTTTCAAAAATATTTAGTGTCGCAATGTTTACCTCTTAACAAACAAGACTCTTTCTTACTCTTAGTACACTTTGGGACAAAGGCTCTTTTAAAATTTTTCAGTGTTGCCGTTTACCTGTAATTTTTTTCCTCTAATTTTGGAGGCATGTACCACTGAAACTGGTGTAGGTACGCAGGGTAACAGGAGGAGTGGAACTGGGGCGGAATGGCAGCAGGGTGATAGATCCTTCCTACTCCATGTGGAGGTTATGGATGAGCAGCACACATCAGCAGACTTTTTGCAGCTCTTAGGAATATGCTGGTGCAGTGGACTGGACCACAGGCAGGCACAGCAGTAGAAACGGTGGTGACTGATTTGGCAGCAAACATGGTGAAAGCAGCTATTCCAACTGGCAGGCACTGTAGGCTTTTGAAATTCATTGAAACGTTTGATTGCGGGGCATTTTCACCACAGCATAAAGGCAAGCCAGCAACTGAGGGGCGAGCAGGAGAAGGCAGTTCTTCCCACCGCCGTCTAATTTAGGACTAATTTAGTTACTCACTGGAACTTGACATGATGGTGTGGACCCTAAAAGAGCAGCATGCTCTTCACTCCATGTCCTTTGAGCAGAGCATTGGAATGTCCCACCTATTTGGCAGTGACGAATGGGCATTAATGGTGCAGGTAGTGGTGGTTCTGAAGCCATTTAGGGATGTGACTGATGACCTAAACTAGAGCACTGCTATTTGAGCAGCAACCATTTGGACAATGGCCCTTGATAAATTAGTGGGTAGAACCACCCAAGCTCCCCATTGTTAGACCAGCGCCTCTGAAACGGTTAAAGGCTATCTTGAAGAACTGCCACTACCATAATCGGCACAAGTCTTTACGAATCACAATTTTTTCACCAGTTTTTTTTTTTTAGAATTGTATGCATACCAAATAATGGGTTGCATGTATGTCCTATCGCACAGAACAGTGGAGTATGATGGTCCTTTATAAATCAAGAAATAGTAAATATCTATGGTAATTAAAGGAAGCCCTGAAAAATATAATTTGGGTACGGTACATAAAAAAGGAAATTAGTGTATTATGTGAAAACCTGTAAAAAAAGACAGTACTTTTAAGAAATTAAGTGAAGCTATAAAACAAAAAACACTATGGTGGAAGTTCATTGTTTAATTGGTTTATTTTTTCCCCTCTCATAAACATCCACTGAAAAATTATCAAACAACCTAAAACGTAATAAAATGAGTCAGGCAAGACTTTAATCTTAACTTGGCTTTATTTATGTATTGCTTTTTTGCAAGGATCAACGTAATATTGCATTCAATAAAAATCATTCATATATATATAAAATGTACCGTATTTGCTCGATTATAAGACGAGGTTTTTTTCAGAGCAAATGCTCTGAAAAATACCCCTCGTCTTCTAATCGGGGTCGTCTTCTAATCAGACCTCAAATAGAGTCTGATTAGGAGACTAAGATCCAGATCCCCCGCACCGCTGCAGGGGACCTGGATCCTCCTGTCTCACCCCCCCCCATCATACACACACTTACCGGTGCTTCCTGCTGTATTGCCGGGGCAGCGGGTTGACGTCTACGCGATCCGCGTAGACAACGTCCGCTGCAGCCGGAAGGAGGTGTGGCTAGCAGCGGGGGTTGTCTGCGTCCGTCGCGCAAACCTTCCCCGACTGTCAGAGATCAGAGTTCCCCGCACCGGTGCGGGGAACTCTGATCTCTGACAGCCGGGGAAAGTATACGCGACGGACGCAGACAAACCCCCGCTGCCAACTCCACCTCCTTCCGGCTGCAGCAGAAGGCGACGTCAACCCGCTGCCCCGGCTGGAAGCACCGGTAAGAGAGGGCTGAGAGGGGAGGGGAGGGGAGAGTGTGTGTGTGTGTGTGTGTGTTAGTTAAATGGGGTTATAGGGTGTGTGTGTGTGTGTGTGTGTGTGTTAAATGGGGGCATAGGGCATTTCTGGAGTGGCGTTAAGGGGGCATTTAATAGAGCACTCTGCCTCCTGAAATGCCTTATACACCTATATGCCACTCTGCCCCATAATATGCATTTTAACCCCCTAAATGCCAGAGTGGCATATAGGGGTATAAGGCATTTCTGGAGGCAGAGTGCTCTATACAATGCCTTTTAACTCCCTTAATGCCACTCTGCCTCCTGAAATGCCTTATACCTCCCTATATGCCACTCTGCCCCATAATATGCATTTTAACCCCCTAAATGCCAGAATGGGATATAGGGGTATAAGGCATTTCTGGAGGCAGAGTGGCATATAGGGGTATAAGGCATTTCTGGAGGCAGAGTGGCACATAGGGGGTCAAAAGGCATACCATGGGGCACAGTGGCATATAGAGGGTTAAAAGGCATATCATGGGCCACAGTGCCATATTGGAGTGGCAAGCCTGGGGGCAGATGTGCGTAACTGGGGGACAGGTTGGAAAATACAAGAAATAAAAACAAAAAAAATATTTTTCTCAATCATAGCTTTTATTAAAAAAAATAGTTTACATGAATTAACATTTACTGGTAAAACTTTTTTCCTTTAGGGTCGTCTTATATTCAGGCTTTTTCTTTTTTTCCTAAGTTAATATTCAGATTTTGGGGGGTCGTCTTATAATCAGGGTCGTCTTATAATCGAGCAAATACGGTATATATAAAATAAATCTCTTACAACGTGCAATTAAAATAATCAGTGAATGGCTACAGGAATCCCACAGCTACATGGCTTCAGTTTGATTTCAGCCCTTTGCTCATTTTCATGCAGCATTTACACAGAATAGCAGAGAATTACTTCTTGATTTTGATGCTACTAAAATGGATTTGATTCCCTAAAATCTAAGACCTTCATATTTTACAAGAAGGCAGCTATCACATGCATGACATGGGTCTGTCTGAGCACCATCAAGTCAATCCTAGGGCTGCAGATTAATCATATATGCAACCAAACTGGTATTAGGCCGGAAACAGAATAACGTCTTTATGGCCTAGCAGGAAAGAGATATTTTGTAACTACTGTATGATATGAAGTTACTTCATTAAATCATTTATAATTAGAGAAGAATAACTCTGATTTAGATTAAACAAAACAAGAATACTTTATACACCAACACATTGAGCTTAGTATTCTGCTGGATTCACACCGTGCCATGTGAAATTCTACAGTCTACAGAGCAAATTATTTTTAATACATATATAGATATCATGTACGGAGAGTGCCAATAGTTAGGAAATAATTGATTTGGCCATGGAGCTTCTATTGCCCTTAAAATAGCCAATTGAAACTGAATAATACTCTTCCCAATATTGGTCCACACTGTATGCAGAGATATTAAATATTAAGCTAATAAAAAGGGAATGAAAAACAGGAAGTACCAATGTGATATAAGGCAGATAAAACCAAAACAAAAAAAAATACAGGCCTCCGCAAATCTTTTCATATGCCAGTAAAGGTTTAGACTATTTGTGGGAATCGTACATGTTAGAAACTTGGAGTTCTGTCAAAGTGTGAAGTAAATGAACTTCCTTTTAAAATGAGAAGAAGAAAGCATGCAAACAGAAACAATTAAAAACATCAATTTAAAAACAAACATAAAATGGCAAGACTTTTGTATCTAAAGCCATCTTGAGAAATCACAGTATGAGTTTCTGGATTAAAGCATCAGTATCTAGAAGAAGAAGAAGAAAAAAAAATGTTTATCTGACAAAAACCAGCAGAATGTAGTATGTAAATGTAGATAGTATTTTGTTAGAATTGTTTTACTAGTGTGTCTAAGTTACCTGTAGTAATTGGGTTTAAAAGGTCCATTTTTATTGAGACCCAAGTACTTAGCTTGATCATCGCTTAGCTCCGTTAAGTGTGCATCAAAGGAAGGCAGGTGCAGGCTGGCAACATACTCATCTGAGGGTAATACGTACATAAGTTTACTAAGCCAGTAGAATGAAAAAAAAATTTAAATTATTGTGAACTAAAGGTAAACTAAAACATGAAAGGGTCTACGATGAACACAAATTGATATATGTAGGGCCAAATTCTGTAGATAGATATACTTGCGCTATCATTACAAAAGGTACATATTATGACTTACCCATCTTTTTGGGCAACAGATACACATCCTGTTTGTATCTCCCCTCAGGAGCATTATAAAGCTCAATTAGAGCCAGTGCCTGTTAAAGACAGTCAACATAAATGTTTCTGCAACTATCTCTTTACACATAGTATATGACAACCATATAGTAAAGGCTTCTCTTTCTCCACAAATCTGTCTGCATTATTCTGCCCTATCGTGTATTTCCACAAAAGAGCAGAGTCAGGAGGACAGCTTCTCTCCTATTATGTAAGCACACAGAAGGGCCGGTTCACAGAGAAGAATACGGAAGACACAAGGGGAGAAGCAGACAAAGACAGAAGAACAAGAAGATAAGCAGCGGAATCGTAGGAAAGGAGACAAACATGGAAGCAGCCGCCGGAGAAGGTAGGCCGACCCCAAATTCCATTGATTGATATACCTGTGGTATAATAAGTAGCACCCCTGATTTAAAGATTTTAAATTAAGGGGGAAAATGGCCTATAAATCAGGACAATACGGTATAAAATATATAAAATAAATTATTTGTATCCTCAATTGAATGTGAGCGAGGATATTATAGAAAGGGAGCTTTAGGGACAGAAATAAGTAAAGTGATGTGGTAGCTTTCCCATATAGCAGAACACACACGTGTATATGCCAATGTTTGTTGAAAGGAAGACGTTTGTGTTTCACAGTTCTCTTGTTTGTATATGTTAAAACTCACCTCCGTGGTTGCTGTAATGGAGAGAACAAAGGTAGGAATGGTTGAGCAGCTCAAGTTGAGGAGTCGACCCTGTGAGGTAGGAGAGATGTATCAATATATCTGTTTCACACACATGTCCACTTTATGAACAGCCCTGGTTCACACACAAGATACACCCCAAAAGAAAAGTATTGCCTTTTGAGTAATATCTAGCAAGTGTGAACACTTCTGTAGCCATAAGTACGTTTGAATTCTTGTATTCCTAAAATACAAAAACAAACAGATGAAGCAAAAAATTCCTGTCTAGGTCTCCAATCTTTTCCACAAGGTAGTGTAGCAAACTCATACTGGCCAGCACCAACATCTCATGTGATAATACATACAGTGTCACTCTCTCAGGATATGCTATTAATGAATGTGTCTGATAAAGCAAAGCTTGACAAATTCATAAAATGTTTATGTTTTTGGGTTTATGTTTTTTATGAATGCAATTTTAAAGAGTGATCATAAGATCTCCCTTCACTGGCCCCACTGCCATAGGGGATACCCTTGCATTGTGTGATGGGGAGGACAACCCCTTTCCCCCAGGTCAGGCACACCGCTGGACTGCTACGTGGCCCCTAGGGAAGAACTCCCTCAGTCCCAGCACTCCAAGTCACAGTATCAGGATACGACATCAGCAACATGCGAGGACAGAGAAGGAGCAGCAGAGCCTTCACTAGTCTGTGGATGAGCACATTCCTGAGCCAAAAAAGTTAGGTGTGTGTATGTGTAAGTTGGTTAGTGTGTAAAAGATAGATGTACATTTCCACCATGTGAACTGGATCAAAGATGTGTTACTTTTGAGTATGAATGTATGTATATGTAAAGTGCGAGTATGTGTGTGTGATTGTGTATTTGAATGAGTGTACATGTATATGTTAGTGTATAAAATAATGCAAGCAAGTTATAAAGAAATCAGATTACAATACAGGGACCTAATAGAAAAGCACATGACAGGCAGGTAGATGTAATGGTGAGGTGGTGGTTAAATTTACATAATAGAGAGAATGAGTAGTTTTATTTTTTGTAAAAATGATAGTGGGCAACAATAGAGAAGTAAAATTTCCAGAAATTTTGAAGCTATGGAAAAAAGAAAGAAAAAAAAAAGGAAAAAATGAAAATGTGGTGGAGTAGTTTTACAAATTGTAAACTATCAATACTATCATCAGTATATAAACTAAATTTTCTTTTTAAAACTTTTTTTTGCCAATGGAACAACATTGTTGGTATATGTTAAGAACATTTCAATTATACATGAGAACAGGTAACCCCCCACCCCGTTCCCTCAAATGCAACAAAATAAATGTAAAAAACATCAACACAAAAACAAAAGATCTCCTCCTACTTTATTGAACTGGGAGAGCAATCACAACTGCCAAATCAGATTTGCACCTTAGCACCAATTGCAAATGAAAAAGTTAAGTAACTGGCATCATTTGTGCCAATCAGGTGTGTACGCATTGCATCTTTCATAAGGGTCTAGGGAAGCACCAAAATGAAAATTCTGGACCGTTACTGTCGTTACTCCAACTCTGCTTTGGCAATTCTCTTGCACATCCCTTGAAATTCTCACAAATTATTTGCTTCGTGAATAAACCCTACAATGTTTCCGGGGGGGGGGGGGGGGTCTGTTGCTGGGCTGCATGTATGGATGGGGGGACCCCCAGTTGGTCAGGATGGGCATTCAATTGTTCACTTCTTAATAGTTCATCTAGAGATTAGTCTGGCTGACGAAATAATGCTAACATGTGATTTAAAAAAACATGTGATATGAAAAACCCATGATCATATGCCAATGCTAATGGAAATCCACACTGGTGACTACTTGTCTAAATCAATGACAAAGCTGACAACTTAACCAGTGATATTCTGTGATATACAATGGACAAGGAATTAAGCCACGACCCATGGGAAAAGGTGACAGAGGTTTGAGAGGTCTGTGGAATACTTAAGCAGAATTTTTAAAACAGAATTTATGAGAAGATCTTGTTCAACTGTACCACTTCAATTAAGACTTTACCTCAGCCAGCAAGACAACTCTTTTACCATCTGGCCAGATTACATGGTCCACTTGAGATCTGATACGTTCCCAGGTGAGCTCTGGGGTGCGCAAGCTAGTCTATATAAAAAAAACAAAAGTTAAAGTCAATGTACAATATGGAATAATTATATCACCAGAAAAAAATCTCTGTTGTGTAACAAATATTTAAATAACATTTTAAGCTTTTATAGTCTCTGCTGAACATAGTGAGAAGTTTGAGGAACTGAATTAAAACACCTTCACAATACGTTTGGAAAGCAAAACAATAGCACAAAAAGGTAGATTAAAATAAAAATAGTAAATATCAGAAATATTCTAGGGACCTATGTATGTTTTATAAAAGTCCAAGTCTAAAAAGAATTAACATTTACAGCTCACCACATCAATCTCTGTGTTTGAGTGCCCCATGTTACACACAATACACCCATTTTTCATGCGGTCCAGATGCTCACGTGTCACCACATTTTTATTACCTGCAAAAACAAAGTTTCACACCTGCAAAGGACTATTACAACTTAAAAAGGGACAGTTTACTGTGCCTGAGAGACATACTAAAGGGACACTTCAGCAATCATTTGCATGTAATAGCTGCGTGGTCCCTTTAAATTGGTGTGGTTGGTTTGGTCCCCTTTTCACACTCTCCAGCTAAATGTCTTGCAGAGCATGTGTGCAGCCCAAACAAATCTTTCTTCCTGCACATGACATACTCACCTTCAGCTCTATTTCAGGTGAACACTGCCTGCAGGGGTCTGTTCAGTCCCCAGTGTGACTGTGTGGAAAGTGCTGCCATTGATTTCAACATCACTTTCCTGCTACTGATTGACTATTTCAAGCATCCAATCAGTGGCAATGATAGTTGGATAACTGAGGAGGAAGCAAGAGCTTTATTTTTATTTTTGGAAGAATGTATATCAAGTTTTCGCAGGGCACTTTAACATGCATTGTTCGTGAAATAGGGTGTTTGAGACATGTACCATTAAAGTACTTGTTTTCCTTATTACCTGTGCATGTGATGACCACATCCATCTGCCGTACGACTTCATTAAGTTTCACCACACGAAAACCCTCCATGCTGAAAAATAAAGCGAGGCTTTCTTTGTTAACGTGCTAGACTCTGTCCACTTAGCATTATGTCTGCATATTGTAGCTATACTTGTATGTGACAAACCACTATGTCAGGCATTGAAATATCAGACAATATGCTGGGGAGATGTTTATATTGCTGTTTGTATATTTGGAATAGTTAAAAGTAGGTTACATTATTTTTTTTTACAGAAAAAGGGTAACATTAGCTAGGACCTGCCATGTCCATGTTGTAAGTGCCTGATCATTTTTTTTTTTTCTTTCTTCTGTAACAGTATGGAAAATGAAAAGACCCTATTGAAGTCAGACAGTCTCTACGGTTCCTAGTATCTAATCTACCTCACTAACAGAGGTGTGACACACACAGTGAGAAACAGAGCCTAATTTACATATTAACATACTTATAGAAGGAATATATAAAATAATTAGCCACAATTTCATAAGAGAAGCAGGCATATGAACATGCAACACACAGGACAATGTGTAATATAACAGGACAACAAAATACACTGCAAGCAACCTCAATGTTGCATAATACATTTTGATATTTCTATGAACAAATAATTTTGGATTTGGTGAGTAGCAAAAGCAATTTATTAAGTGTACGGGGAGGGGTAGAAAGGTGTTTAAGACTTTTAACACACACATATATATATATATATATATATATATATATATATATATACACACACACACACACATACATATATACATACACACACACATACATACATGAAAAATTAATAATGAAATATATATTATCAGGCAGTGGTGAAATGTGGCAAGATCTTTGTATAACCAAGAATTATTTCTGGTAAAGATAAATGGAACACTATAGTGCCATTTTTATTTTCATTCTGAATGGTGAGAAACTATTCCTGAGTGTACACACTCTTCAGAATGACAAGTGTACTCTTCAACTGGCATTACACACTGGCTTTTCATGAGTATGTAACAATTAAAACAGATCCAAATGCAGTTCAGAACACTAAATTAACATGGATCGCTGAAAACAGATAATGAATGATGCTTAGATCATGGGAGCAGCCATCTGAATGTGTCTTCATTGGATTTAGATTATTAGTCCTTAACCCCTTAAGGACCAGGCTGTTTTTTTATTTTTAGTACCCTTCGTGACCACTTAACACTTTTACGGTGCTCGTGTTAAGCTGTAATTTTCTCCTCTCCCATTTAGTGTACCCCCACAAATTACATATTGTATTTTTTTTTTCAGGACAAGAAGGGCTTTATCTAATTTCCTATAAAAATAATAAAATATGATAAAAAATGTAAAAAACTTATTTGAAAAATCTTTTACTCATCTACAAAAGCTAATGAAAAAACCTGCTAAATACATTCTACTATTTGTTTTTTTGCAAGTTATAGGGCAATAAGTAGAAATAGCGTTTCACTATTTCAATCAAATGCTAGCATTTTGGTAGAAACCCCCTGCGTATTTGAAATGCAAGTATTTTACCTCTTTCCATGTTGGGATTTTTGGAAAGATACAGCGCTAATTTTAGCACTCTCATAAAAATAAACTTTTTTTTTTTTTTTTACATTTTGTTGAAACTGGGTGATATCATCACTGCATAATTATCAGTGGGCTTCACTGACTTGCATGGTTGAAGAGTTCTCAAAAGGGCTCTGGAGAGACCCTCTTGGAAATTTGTTTATTTCTTTAACCCCTTCGCGACCTTTGCCGGTTCAGGACCGTCATGACAAGAAGGTCACTAAATGACCTTTGACGGTCCTGAACCGTCAAAAAATTAAATAAGCTTAGAAAGTGATCAACGATCACTTTCTTCGCTTAAACGGCGTTACTGTAATGCCTCGATGTCGAGGCATTCAGTAACGCCGAGATCGGCATCGGGGGCCATGTCTGGCCCCTCCCCGGGGCTTCAACAGCCGCCATACATTGTATGGCGGCGGACGCCCGTTTTAAAAGCGTTGATCGCCTCCTAAACTTAAATGGTGTCGCTGGAATGCCTCGATCAGGAGGCATCCAGCGACACCAAACACTTACCTTTGGATGGGCTGTGACCGCTCCGGAGAGCGGTCACAGCCGCAGCTGCCGGTGATCTTCGCCATCAGCAAGATGGCGGCGGCCCGGGAAAAAAAAACAATAAAGAAGAAAGAGTTCGCTAGACGGTCTCCAGACCCTCTAGAGAACTCTGGCTCCACTTTACAATTTGTGTGAAAAAAAAAATAAAAAAAATTACTATTACAAAGTTTGACAAAGTGTAGTTCTATAATTGGTGCATGGAAAGGGTTAAAATAACAGCATTTGGAATACCCTGGGGTGTCTAGTTTTCAAAAATATATGGTTTGAATGGGTTAAATGGAGTTAACCCGCTTCAAAGATATTCCAAAGAGGAGATGGAGGCAGAATGACCAAATGACCACCTGGATTACGCATGCCCCAAAAGTAGCCTTTTACCAGCCAAACAATCTGACAAACCCATGCATGTGGGGTATCGCTGTACTCAGATGTTCCTGAACACACATTGGGGTGTTGTTTGACAGTGACATATACCAGGACCTGTATATCTATAACTAAAGTACAATTTGTGTGAAAAAAAAAAAATAAAAAAAATTACTATTACAAAGTTTAGTTCTATAATTGGTGCATGGAAAGGGTTAAAATAACAGCATTTGGAATACCCTGGGGTGTCTAGTTTTCAAAAATATATGGTTTGAATGGGTTAAATTGAGTTAACCGGCGATATTCCAAAGAGGAGATGGAGGCAGACTGACCAGATTTGTTAAAAAAGATTTGGAAATCATAAAACGCTGCTTGTACTTATTGCCCTATAACTTACAAAAAACAGCAAAAAAACATAAAAACATTGGGTATTTCTAAACTCAGGACAAGTAGTAGAATCTATTTAGCTAGTTTTTTTACTTGCTTTTTTAGGTGTGTAAAAGATTTTTCAAATAAAAGTCATAAAATTTGTTTTTTTTCAATTTTTCACCATTTTTTTTTTATAGTAAATAAGATGATACGATGGAACACAAGCACCACAAAAGTGTCAAAACAGCCTCGGTCCCACAGGGTACAAAACGAAAAATGAGCCCGGTCCTTAAGGGGTTAAAGGACGTGGGCATCTGAGGCAAAATCTGACGCTTGTGACTCCTCTACGAAGCTGTCACAGCGCGTCCTGGGGTGGGTTTTCAGTGTTGCTGAATGCCTTGCTTTCTAAGCATTTCAGCGACACCATTGAACCCATAGCCTCCTAAGCTCTTAAATCAGATGTCCACTGCCATATAGTGTGTTTGGCAGACTGACGTCTGGGGGAGGGGCCCCTGATGATGATCTCTGTGTTGCTGAATGCCTCAACATCGACACATTACAGCAACACCGTTTAAGCAAAGATTGCTTTCTAAGCTTTTTTAATGCCAGGAAAAGTGGGGTGCTAGTTCTGTATCATTTGGTCTAAAAGGTAAAAATAGCTCCATACATTTAAACGATCTTCGAATAAGCTACAGTGAATACAAAGCAAAAACACACAGGTAGTTTTAATAAACACAGTTATACTAACAGCTATAAAAATACTACATAATCAATTGACACATTTGTAACGAAGAGTCAACATTTTTAGGAAGTATTTTTGTACATACCTAAAAAAAAATTTTTTTATGGTTGCTAACTGCTTATATTCTTAAAAAGTTGTATACAAGTACATTACCAAGCTTGAAGGGCACAGATTGGATCAATCTCTGTAACATGGACAACAGCACCCAGGGCCCTCAGAGCAGCACAGCATCCCTTTCCAACCTGAATAAGGAGAGCCATACAGTCAAAGGGTAACATTAGATACAAGTGTTCAGGAGTCAGATCACTGATTTTCACAGTGTAAACACAGACTTTCAGAACGCTAAGCACTGTGCCAAGTGGTCTTATAAGGTTAAGCCATCTTTACTAGATATATTAATTAACATTTAAAAAAAGAAAAGAGGGTTCTTACTTCTCCATATCCGCACACCACAACCTGCTTGCCGCCAAACATAACATCTGTGCTTCTCTTAAGCCTGTGTAAAAAATGAAACATTTGTGCCTCATTCTAATAGTTACTGCCTACTTAACAAGCTTGTAATCTACCAGAACCCACACAGTGTAGTGTTTTAGATGCCAAAAGGTGGGCTATCACACCATCTCACCCATCTAATATGGATTCCCGACAGCAGTACAGATTATCAAATTTCTGTTTGGTGACAGAATCATTCACATTCATGGCAGGAACACACAGCTTGCCGGCCTTGGATAGTTGATAAAGTCTAATTCACAAGAGAAACAAAATAAATTTACTAAATTAAGAGTAGTTCCTAACAGTTCTCAAGATTGTTAGCTTGCGGACAGGGCCCTCTTCACCTAATGTATTGGTTTGTCTTAGTCTGTCCTCGAACATATGTATTGTATGAAGCAATATAAATAAAAGATAATAACAATAAGCCACCTGACTGATTCTCATACTAAAATGCATATAATCCACAAACCTCAAATACGTTCCAAAAAGAGCATTACATCCAGGAAGCCCATACTTGCGTGAGACCATGTGTACGTGTATCCATTCCTAAACCCAACTAGGGCTGCAACAACTAATCGATAAAATCGATTAGTTGAATCGATTTTTAGCGATTATAAAATGAGGGTTTTTTCAGAGCAAATGCTCTGAAAAATACCCCTCGTGGTTTAATCCGTTAGTGTCTCACAGGAGTCACACCAGCAGTTGCTACTGTAAAAGATTCTAACACATTTAACATCTCTTTTAACCCTAGTAATATGAAATGGACCATATATAATTATTGGTATAGGCAATAGTCAAAGATATGTAATCATTGTTCATAAATAAATGATTATTAAGATATATTAATATGTTTCAATGATAGGCTTCAAGGTTTCCTTGACCTTAAGATATGGAATGAAGGATTTGCTGAACAGGCGTTCTATAGATAGGATAGTAACTTGCTAATGCATGGTATAGTTGTAACTCTAAAAGGGCATTACAATATACGTACAGTGACTACCTAAAATAGGATTTCGACGTGTAAAGATCTTAGTGAGCATGTTTACCCAATTAGGTGAAGACCAATAGACTGACATCACTATCCAAGGCACATATAAGCTAGGCTTTTGTAAGACATGGAGAGGCATGGGAAGAGAGGTCGAGAGAAGATGTACTTGCCATCCACGGACTCTTCACGTCCCAACACTCCCTCCCTCCCTCCATCCTCAGGAATGCATAGGACAGATGTCATGAACTAAATTCCTCTCCAAGGTTTTGTAAGACTTGTTTCGTATTTTTGTTACCTACTTTTTATATTCGTCTATTTTTGTTTGTATTAAATGTTTCACCTTTGTTTGCATCTAAGTGACTCTGCCTATTTTTGACGCACATACATTTATATGTGTTCCAATTATTTGAAGTTTGTAATTGGCCCGAATATATACATTTTATTACAGCTACTTACAGTTCCTCCCTGCAGTCACTGCCGATTGGCCCGCCCACTTCCTTTTTCCAGTCCCTCCCTGCAACCGCTGCTGGAGAAAGAAAGGTGCGGGGCCCATCGGCAGTGACCACAGGGAGGGACAGGAAGGAAGAACGGGGCGGAGCCAAACGGACAATTGGCTCCACCCATTTCTTTAGCATCGCCATGGCTGTGACACTCATCCAACTGTGAGTAGAAAATTAATATTTGGGCTGCTGAAAGTTAGGGGAGGTGGGGGTTAATTTAGGGGCAGTTATAGTTAATGGGGTGTTTAGGGTTAACTTAGGGGCAGTTATAGTTAATGGGGTGTTTAGGGTTAACTTAGGGGCAGTTATAGTTAATGGGGTGTTTAGGGTTAACTTAGGGGCAGTTATTGTTAATGGGGTGTTTAGGGTTAACTTAGGGGCAGTTATAGTTAATGGGGTGTTTAGGGTTAACTTAGGGGCAGTTATTGTTAACGGGGTGTTTAGGGTTAATTTAGGGGCAGTTATAGTTAATGGGGTGTTTAGGGTTAACTTAGGGGCAGTTATAGTTAATGGGGTGTTTAGGGTTAATTTAGGGGCAGTGGTGATTGATGGGGTGTTTAGGGTTAATTTAGGGGCAGTTATAGTTAATGGGTTAATTTAGGGGCAGTTGTGGTTGATGGGGTCTTCAGGGTTAATTTAGGGCAGTTTTGGTTAATGGGGTCTTCTCTTCAGGATTAATTTAATGCTGAGGACTGAGGGTTAATTTAATTTAAGGTGCAGTTAGAGGTAAAGGGGGGCAAACTGAGGGGAATCTAAATCCTGGGGGCAGTGAAGATTAATCCTGTATTTATTTATAAAAGTATTGTGTCTGTGAACAAGTCTGCAAATCCTATGAGGGCACTATGGCATATCAGGGGGGTATACGGCATACCTGAGGAGGACGGAGTGACATATCTGGGGGTATAAGGCATATAGGGTATATAAGGCATATGTGGGGAGGGCAGTGTGGCATGTCGGGGAGGGCAGTGTGGCAAGCCTGGGCTCAAATATGCATAACTGGGGGGCAGGTTGGGGAAATAAAAACAAGAAAAAAAATTTACTCTGCCGTTTGTTTTTAACATCCTATGTTACTTTATTAAATAATTTAAAATAAATGAAAATTTTAATTTTTTTTATCCGATTAATCGAAAAAATAATCGGCCAACTAATCGATTATGAAAATAATCGTTAGTTGCAGCCCTAAACCCAACAACTATTTTCATTTAACCATGAGTCTCTTCCTATCCAGAGAGACTAAATCTCATAATGCATTGCGTTTCTTAAACACAATCATTTGCCTGTAGTTTTGCCCTAGTATCGATAATAATATTAAGTCCTCGGTTAGTATTAGGTCAAGTGGGGGTTTAGAGTGATGCAAATTTTCATATACCGAACAGCCAAAATTAACTTAGAACAGATATTAACGTAGACGCTGGTAAGTTATAAGTTAGTATAGGATAGAGTACATGACACTGGTAAGTTTACATTATTTTATTATCTTAGTGTCATGGCTGTACTGTTGGAATACCTTCTCACCTGTGGACTCCAGTCACACTTTCCTCTACAACTCCACGGATGTTTTTGTAAACATTTGGATACTTCTTATAGACCCAATGAGTTAAGTCCCCTCCATCATCTAGGATCTAAGATACAAAATTACATTTATTTTTATGACCAAAGAACTAATAAAGATTTTGGAGAACTCCGAATTACTAATTACCATATTTGCCTGCCATCCACCACTGGCATTCACACAGCGGTCTATACACCACCAGAAATCATCTTCTGACTCTCCTTTCCAGGAAAAGACGGCAACACCTATAAGAAAACATAGAATTTCTGCTCAAGGAATCTGAAAAAAAGTTAATTTAATGGTAAAGTAGGTAAGAGAAATAGGGCAAAAAAATAAATAAAAGAAGCATCTACTGGAAACAGAACAGTATCAAACATGTACCCTGCAGGCCCTCTGCTGGCATGCAGTCTATGGAGCGTAGATGCTCCTCTGCTATAAAAGAGGGGATCCAACTGCTGGAAGAGGTAACAAAGCCTGGATGGGTATGAGTGCCTGAGGGTTGTGTGATTGTGAGCACTGCGAGTATTTGAGTAAGCTCGGTGATCTTTGTGGTAGAATGTCTGTATCTGTATCGTGTGGAAATAAATAATGCACAGGAGTTAAGTTGAAATGAATGTGTGTGTGCCGCTTATGTAGGCATTATAAGGAGAGAGGAATATTTAAGTATAAAGCATATTCAGAGAATCAGAGCAGATACCAGACTCCGCCAATGCAGCAGCCACCTCATTCTGCGTTGAGTAGATGTTACAAGCACACCAGCGGCACTGTGCACCAAGTGCACAGAGTGTCTCAATCAGAACCTGTAAGTATATGAAAATAAGTAAAAAGTCAAATACAACGTGTAAAACGAGTAAGAGTACTCATCAGCTACAGAAGGACTTCACTTTCTCAAACAAACATGCCCATACATATAACAGGCATGTATACTGAATGCAATTATTAAAATTTTTCTATCATGCCATATCATCTATTGTCAAAGCTAAAACGTTTGTTGAATTAAGTGATGAGTTTAACACGCTAGGTTTACTAAATGTAGCACAAGAGAACTCCGACGAGGTGCTCCTGGACAGCATAAATACATTGTAATGCAAAGTAAAATGCACTGTAGTAAATGTCCACTTATGCATAGGTCTCCCTAAAACTGCAGAACTCTTTGAAACAATATTACTGTTACCCACTCCAGCCATAAATACATTTGATTTTAAAATGAAACTCCCAAAACTGTAATAATTATGGTGTGTTTATTATCCTTTTTTATACATACCGTATTTGCTCGATTATAAGACGACCCTGATTATAAGAGGACCCCCCAAAATCTGAATATTAACTTAGGAAAAAAAGAAAAAGCCTGAATATAAGACGACCCTAAAGGAAAAAAGTTTTACCAGTAAATGTTAATTCATGTAAACTATTTTTTTTAATAAAAGCTATGATTGAGAAAAATATTTTTTTTGTTTTTATTTCTTGTATTTTCCAACCTGTCCCCCAGTTACGCACATCTGCCCCCAGGCTTGCCACTCCAATATGGCACTGTGGCCCATGATATGCCTTTTAACCCTCTATATGCCACTGTGCCCCATGGTATGCCTTTTGACCCCCTATGTGCCACTCTGCCTCCAGAAATGCCTTATACCCCTATATGCCACTCTGCCTCCAGAAATGCCTTATACCCCTATATCCCATTCTGGCATTTAGGGGGTTAAAATGCATATTATGGGGCAGAGTGGCATATAGGGAGGTATAAGGCATTTCAGGAGGCAGAGTGGCATTAAGGGAGTTAAAAGGCATTGTATAGAGCACTCTGCCTCCAGAAATGCCTTATACCCCTATATGCCACTCTGGCATTTAGGGGGTTAAAATGCATATTATGGGGCAGAGTGGCATATAGGTGTATAAGGCATTTCAGGAGGCAGAGTGCTCTATTAAATGCCCCCTTAACGCCACTCCAGAAATGCCCTATGCCCCCATTTAACACACACACACACACACACACACACACACCCTATACCCCCATTTAACTAACACACACACACACACACACTCTCCCCTCCCCTCCCCTCCCCTCTCAGCCCTCTCTTACCGGTGCTTCCAGCCGGGGCAGCGGGTTGACGTCGCCTTCTGCTGCAGCCGGAAGGAGGTGGAGTTGGCAGCGGGGGTTTGTATCCGTCCGTCGCGTATACTTTCCCCGGCTGTCAGAGATCAGAGTTCCCCGCACCGGTGCGGGGAACTCTGATCTCTGACAGTCGGGGAAGGTTTGCGCGACGGACGCAGACAACCCCCGCTGCTAGCCACACCTCCTTCCGGCTGCAGCGGACGTTGTCTACGCGGATCGCGTAGACGTCAACCCGCTGCCCCGGCAATACAGCAGGAAGCACCGGTAAGTGTGTGTATGATGGGGGGGGGGGGTGAGACAGGAGGATCCAGGTCCCCTGCAGCGGTGCGGGGGATCTGGATCTTAGTCTCCTAATCAGACTCTATTTGAGGTCTGATTAGAAGACGACCCCGATTAGAAGACGAGGGGTATTTTTCAGAGCATTTGCTCTGAAAAAAACCTCGTCTTATAATCGAGCAAATACGGTAATATCTTAAAAGACAGTTTACCCATGCAATATTTATTATATAAATCTATCTACTTGATATAATTAAGGTGGATTCATTTTAACTCCGGACCAAGGAATATACTACCTATATGCTAACTTATGTCAACATACAAACGCAAGCTACAGAACACGAGGAGAAGCAGGGTTTTCATGGTTTGTATTTCAAAGCAGTTTTAAAAGAACATGTTTCTTGGTACAAAGAATTAGGTATGATTATTCTAACATTACAGGGACTGACTCACGGAAACTAAAAAACACCACACGCTTACAACAAACATTCATAACACCAGTGTTTTTGTTAAATTACAGATTTGGTCCATAAATTCACCTAAAAACTCATCTTGTATCAGTAGTTTAAAATCATTTCTTAAAACAAAATGCCAACTCCTCTAACCTTCAAAAAGGAAACCGGTAAACCGAAACAGGCAGACCAGAAATTAACTGCAACGTGCAGCTCTCAGCTGGCAGTATATTTAATTTCTCAGTAGTCACACTCTGGAGAGATTCAGAAAAGTTTATCAGTAACTTTGGATCTTGTGCACTAACCCCGGTCTGTGCTGTAATGTGCGTGCAACCCACTATCTTCGCTCCTGATAGAGGTTTCTCCCCATGTGCTCGCTTCCTCAGGGAAATCAGAGCTGTCATTTCTGGAAATGTCACAAGGGAGAAACGGCTTACTCAGGATACATACACCCGAGCATTTTCTGGCTATCAATCTCCATAACAAACAGTATTGAGGCTTGCTATTAAAAAAACAAAACAAAAAAACCTGATCACCTTGTTCTGCAATCTCAATCTCCCTTCGACCAAACTCAGCCTGCTTAATGTTCTTGACACAGAAGTCTGTGCTGCCTTTAGAGGTAGTTTGTTGTTTGTCTCTTGGAGAAATCTCATCATCCGAACTGTCTGTATAAGAAGCCACTAAACATAAAAGAAATACACACACTCTAGATAAAATAAAAAAGCTACAAAAGGGTACGACAGACAGCAACATACAGACAGCAATGTAGTAAGTGATAATGATAATTAGTTGCCTACTAGGTTCGCTAGTTTTTGTTGATTTGCAATTATTTTGATGAATGTCCAACCTCAGGGTGACGTAGGATTCACACAATATTCATCTACAGTTTGTCTATACTTGATTTAGATTTTTTTAAAAAAACGTTAATGCATGCAAATTCAATTACATTATGAAGAGGGTACAGCAGGCCTTCATATGCACATTTTATCTTAAAGTGGCGATACCACATCTTCCTGATCAATATTTTAATTATAGTGCATATACTGTTTATATATACTAGAAGTGATTAACCTCAAATGTTCCATGTTGTGACTAGTGCCAGATTGTAGTGATTTATAATGAGAATGGTTCATTTTATCTAAATAACTCCTACTTCCACCATCCTAATGCTTTAGTTTCCTCTACATCACCAATGCCAAGCTAAAACTTGATTCTCGACTTACCAGAGCTGTAGCTGTCAGTTGATGATTGTGAAATAGAGCGTGATAGAGACCTACGCCCGGTTTTGGTGGGAAACTTGCTAAACTCCTGCATATCATCTGCAAATTGGATCTGCTTCATGAGCCAGAGAAACAAGTATGTGAGAATTACTAACAGCAAGAAAAATGCCATAAAATTAGATTTAATTTTACAAAAAAAAAAAAAGGTATAGATTAAAGAGTGTCACTCAGTTTAACTTCCACTTTAGGCCTGAAAACATTCAAAAATCCATGTGTACCAGGAAAAGACAAGTGTGTAAGTCTAGAACAGTTCAGTGGTCAAACAGTGTATATATTTTTGATTTGATCACTTGTTTACAATAAATCATAAAACACACATATATACTTTATGTCAGAGATCCTGATATCATTTCTATCTATATCCCCTCCTCCTACTACAAACATATATCGTCAGTGATTACATGTACCGTGGAGACCAGTAGAATATGCTACTACCAAAACTTCAGCAATAGAAAAAGGTAGCTTGGGGGGGCTTTGGTTGCGGCTTAACTGTGCATAATTCCTACCCTGCATGGACTACATCAATGCTTTGCAAAATCTAAAAATATTAAATATATCCAAATCAGCTTAAAGAGGTTTTCGAGTTAAACCACCAGCAGAGATGCGAACAAATGGGGGGGAGGGGCGACGGTACAGCTCCTTAGGCATTAGAGAAATACTTTGAATGCCAAAATGAGGTTGTGCAATAACCGTACACTTATCCTTAATGCCTGCTAACAAGACATACCATAATGCAGACTATGCATGTTGTTTCAGGTCATGTATAGCAGTAAGAATGTAAGAATGTATGCAATAAGTCAAACTACTGGGATTTATAAAGATCGGTCCCAGATGAGATCTAAGTTCTAGGTAACGGATTTAAATAACCATACTTATTCCAATAACATTAGACATTTAAATATATAAAAAGAATACCTCTTGTATTATTACTGCATACACGTTATACCCTCAAGTCCAGAAACCACATTATCGAGTAAAAAAAAGTTTGCTTATTCCACTCCAAATGCTGGTTTGCGGTGGACAAACTTGGTCACCACTGGTGACATGAATTGCAAAAAGTCTATGATAATTTTGCAGTGTCTCTGCTGACCTGGCCCATTATTCCCACTTGAAATGAGGGATTGGCGATTATTTTCATGTATGAGAGTCATGTTTGCACAAAAGGACTCTTCCTGTGTTGAAGTAGAAATAGGGTAGTTACCATCAGAAACAGTTGCCACGTTCTTGGATTTAATCTATATAGTCATTGATTCATATGACACTCCCAAATATTAAATAAATCTATTTTTTGCTCAGTCCACCTCTAGATTGTACGCTTGCGAGCAGGGCTCTCTCCACCGAATGTATCGGTTTGTCTTAGTCTGTCAATTCTTGTCTTGTCATATGGCTTGAATTAATGTATTGTATTAAGTGCTGCGTAAACTGTTGGCGTTATATAAATAAAAGATAATAATAATAATAATATTAGGTAGTTAGGGCCCTGTTAGTAGTTATTTGCTGCAATCCAATCTATGTATATTCCATGCAACACAATACAGGGAATGATCACCATATCCAGGATGTCTTCAATGATATATGCCCTGGAGCTGGCAATAAAAACCACATATATCGTTTTAAAAGCCTTAAAATTCCTAAGTGATTAATCGTTTCTACACAACAGCAGCTTACAACTAGTAGCTGCTTTATATAATTCCCACAAAGTGTGCACATGACTTGGCTAAGTCTGATCAAAATTAGAAAGTAGGAGTGGTGGCAACTTACAGTATGGGACTGTAAAATATTTTAAGGGTCCATAATAGTTACACTACTTTCATTTGGTTTCTAAAGAATTATATATAAAATAAATAAACGTTGACCAACAGCATTTCTTATACGCATACTTACTAATGGACCGATGTGCAAACATGAAGACATAAGGCAGATCTTACAAATAGTAAATATAAGATGTGCAGATTCTAAATAATGTAATATCCAAGTCCATTTTCATAACAAACCTAACATCTGCTGTGCTGACCAGTGGGGCCTCAAGCTTTAATTTACATTTTAAAGACTTCCTTCTGGTACCTATAATTTATTAGAAATTATAATCTTAGCTATAGCCATAGATATTTACCACTGGACAGCATACACCTAGCAGACTTCCGAGTATGCATGTTCCATAAAAGCAGAGCAAGTGTCAGATGCCGGGATAAGAAAATGAGATTAAATAGGTGTCAGGGGTTGGAGTACATTATATAACAATAGCACGTATATTAAGGATAAATGCCTTTAACATATCAGCTGGCTATTATAGATACACGTCAGAAAAAGGTGAAGTAACATGACAAATGTACGGGGGGGGGGCGTGTTAATGAGAGGTCTGCGCTAAATGAGGAAGTCAGAGGTCCTAACAGGGATGAGATAATACAGATAACAAAATGTGCAAACCGATAACTGAACTAAAGTTATGGACAAGAAAACGGACTGTAAACGAGTAACGTCACGACAGAGTGTAACGAACACATGTGACGTCATTACCTTCTTAGGTGTCTTGCTTACTGTGGCCATAAATGTGAATTTCTCATCAGGGTCTGGTTCGTCGGCAGAAACTGCATCTGTACCCGACATGGTTACTTTAAAACTCGGGCCTTGAGTGCGATTCCGACTTGAAATTGCGGATGTCCAAATCAGACACCAGTACAGGGAAGAATAATAAAGGTCAGTGCGGCGAGGTCCGTCGTTGCGTCCTAGAGACTGGCAATCGAATCTAAACGTAATGTGTGGGCAACGCGGTGACGTGACGTCCACTGGAAAAGTGACCGCGAGAGGGCAGATAAGTTCTGTGAGTGCTTTGGAAAAGCAATGACGTTAGTGAAGGGCAGGTCGCAAAAGCTGAGAGAATTATTGCACGTTTAGCATTTTAATTGTTTAGTTTTTTTCATGTAACCAACACAAATCAATATATTTTTTTAAACGTTAGCGATTTTGAGGGAGGCGAGAACTGAAATTTTAGAGAGCTTCCATCCTTTGAGTGCTGGGGTCAGGGCACATTTTGGCTCTTGGGAGACAGGGCCAATTTTTGTAGTTTTGCTACAGTTGGGTTTAGCTGACAAATATACATACACTACATTTTACCTAGGGAAAACTACATATTTTTTTCTGGGACAAGCATAGCTATTGGTAGTAGCTAGACTTTTGTGCATTGGTACAAATCTCCAAAAAGATGGCAAATTACCCCCAGTGAAAGAGGTTGAACCGCCAAATATTTGTTAGGAACTTGTTAATTAGTTTGTCTGTTTTAATTACATAATTATATGAGCTGGCCCTAGTAGTAAAATCTTCCCCAACTCAACTACCAGTGCATCACAATATATAGAGCACTGCTAGTCTACAGCATGAATTTCTTTGGCTGATGGCACACTGGTGGAACCCCAAAGAGTGGGGTAGAGCCCTGCGTGGGACTGCTTTTTTAATCCCGCTCCCGCCCGCTCCAGTTAATTTTTTGACAAATCCCACCGGCTCCCGCAATGTGGGTGTTCCGCTCCCGCCACATTTGTGGCCAATCCCGCCCGCTCCCGCCACATTTGTGGCCAATTGAATGGTGTGGGTCCAGAATGCGTGATGACGTAGCACGCGTACGTGTCGCGTGAGACGCTGGCGGTTGGTGCCGAACCCGAACCTAACAGGTTGGATGCCTGATGCGATTGACTCCACGGAGGAGGAAGATATCTGGACTCTTGCCCTGAAGCCCTCAAGCTTTCTCCCTGCTCCTTGGGGCACGGAGCTTGTTCCCAGTCATACTAAGCCACGCGGGTGGCGAACTTACCGACACGGAGGATGCAGGCTGTCCTATGGGATATTGAGTCGGCGTGTGGAGTCGCTGCGCCGAGGTTCTCTCCAGTAACACGCTGACCGGCGCAGGATAATTTCCAGCAACATGCTGATCATAAATGAAACCTACTAGAATACCTCCTCATAATAAGAAAAGAAAAAATAAAAAAAAGGCAAAACCCCATCCTGTTCTGTCTTTTAAGACCAAAAGAGGAAATGGACTGAAAGGAAAGCTTCAGGCACTTAGATGAGAGACTCAGAGTTGGATAAATACGCCGCAGACTTTTCTTCTCTCTTCAAAGCTAAGTGGCAACTGCAATCACATTTACACCTATAACTCTAATGGTTTTTTGGATAGATGAAGAGAGCACAAATTTCAATATTTAGAAATCTTTACTTCTATCTACACCTATTACACCCTTAGATTGATTTTCCAGACGCTGATTATATAATAATGTTGTGTAGATATGGTATATATGGCAATCACTATTAAACCTGCAACAGCTTTTAGGAGTTTTTTTTTTTTTCTTCTCTAAGAGACAAACGTCTATAATATGTCTATAAGCTCACTTATTTGAAAGTAATTTGCTTCTCACCGAAAAGAGACTATTTTACATTTACAAACAAGAAGCAAAGATTAAGACATACAAGAGAAATTTAAGAAACTCCCATCCTATAAAATAACTACTGATTGAAGATCTATATGCTGATTAAATAATAAATGCCGTGAAGACTGGGCTAAGTTTGCAAAATTTTCGAAAATCTCTGAGATCTCTTTTCTCTGCTTTCTTTTGTGAAAATCTCTGCTAAATATACATAAGAAGAAGAACTTAAAATATAGTAGTTATTTGGAAACCTTTATCGCTCAATTACAAGTCTATTGATTGAGACTTACACGTTGACTGCATAACTAAGTTATGAAGACACGGTGTTTCCCACTAGAACCTTAAAGATTTCTATAGAGTTTATGAGGCCCTCTGAGACATATGTACATGTTAGCAAGCTTAGTTACAAGGAATTACCGTATTTGCTCGATTATAAGACGAGGTTTTTTCCAGAGCAAATGCTCTGAAAAATACCCCTCGTCTTATAATCGAGGTCGTCTTCTAATCAGACCTCATTCTGCTGGGGCCATGCTGCTTACCGGGCTTTGATCGCGAGCAGCGTCTCTGCTATTAGCAGCAGGAGAACAGGAAGTTAGCACAGTCCTCGCATAATATACCTCCCCCTCCTTCCTCTGGGGGCGGGGCCAGAGAAGTTGCTCGCACAGCCGGGCCCCTGCAGAAGTCTGCGAGTGGGAGATGTGCAGTTCAGGTAAGGGGGTGGGGGGGTTTGAGCGTGTGTGTATGTGTGATTAATGGAATGAATGAGTATTTAAATGTTTGTGAATGAGTGTGTGTGTGTGTGATAGCATGGATGTGTAAGGGGGGTGGTGGTGGTAGCATGGCATAGGGAGGCTGTAATCACACTTCTAACATCCCCAGGTTCCAGCATGTACTGGCTGCCTTGGCTTGATAGGAGTGTAATTGCTGTTAGCAGTATATATATCTCCAGAAATGCATTTTAACCCCCTATATGCCACTCAGCCCCATGATATGCCTTTTAACCCCCTATATGCCAGAGTGGCATATAGAGGTATAAGGCATATCATGGGGCAGAGGGGCATATAGGGGGTTAAAAGGCATATCATGGGGCACAGTGGCATATAGGAGGGTATAAGACATTTCTGATATGCCTTTTAACCCCCTAAATGTCCCTCTGCCCCATGATATGCCTTTTAACCCCCTATATGCCAGAGTGGCATATAGGGGTATAAGGCATATCATGGGGCAGAGGGGCATATAGGGGGTTAAAAGGCATATCATGGGGCACAGTGGCAAATAGGGGGGGTATAAGGCATTTCTGGGGGCAGAGTGGCAAGCCTGGGGGCAGATGTGCATAACTGGGGGGGCAGGTTGGCAAATAAAAGGAAATAAAAAATATATTTTTCTCAATCATAGCTTTTATTAAATATGAAAATTAGTTTACATGAATTAATATTTACTAGTAAAACTTTTTTCCTATGGGGTAGTCTTATATTCAGGCTTTTTGTTTTTTTCCTAAATTAATATTTTGATTTTGGGGGGTCGTCTTATAATCGAGCAAATACGGTAATTTATCTTCTCCGTGGAAGGAACTTGCTGTATACGTAAGCAGGAGTGGATATGACATAAGAGTGAGAAGAGAGAAAGGGGAGATGGCACCCAAGAAAGAGAGGGAAAGGGAGAAAGAGAGAGAAAAAGACAAAAGATTAAGTGTTGAGAAGTCTAAAAGGATACATCATTTCTCTCCTTACGGATAAAGCCTTGGCATGGGCCTTCACTGCTCTGGGAGAGAAACGCCTCTACGGTGCGCTCTTATGCTGAATTTGTTTCCAGTCTACTTGCCGCATTTGACACTTCGGGTAGGAGGACCACTGCTTCAACTTCCCTTTTTACCATCCGTCAGGGTTCCCGTCCGCTCCTGGAGTATGCTATAGAGTTCGGACCCTGATAGGGGAGGTGAACTGGACTAACGAGGCATTAGTGGCTGCCTTCCTAAATGGACTTTCCGAGACCCTCAAGGACGAGACTGCTGCCAGAGATTTGCCCATGGACTTAGACTCGGTGATTTCATATATTTCCCAAATTGATCTGCGTGTCACAACCACGAACACCAAGGCACTCACCGCAGAAGTTCTTCTGCTCCGAAACCCCTCACCAAGGGAGACCCTTAGAGACAGGGACTGGAGGCTGGGATGATTCCAACAGTGAGGAGGCCTGATGCAGGTGGATAAATTAAGGGCCGAGTTGGTGTGCAAGGTGCAGAAGCCCCGACAGCCGGAGCCGGTAGGCAATAGGAGCTGAGCCGGGGTTAATTCCGGTAACGTGCACAGGATGGCCGGGTCGGTAACAGAGCAGGTAATCAGACGAGCCAGGTCAGTAACAGAGCGGATAATCAGACGAGCCAGGTCGGTAACAGAGCGGGTAATCAGGCGAGCCAGGTCGGTAACAAAGCGGGTAATCAGACTAGCCAAAAAACTGATAAGCAGGATAAGGTACAGAATCGTTAGGCAAAAGAATCGTCAGGCAGGCAAGGGTCAAAAACTAAAGCAATAATAACAGCAGCAGCAGCTCTGGATACTCAGACCACAACAGGGTACAGAATGAAGCAGTTCCGGGGTTTTTAAACTTGGCGCCCTTACAAGCTCTGCCCCCTGGACTGCGTCATCACAGTTCTGGGCAATCTCCCAGAACTCCGCCTCCGGACCCGTCCAGCCGCGCCCCCATACAATACAATACAATACAGACAGGAGGAACGCCACTGGACCGGGAGCGGGTAAGTACCGTATACTGGGGATCAGTGCTCCGTCGGGCATCATGATGCCGGACGGCAGCACTGTCCCCAGATCCCACCTTCAAACCTCGATGCCGACGATCGGAAACCCGATCGTCAGCATCGTGGGAGACAACAGTAACCCCCGGAGTCGGGCGCTCGCGAGCGGTCCTCCGCCTGCGAGCACTCGCCACTGGGGGAGAGACCAAGACTCCTCGACGCCGGCGATCGAGGACTCGACCGCCCGCGTCACCCCCGGTAGCGGCTGCTCGCGAGGGAGAGATCGTGACACTGCGTCTCCGCGAAAGACAAGCCCAACGAGAAAGTTTGAGGTTACGTGACAGAGGTGGGAGACCTACTACACGCTTCATGCCACAGCTTTCTTCTTCTGCTACCTCCTATGAACCACCTGAGGAACCTATGCAGTTGGGAGCCACTCGGGTATACGAACGGGAGAGGAACAGGCGGAGACGGGAGGGATTATGCTTCTACTGTGGACTCTCGGGTCACTTCATCGGACACTGTCCTAGCAGGCCGGGAAACGCCCGCACCTAGGTAGGCCAGGGGAACCTACCATAGGTGTAGTGAATTATTCCCCTAACGTGTTCACCACCCGCATGACTGTTCCGGTCCGTCTGGTCTGGGATTCTGGATTCGTTGACACTGAGGCTTTCCTGGATTCCGGCGCTCCCGGCAACTTTATTGACTCGGTTTTTTGTGAGCAGCAACACATTCCCACCCTATCCCTGCCCGTACCGTTATCTGTAGAGGCTATTGATGGCAGACCGCTTCGTCCTGATCAAATTTCTCTCTCTACAGCTCCACTCAACCTTGCTGTGGGTATTGTACACAATGAACGTTTGCAACTGCTCGTCTGCTTGCCCTCCATTCCCATTATATTGGGATTCCCGTGGTTACAGGTACACAATCCTGCTATTGATTGGACTACGACTGAGATCACAGCCTGGAGTGCGTCCTGCAAGGCGCATTGCATCACCCCTCTAAAGCATGCTGCGGTTACAGCATCTTCGAGTGAGACCTCTTCCCTGCCTGAACAGAAGCAGGACTTTGCAGATGTGTTTGATAAGAAGGAGGCTGAGAAACTACCACCACACAGGCCGTACGATTGCCCGATTGACCTGCTTCCTGGGACCATGCCACCCCGGGGGCGGGTTTACCCACTCTCCATTCCAGAGACCAAAGCTATGGAATCGTACATAGAGGAGAATCTTCGCCGAGGATTTATCCGCCGGTCTGTATCACCCGCTGGTGCAGGTTTCTTCTTCGTAAAAAAGAAGAACGGGGAGCTTCGTCCTTGCATCGATTATCGTGGTCTGAACAAGATTACCAGGCGCAACACATACCCCATTCCACTAATTTCTGAACTTTTCGACAGACTACGTGGGGCCACTATTTACAAGCTGGATCTCCGGGGTGCGTACAATCTTGTCCGAATGACGACGAATGGAAGACCGCCTTCAATACTCGTTCGGGACATTATGAATATACCGTTATGCCGTTTGGGCTGTGCAACGCCCCGGCGGTCTTTCAAGAATTCATTAATGATTGCCTTCGGGACTTTCTCCAACAGTTTGTAGTGGTGTACCTGGATGACATTTTGATATACTCTTCCGATTTGCAGTCACACCGCACCCATGTTACTTGCATTTTGTCCCGACTACGGCTCCATGGATTGTATGCAAAACTCGAGAAATGTGCATTTGAGATCCAGAAGGTGACGTTTCTAGGATACGTCATTACGCCCTCGGGTTTTGAGATAGACCCATCCAAGGTACAACCCATTAGAGACTGGCCTCAACCACTGGGCCTGAAACAGCGTTTTTTGGGGTTTGCCAATTATTACAGACGTTTCATCCGTGACTACTCCAAAGTTGCGGCTCCTCTAACGGCCCTTACTAAGAAAGGGGCTAACACCCTGGAATGGTCCCCTGAGGCCATTTCCGCTTTTTCTCGACTCAAGACCAAATTTACCACCGCTCCTGTGTTACGTCATCCTGACCCTCGGCTACCGTTTGTTCTGGAGGTCGATGCATCCGAATCTGGAGTCGGGGCTGTTCTTTCACAGAGGGCCTCCTATAGTGGTCCTCTCCATCCGTGCGGTTACTTCTCCAGGAGATTCTCCCCTGCAGAGAGGAACTATGATGTTGGGAACAAGGAACTTCTGGCTGTCATCCTTGCGCTGGAGGAGTGGCGTCATCTTCTGGAGGGCGTTTCGATTCCCACACTGATTCTAACAGATCACAAGAATTTACAGTATATAGAGACTGCCAAGTGCCTGAACCCTCGACAGGCCAGATGGGCTTTGTTTCTCTCCAGATTCTCATTTGTATTGACTTATCGTCCGGGCTCCAAGAACGTCAAGGCTGACGCCCTCTCCCGAATGCATGTGCTCCCCGAGGAGGAGGGTCGTGCACCCGAGCCCATTATACCTTCTACCAAGGTCCTCGCTGCTCTACACCTTCGTTGCCGAACTCCCTTACTTGACCGCATCTCTGGTTTACAAGCCCGAGCTCGAGCCTCTTTGCCGGCTGGGAAACTTTTTGTTCCTGCACACCTCCGTACCCGCGTGCTTCGTCTGTCCCATGGGTCCAGAACTGCAGGCCATCCAGGGCTAGCACGCACCAAGGATCTCGTTTCCAGGACATTTTGGTGGCCAGAATGGACTCCAAGGGGAATACCGTCATTCTGATGATCGTTGATCGTTTTTCGAAGATGGCACACATGATACCTTTGAGGAGGCTTCCCACAGCATCTGTATTGGCGGACATATTTTGCGGGAGATCGTCCGTCTTCATGGAGTTCCCACCAAGATCGTCTCCGACCGCGGTACCCAATTTATTGCACGTTTCTGGCGCAAGTTCACGAGAGCATTGGAGGTCACATTAGCATTTTCATCGGCTTATCACCCACAGTCTAACGGTGCAGCAGAGAGGGCTAACCAGCACCTTGAACAATATCTGCGCATTTTTATCAACCAACATCAGGACGATTGGGTTGATTTGCTACCTTTGGCGGAGTTTGCTCGGAACAATGCGGTACAAGAGTCTACAGGAGAGTCCGCCTTCTACTGTGTTTACGGTCTTCATCCGCAACCCTTCCCTGGAGCCTTTCCGAATTCTCCTGATCCAGCGCTGGAGGAACGGCTGACTAATATCCAGTCCACCTGGGCTTCAGTACAAAGGGCTCTGGAACTGGCTGGTAGACGACAGGAACTCCAAGCCAACAAGAGGCGCTCCGGTACTCCTGTGTATTCTCCTGGGGTCCGCGTTTGGCTATCTACGAGATACCTGCGACTCCGAGTGCCCAGCATGAAGCTGGCGCCACGTTTCATTGGCCCCTTTTCAATTGTCCGTCGGGTGAATCCCGTCGCCTATGAACTTTCTCTGCCAAGGACACTCCGTATTTGAAGCCACTGGTTTGCAACTGTTTTTCTACTAGACCCTCTGCTTCGGAGACTTCTGCCAGGGAGACTTCGGGGCGTATTCCTCAAGCTATTCTGGACTGTCGCAGACAAAAGGGAGTCTCCAATATCTAGTTCATTGGAGGGGACTCGGCCCAGAGGATCGTTCCTGGGTTCCTGAAGCTCGTTTTCATGCCCCTCATCTCGTGCGTGCATTCCATGCTAGAGGGCAACGTTGCTCAGGCAGGGGTCGCCCTGAGGTCGCCCCTTTGAGGAGGGGTACTGTCACGCAACCGGCAGGGAGATCCTTCGGTTCCCCCGGTCGGCAACAGCAGCTGCCGCGAGGTAGGGGAAGATCCCCCGCTTCGGTCCGGCAGCCACAGCTGCTGCGAAGAAGAGGGAGCCACCGTGAGGTAGGGGGAGACACCCCGCCTCAGCACGGCAACCACAGCCGCTTCAAGGGAGAGGACTCCCTGCCTCCTCACAGCAGCCGCAGCCACCGCGCAGAAGGGGGAGACCCCCCGCTTCTGCACAGCAGACGCAGCCGCCGCGAAGAAGGGGAAGACCCCCGCCTCAGCACAGCGGAGGCAGCCGCTGCTACTACAAGGAAGACTTATCTCATCCACGCTACGTTCCCAGCAGCTTCAGCCAGAGGACAGGTCCTGTTCTGGTGTCCGGACACGTTCTTCTTCACGCCACCTAGTGGCGCCAGCAGATACTACATCGACCTATAGTTGGAGATTACGTGATCGCCACACACAAGATGGCCGCGCAGGAAGTGACGTATCGGCAGTTTGAAAATATTGGCGTGAAATCCCTAATTAGTGCCTAAACTCCTGGGCCTATTTAAGAGATGCTCTAACACTCAGACTTTGCCTTCTGATGGTCGTGCCTATCTCGGTAGTGCCTTCCCAGTACGCGTTCCTGTTGTTACCTGTTATTTGACCTCGGCTTATTCCACTACTATTCTGCTTTCGGGTATCCTGACCTCGGCTATTCCTCGACGATCCTGCTCTCCGGTATCCTGACCACTGCTCTCTGGACCATCCGTTGCCAGTCCTACCTGACTTCGGTGTCTCCTCTGTACGCTGTGACGTGACAGGCACCTAGTTATTCTTTTATCAACTCTATATTTAAATTATAGCATCAAACCATGTATGTTACATAAATATCCCCAAATTTTTATTATTATTATTTTTATTTTTTTATTATTATTATTTTTTATTTTTTTTTATGTATCCTCTTCATGTTCACATACAATTTATTATAACCTTTACAATTTAACAACTTATAAGTCACTATTCGGAATATAGGAATGTGTAAACCTATATCCCATAGGATAGACTCACACCACTCCAATCCACTGGATTGATATATGTATCATTTTCCCTTTTTTTTTTTTTTTTTACAAAAGATTTTCTCTTCTTTATTTAATTGGCACTGGAAGCACAAAAAGTATGTGCATCACATGACATAATCACACTAAGACAACTGCTAACACGGAACGTCGCTCTTTTTTTTTTCATTCATATACTTCATAATAAAACTAAATATCACTAATATTTGGTAGATTTTCCATATTAAACCTTAAGAAGATTTCTTTTCCACTGTTTAGGGGCACATTGGAAGCACAATTTCTGTGGACACTACATAATATAATCACATTTATAAAATGTTAAATAATTATTATTTTTTTTTCTCTTTTTCTATATATTTGTTTACTCACTTATACATTTTTTCTACACTTTATAATATTTTACACCAATACTTGATAGAATTACAATATTAAATCTTAAGAAGACTTCCCTTTCACTGCCAATGGCACACTGGAACCATAACACGAGCGAGCACTATAAGAGATCACTATACTATACAACTTCAAATAAGGAATGGCTTTTTTTTTTTCTGGGGAAATTTTGATTCTAATATTTTTAATATTAACAATGGCACGAGACAAGGATGTCCATTAGCTCCTCTGCTTTATACTCTCTCAATTGAACCTTTGGCAGTAATAATTCACCAATCCATAAAAATCAAAGGAGTAATAACGGGCCCACTTGAACATAAAATCGCATTGTACGCGGATGATATCCTCCTTATCCTTACCTCGCCAGAGTCATCAATCCCGGAAGCGATAGAACATATAAAGGAATATGGCATATACTCCAACTATAAACTCAATATAGACAAGACACAAATCATTGACTTTAATATGGAAATCTCCCATTTACAAAACTTGAAAACTAAGATAGTATTCTTTGGGACGCAGACCCATATTAATTATCTAGGAATTAAAATTTATGATAATCTTCCTGATCTAATAAAAAACAACTACATGAGCCTTTTTGATGTTCTTCTCATTTGTTTGGTTAAATAAAAAGCCAAGAATACTACATTTCCATATTAATGAAAAATCTATCGCAGATGGGACTTAAATTTCCCAATATACGTGTCACGCTCTACCCAGGCTGCGGAGCTGCATGTCTTTTGTTTCCCTGTCTTGCTTTAATCCATTCCTGGATTTCCGTATGCTCTGTTCTGATCTTCCATCCCTTGATTCCAGTCTTGCTCTTTGCTTCAGCTCTGTTTCCTTTATAAGGTGTGACCCACCCGTGTGTTCTGTTTGTCTCAGTCTGTAGTCTAAAGGTATGTCCTTCTCGGTTCTGTGTTTGGATTCAATGTTTAGTTTATCAGTACTTTCGTATGCAGGGCTTAGCGTTAGGACCCACCGTCATTGGAGTACTTTGGCGTAGTGGTGGGCTAAGCATACTATGGCCATATGATGTGACGGAATCTCCAATTGTTATCATATAGTTCTAGGCATGTTCCTGTATTCATGTTTGTTTGTCTCTTATGTACCTTTGCCCTTCTTCCTTGTATCATCTGAGGATTCTGGTTCCTCTCTCCTCTCCCTTTGTCCCTGTTAAGTAGTCCTATCCTTGCTTTATGGTAAATCAATATTTATTGAGATTTTTCAAGTGAGAAATGGGATACATAAAAGAAAAAACAGGGGGGTGGGGTGGTAGAACAGTACACATCAAGTCCAAGTAAACAATACGTCCCTCAGTATAAGTGGCAATAAGCAGTAGTAACCCACAAGGCTGTAGTAATGATGAACAATACATATGCATAGTATAGGGCACCACCTATGTCAGGAGCATGGTACTATGGGCCTAGAGGGGAAAGCCAGGAGCAAAGAAGACCGAAGACTGAGGCAGAACGTAGGGAGGGAAACACATAAAGGAAGGGCCGGGGGGGGGGAGAGATTAGGGAATGGGAGAGCGGGGGGGGGGGGGAAAGGAAAAAAAATAAAAAAACCAAAAAACAATTACTCTAATAATAAGAAAAAGGGGAGGCCTATCCTTGCTTTAAGGAGAAGCGTCCGAGGATCCTGGCTCCTCATTCCTTCCCCTGTGTTCCTTGCCTTGTTCCCTGTCCTTTGTTGTGCCCTGTATCATGTATGTCTTGTTTGGTTATGTTCCTTGCCCGGTCTCCCTGTTCCATGCTCTGTCCTCCTTGCTTGCTACGTTTCTGTTGATCCCAGCCCAGCTTCTGTAGTCCCAGCCTGCAGCATCCTGCACATGATTCCAGTGCTACGTGTCATGCCTGCTCCAGGGTGCCTGCAGGATCTCCAAGTTTTGATGCTTTGTCAGATTCAAGTTTAGTTTGGATTTCCACATCCAGCCAAGTTTGGTTCTGCTCTGTTCTGGACTACATCTGCTGCTATGTCAGGGTGCTGGTATGTGGCTCCACAACCCTAGGTGCTCAACACCCAGGTGAGTGTGGTCGCCCTGCACCAGGCCCTGTCCAACTCCACTACTGCGCAATACCTCCTGAACTCCATCTTTGGGCGCTCTGGGTCTTTACAGTCGTCTGTATGGACCCAGTCCCCTGACAATACGAAATCTATATGAAATTTGTATGTTCGGCCACTTTTTAGCTTGGGACTCTAAACGTGAGTTTGACCTACCTTGGTATAAATATGAAAGATGGAAATGTCGTAACTTTGACCTATTGCAACTTTACTGGTTTAAGTCTAAAAGCATAAAAGATCTAGGCATATCTAATCCCTTAATACTAAACATTCTGAATAATATGCTTATTTTTAAAGAAAAATTTGCCTCTAAAGATTTATGGTCATCTTATACACCTGTTGGTTTGTTACAATTTTTTATTGAAGATATTGATCTTAAAGTTTAGCAATCACAAGGTGTTCATAAAATAGAATCTTTCTGGTCTCAATCTGGGATAAACTCTTTCGCAGAACTGCAAACTAAATTTCTTCTCCCAAGTAAGGAGCATTTTTCATATTTAAGAATCACAAGCGTTATTAAATCTAAGATCTGGTATCCTCCAACCACTTTAGATAGATTTATAGAAAAACATCTCAAGAAAAATTTAATTTCCAGAATTGGGAACATGTTAGAACAGACATAAACCATAGAAAAGCCTAGCAATATACAGAAATGGGAAACTGATTTAGATATCTCCTATCCGGCAGAAGTTTGGCATTCCGCTTGGAACAATCTAAGGAAAGCAATCCACTGCGTTAATTTGCAAGAAAATGTTTAAAGTTATTACATAGGTGGTATTATGTCCCCACAATTCTATATAAAATGTCCAGATCTAACTCCAATATATGTTGGAGATGTAAATTAGAACTAGGTACTGCAGTTCATATTTGGTGGCACTGTGACAGATTAGCGATCTTAAAATCTGAAATTACGAATTTATTTAACAGGATGTTTGGAATACAATGGAATCTATCTCCTCAATCTTTCTTATTTTACATAGATATACCTTTGAAAAATAAACCTAATTTAGACTTAGCAATTAACATTTTGGCAGCTGCCAAAATTTGTTTGGCACGGAATTGGAAATCCGAGGTGGTTCCGACTTGGCTGCAAATTTGGAGCCAAATTGATTACCAATATAAAATGGAGAAATACTTTTTTAGTGTACATAACAACATAAAAAAAATATGATGTAATTTGATCACCTTGGCGAGAAATCTCCTCTGCTTCAATTTAATTTTTCACCCTTGGCAATTAAGCTTTTTTCTTTCCCTTTTACACCCCTGATAGCATATAAGCCTGTTCGACCTGGCTATAGACTAACTTGCCGTTCTATGTATGATTGTTTAGAATACGGTCTATTACTACAATTATCCTATTATAACTTGGATATTGAACAAAGAAACGGTTGTTTAAGGAATTTTTGATTGTATACTTTCGCGTTTACTGTGAGCGCTATTCTTTATTTTATTAGCGCTCTTTTCTTTTTCTTCATTTATGTAATCCACTTGTATTCGGAATGTTTGTTGCAGATGTTGTGGAAAATTTGGAAATAATAAAAAACATAAAAAAAAACCCAAAAAACCCCAACACATTTGTGGCCAATTAAGCCTGCCTCCTTACCTGAACTGCAAATTTCCCGCCCAGTCCCACAAGGCTGTCCTCGAGTTGCTCCCTCACAGCATCTTTTCTCTTGCTCTCCCCCGGCCTATCTGTCTTTCAACATGCCTTCAAAAAATCCATCAAGACCCACTTCTTTAAGGATTCTTACAATATAGCACATTAACGCCCCTCTCCTGCAATACTTTTACTAGTGTGGCTGGTCCATCCCTAACAACGTTACTTTTACCTATTGTGTAATACACCCTAAATCCCTCTAGATTGTAAACTCATCTGAGCAGGGCCCTCCTCACCTGTTGTCTCTGTAACTCAAATTGTTATGTTACATACTGTTTGTTATGTCCTGTCCACCCATTGTACAGCGCTATGGAATTTGATGCTGCTATATAAAACAATAAATAATACTCCATGCTGAGGTTATGGATGAGTAGCACACATCAGCTCACATTTTGTCATCTCTTAGTAGACTGGCGCATTCGTTTTTGTACAAATGCATTTTTTTATGCTGAATTTTACCGTTTTGTCCATTCGTCAGACTAACGTACAAACAAATGCAACATTAGAAGAAAGAAAACAAATATGCACAATATGAAAATCTTTGTTCATTCGTTTGGCCGCCATATTAGCTACAATAAGAAGTGGAGTATCTCTCCATTTTAAATGACAACTGTAGTGTGTGTGCATATTTGTAAGGACTTACCTGCCTCTCCGGTCCTGCGCCGTGGCCGGTCCCGCGACGCTTCCTCCTCGGCCGGCTTCCCGGGCAGCGAGTACCACCGCTACCCGGTTGGCGTCTTCACGGCGTGGCCGACCACGCGGCAAACAGGTAGCACAGCGCGTGTGGTCAAAACATAATATTACACGTTACATCTGTAACGTGTTCTTATAACCTCGGGTGACCTCCTTAATGCAGGACACACCTCCTCCTGTCCCTATTTAAACCTGGACTTCCTCTTCTGGGTCACCCTTGGTTGGTGTATTTTTGCTATTTGCTTGCGCATTAGATTGTTACTGACTGCTCCGGTTTGACTTGGCTTGTTGACCTCGTTCCTGTCTCCTGATTCGGCTCCTGATTCCTGCTCGTCTGGTATTGATTCGGCTTGTTGACCTCGTCTCTGGATTCTGATTTGGCTTATCCTGATTACCTGTCTGACCCGGTTGGTTCTCTGACTTTCTGGTTCCTGTTTGGCCTGGCCCACTCTGCCATCTGGGGTCCTACCTCACCATACCATTACAATATTCCTGCGAATATTTAGAATATCAAATTAATAAAACAAGCTCTTTAGGTGCAACATGGGTGCAGGTGCAATTTATGGAGAAAGTGATAAGGGAGGGAGAGGGGGGTAGATATTGAGGAAGAGGGTAGTAAGAATTAGACTTGTGCATTCGTCTTCGGGCGAACATGGAAACGAACACGAAGAGTGCGTTTTCGTGTTCGTTCCGAAGACACGCCGAAGAGAAGACGGCGGCGGTAAAACGTAGGCGAAGACGAAGACACACACCACGAAGATCTTCGTGATTGTCTTCGTCTTCGTCTACCATTCTCCCCCCCTCTTCTAACTTACCTTGTCTTTGCGGCTTCGCGGCAGTTCCCGGAAGTGGAAATCCGCAGGTTCGCCGTCACGGGTTACAGGGCAGTGTGAATGAGCTTATTGGTCGCCTACAGGGACCTCCTCTGGCATCAACCAATTGGTTGATGCCAGAGGAAGACCCTGCAGGTGACCAATAGGCTCACTCGCACGGTCTTTGTAACCCCTGCCAGCGAACCTATGGATTTCCGCTCCCGTTAACCCCTTCGATGCTGCGTTATCTAACACAGCATCGAAGGGGTTAACGGGGGCGGAAATCCATAGGTTAAAGGGCCGGGCAAGCGACCAATAGGCTCACTTGCACGGCCCCTTAAACCTTTAAAAAATAAAGTTAACCCCTAACTAATTGAACAGGGAGGGAGACCAGTGGGATCTGCCGGGTAAGTTGCAGCATTGAGGTTTTAAAACCCCGATGCTGCAACTTACCCTGCCGATGCCACTGATCTCCCTCCCTGTTCAATTAGTTAAATGTCCGTTCGAGCGACTTTATTGTTCGCTCGTACGGACATTTAATTAATTGAACAAGGAGGGAGACCAGTGGGATATGCCGGGTAAGTTGCAGCATTGGGGTTTTAAAACCCCAATGCTGCAACTTACCCTGCAGATGCCACTGGTCTCCCTCCCTGTTCAATTAGTTAAAGACCAGTGGCATCTGCAGGGCAAGTTGCAGCATTGGGGTTTTAAAACCTCAATGCTGCAACTTACCCTGCCGATGCCACTGGTCTCCCTCCCTGTTCAATTAGTTAAATGTCCGTACGAGCGACTTTATTGTTAGCTCGTACGGACATTTAATTAATTAAACAGGGAGGGAGACCAGTGGGATGTGCCGGGTAAGTTGCAGCATTGGGGTTTTAAAACCCCAATGCTGCAACTTACCCTGCCGATGCCACTGGTCTCCCTCCCTGTTCAATTAGTTAAATGTCCGTACGAGCGACTTTATTGTTCGCTCGTACGGACATTTAATTAAATAGGGAGGGAGACCAGTGGGATGTGCCGGGTAAGTTGCAGCATTGGGGTTTTAAAACCCCAATGCTGCAACTTACCCTGCAGATGCCACTGGTCTCCCTCCCTGTTTAATTAGTTAAAGATCAGTGGCATCTGCAGGGCAAGTTGCAGCATTGGGGTTTTAAAACCTCAATGCTGCAACTTACCCTGCCGATGCCACTGGTCTCCCTCCCTGTTCAATTAGTTAAATGTCCGTACGAGCGACTTTATTGGTCGCTCGTACGGACATTTAACTGATAGAACAGGGAGACCAGTGGGATGTGCCGGGTAAGTTACAGCACCAGGACCCTAAAAGTCTGTACGAGCGACCAACAGAGTCGCTCGTACAGACTTTTAAAATCCCAATGCTGCAACTTACCCGGCAGATCCCACTGGTCTCCCTGTCCTATCAGTTAATAAATGATAGAACAGGGAGACCAGGGGGTCTGCCGGACAATTACGGCACCAGGAGTTTAACAGTCTGAACGAGGGACCCTATTGGTCGCCAGCAGGGGGCTCGTCTGCCATCAACCAATGGCAGACGAGCCCCCTGCTGACGACCAATAGAGTTGCTCATACGGACATTTAAACTCCTGGCGCCAGAGCGGCTTTAACCCCGTTTTAACCCCTTAACCGAGGAAAACGAAGAAAACCCGAACACGAAGAATGTCCGCGAATATTCGCCCGAAGAGAAGACAGGACCAGGCGAATATTCGCGGAATATGAAGTTGTTTTTTTTGCCGAAGACGAGCACGAAGACGAACACGAAGAGCCCCCTGGTGCCCAAGTCTAGTAAGAATATTTAAATAAGTAAAGAGTTTGAATTAATGTGTGGATGCATTGTGTGAATGAGGGAGAGCATGAGTTAATATGTGGGTGAATTGTCTGAATGAGGGAGAGCATGAGTTATTATGTAGGTGAATTGTCTGAATGAGGGAGAGCATGAGTTAAAACGTGAATGAGTTGTCTGAATGAGGGAGAGCATGAGTTAAAATGTAGATGAGTTGTCTGAATGAGGGAGAGCATGAGTTAATATGTGGATGAATTGTCTGAATGAGGGAGAGCATGAGTTAATATGTGGATTAATTGTCTGAATGAGGGAGAGCATGAGTTAATATGTGGATGAGTTGTCTGAATGAGGGAGAGCGTGAGTTAATATGTGGATTAATTGTCTTAATGAGGGAGAGCATGAGCTAATATGTGGATGAGTTGTCTGAATGAGGGAGAGCATGAGTTAATGTGTGGATGAATTGTCTGAATGAAAGTGTGAATTAGTGAGTGTCTGTAAAATTGTTTGTATATATATAACTAGCAGGATATTGAAACCTTGGGGACCAAGATGGCACAGGCAGGTGTATATGGAACAAAGATGGCACAGGCCGGGCTGTTTGTCATCTGGGTGCTGGTCAAGTTCTATGTGGGCAGTGTGGATGCCAGGGCTGGCTTTGTGGTGTGCAACCTGTGATGTATGCCTGTAATTTAGGGGGTTTTAAATATACTAAAACAATTGCATCAGTCCTCAGTAAACCACAATGACATTTGGAAATGGCAGTTTCTGGAAATAAAAAAAACCTAGAAATATATGTGACAATATAAAAACCACTTTTAATAAAATCACAACTGTCAGTCTTAGAAACCACAGGGGCCTTGTGGCTAGACTCAGTTGCTTAATTACTACAAAAATAATAAACAGAAAAAAAAGAAATAGCAAAAAATATATAGTAAAACATATAATAATATAAAACTCCTAATCAATATTGGTACACGGTTCAGGCTTAATGAGTATAAAGTCCCATATAAGAAAAACCTATAAAAAATTGTATCCAACTAAAAAAACTTTGTAGCAATTGTCCTGCAACATGAATTTGTATCAACAGTGTTTCAGCACTGAATACTTCAAAACATCATGCTGATGGTAAAATATCTGTAGAAAGAATTCCTCAAACATTCAATATGATATGGATCCCTTGGGGTAGGCAGTAAGCACTATGTCTTTATAGAATCACTGGCCGGTGCCTTATTTGGTAAAACAGATGCTCTTTTTCTTAACGAATCATAAAATGATGGTACACTGTGCCGCTCACCATCTGATGTTAGACCGGATTTTTGTCGCTAGCAGATCTTTTCCAGTACAACGTTCCAACTGGGAGATATGGCTCTGGATGGAAGGTAGCCTCTCACACAGGCGAGCGCACTGGCAATCACCAGCGTCTGACGTAATAGTCAGATGATATCCGTCAGTTGTTAACTGTATGTAGGACGTTTCCGGCCGAAATCGCAAACACAGACCAACTCAGTGATGGTATTCGCTGGGTGTTCGCATGGATTCCACAGTCAATCAGCATACAGGCAAAAAGTGCAAATAGTGGCTCCCAAACTTCCACAGTTGCTGCCGGCTTAGCCTGTTTGTGTGTTAATGTGTTGATCTATACCTGCTATCAGCAGCAGGGACTAATATTAGTATGTATCAGCAACTGGGGCTAATATTAATATATATGGGCAGCAGAGGCATCAATACACAAGGGGCAAAAACACTAAGGGGGGTATAAACGACAATGCAGTGTGAAAAATCCATCCTGATGTAGACGTCTGTGACGTAGATTGTGTCCTGCTGTTTGTGTGTTTTTGGTTATCAGTGTAGCAGAGCCTGTCCTGGGGTGTGTATAGGTGTTGGTGTGGCAGAGCCTGTCCTGGTGTGTGTTTGGGTGTTGGTGTGGCAGAGCCTGTCCTGGTGTGTGTGTTCGGTTGTCAGTGTGTCAGAGCCTGTCCTAGGGTGTGTTTGGATGTGGGTG
Organism: Sceloporus occidentalis; assembly: GCA_023333645.1. Taxonomy (NCBI): domain Eukaryota; kingdom Metazoa; phylum Chordata; class Lepidosauria; order Squamata; family Phrynosomatidae; genus Sceloporus; species Sceloporus occidentalis. The sequence goes on along the minus strand of JALMGF010000055.1, from coordinate 815,622 downwards.
TGGCAGAGCCTGTCCTGATGTGTGTGGGTGTCTGTGTGGCAGAGCCTGTCCTGGTGTGTGTGTCTGGGTGTCGGTGTGACAGAGCCTGTGTTGGTGTGTGTGTTTGGTCATCTGTTTCCTGGCACTTAACTTACAGTAGGAATTATTTAATTTATATTTATCCAGAGATAAAATGCCCTCCTGAAGTTGTAGTGACTTCAGGGGACAAAACGTTCAAGGCCCTGAAATCATTTAGTGGAAAAGTTATTTATTGTGTTATAATATTATTTCAAGGATTAGTTGCACTCAATTGTGGCTTCAGGCTTCCCATGTTGAATGATCAAGTATTATTTTACTCCAATAACAAAAGTATAATTCCATAGCACATTACTTTTGGCAATATATATATATATATATATATATAGTTTTTTCAGTGGTATGATTTAATGGTGGAAATTATGAATGCCCCCCCCCCAGTTTGCCTGTGTGGGTGCAATGGCAAGTAATTTTTTTTTCCAATATGGCTGACTAGTATGTCTGATTTTCAGAATGAATTATATATATCAGGGCTATCCAAGTTTTTTCTGCAGTGGGCCACTTCATCAGAATTGTATACGTGCGAGGGCCACAATCATTTTTCACTGTGAGAAAATATGGCCTTTAATAAGATATGCAGATTAAAATAAAGTAAATGACACAACACCTTTACTTTTCCTCTCACTGATTTCTGGGCCTAGAAGGTTTTGTGACTGGATAAGTAAAAATGAAATAGTTCAATTTATTCTAGGGATGCCCCAAAATGAAAATTCTGGACCAAAACCGAAAATTCAGGGTTCACTTAGCCAAAAATGACCCCCCACCTTTAAAAATAATAAAAATATCCAACACTTTTAATAAAAGTAAGTTACACACCAAAATTGTACCAAAAATGTAATAACATGCTGAAACCTGGCTAGCTGCCCCCTTGTGTATTGATGCTGCCAGCAGTATGGGGTCTGCACATCACTTACAGCCACCCTGTACCATGCCCCTCTATTTACAAATCCATGCTATCACACACACACACATTCATTCATATACTCATTCATTCACAGATTAATTCCCTCAATCATGCACTCATTCAAACACCCTCCCCCACCCCCTTACCTGCACTGCAGCTCTATCAATGTATTCTCTTGTACTGCACAGAGGAAGCAGGACTGGAGCAGAGTTATGTGATGTCACGTCCATTCACGTGACTCTGCTGGGTTCCGCTTCCTCTGTGCAGTACAAAAGACCCTCCCACAGGTAAGCAGCAGGGCTCTTGTGATCCCGGTTGCCCTGGCTGTCGATCTCCCGCGGGCCACTCCTCGAGGTCCCGTTTGTATTTTTTTCACACGCATTGTAATCCAGGTATCAATTTACCGCTCCTGTTATATGTCACTGCCAAACAATACCCCAATATGTGTTCCGCAACATCCCCTGAGTGCAGTGATGCCCCACATGCATGAGTTTGTTATTTGGGAGGTAAAAGACCACCTTTGTGAGGTGTGTATTTTTTTGCCATTTACACACTTGGTCAGTCTGTGCCCACGTCCCATATTTGGGACATCTTCGAAGCGGGCCAATTCAATTTACCCTATCAAATCATACATTTTTTAAAACTAAGCACCCTATGGGCATTTATAATGCCAATATTTAAACTCTATCCATGCGGGCATTGCTCATAAAAAACGTATGTATATATATATATATATATATATATATCTATGCATTTTTTTCTTTTTTTTGGTGACAGTGGGGAAATATTTTTACATGTTACCATATTTAAAAAATAAAAATAAATTCTTGGGATGCATTTTTTGGATATACCGGTACATCCATAGGGGCTGAGGGGGTTAAAGGTGGAAAAACTTGTGACATGATTTATCTTTGTCTCATTCTTTAACATCGCAAGAACCTGGCTTTTTAACAGGGGTGTATAGACTTTTTATATCCACTGTAACAACATACAAGTGCTTTATACCTTGTGCATCTTTAATATAAAAACACAGCAACAGACCTCTGGGAACATTCTTAACAGGGTATTTTCTCCTAAAAACCTGTATAGACAAAGTCTGACAAGAAGCTATATGTATACACAGTCAAAAAATTTACTGATCTCATGGTGCTGTCTAAGGACATATGAATAAATAGTGTTATGCAAGAGAAATGCTCTTATTGATTGTCAAATTGTATTTGTCTATGTTGCATGGAAAACTCAAGTTCATATGAGGTGTTGAGGTGTATATGCATACATATCCTTGGTTCCTGGAAACAGTCTATGCAATCAAATACAGACTGTACTTTTCAAATGTGTAAATGTTTGGACAATAGATACATTTAAGGTTCTACTGCCATGTTAACATAATATTTTATATGCACACATAAACCTACTCAGTGTCATACTTCAATGTTGCACTGCAAGAAGAAAATACCTTATCATGGTTAATTTGCAGTGGAAACTTTCATATAAAACAATTCATGTAGTACAGAAAGGATCATGATGAAAATATTCATGAACCCTGCTCTCCCAGTGCACACTAGATTCATACTCCCCAACAGTTTGTATACTTGACATGCCTCCTACTCTGCTACTTATGGTGAGATGTAGCTGTTTTGTTTAACCCCTTCCGGACCGGGGCGTACCTGGTACTTCATGGTCACATGTTCCCTGCAGACGGAGACGTACCAGGTACGTCATCCCCAAAAAACGCCCCCACATCGCCACAATCGTGGTGATCGCGGGGGCGCTGCTGCTGTCTGCCCAGGAGTCTGGGAAGACCAGCACAGCCACTCCGAGCCCGCTCCCGAGCCAGAGATCACTCCCACGGAGTGATTCTGGAGGCTGAAAACACGATTGCAGGAAAACCAGCAATCGCATTTTCAGCTGCCACAGGCAGCTTCAGGAAAGGGGGTTGCGTGTTGATTGGGTCCCCACACAAGTGTGTGGACCTGACACAACATCCCCCTGCTGCCTGATCGCTCCATGAGAGCGAAAGTGTTGAAAGAGTTAAAAAAAAATATTTAAAAAAAATAAGGGTGCTTCCAGGTCAAACGCTGTGAGTTTAGTAAGTCGGCTGATGATGATCAGATCACTCCTGGCCAATAGGAGTGATCTGATCATTATGGCAGCCCCTGGATGACCCTGCCTTAGAAAGAGAGAGATGTCATCTAGGGTAATTGTGGAAAAAAAAATATTAATAAAAAAAATACATAATTATTACCTGATCACTTGTCAGTGACATTTTAAGTCACTGATTATTGATCAGTCCCCCTGATCAATGTCAGTGGCCTAAACTTGTCACTAATAAGCCTGAAAACTCTTAAAATTACCCTAGTTGAGCACCTTGACTTTTCTACTGTTCATAAATATATACCGTATTTTTCGCTCTATAAGACGCACCTGCTGATAAGACGCACCTAGATTTTAGAGGAGAAAAAAAAGGAAAAAATATTTTGAGCTAAAAAATGGGCTAAAATATTTATTACAATAACTGAATAAGCTATGAACACAGTAAGACACACACAGTAAGACACACACAGACACAGTAAGACACACACAGACACAGTGAGACACACACACACACACACAGTAAGACACACACACACACAGTAAGACACACACACAAACACAGTAAGACACACACAGTAAGACCTCCCTCCCTAACCCCCCTTCTCAGTATCTCCCCTCTAACTCCCTAACCCCCCCTTCTCAGGATCTCCCCTCTAACTCCCTAACCCCCCCTTCTCAGGATCTCCCCCCCCCCGCCCCGGTCACTTACCTTAAACTCCTGTGTTGGAAGCGTGAGGCGTTTGTCTCGGGTGCCGGCGCTTCACTGCTGAGCGCCGGCGTCTGACGTCATATGCCGGCGCCCAGCGTAAAGCGCCGGCACCCGAGACAAACGCTTCCAACACAGGAGTTGAAGCGCTGAGGCAGGCGGCGGTGGCGGCCGCCGCCAGCAAAGGATTCCTGTATATCTGTCAGGCAGGGGGGCCCGAGAGTTGCCGAGCGGTTGTCTTCAGCAACCGCTCGGCACCCCTTGGGCCCCCCTGACTGGCAGAAATCCAGGACTCCTCTGCTGGCGGCCGCCGCCGCCTGCCTCAGTTGCGACCCCGGATTTATCGGCGTATAACACGCAGGTAGGGTTTAAGCTCCGGATTTTAGTTAAAAAAGTGCGTGTTATACGCCGATAAATACGGTATATCGTTGCCCCCCCCCTCCCTCCCTGCCTGCATCTTCGCTCCATAAGACGCGGCTGATTTTTCATCCTACTTTGGGAGGAAAAAAACTGCGTCTTATGGAGCGAAAAATACGGTACTTTTATGGGGCAATTTACAGTGGGGGGGCTTCCAAAATGTCCCAAATGGGATATGGGCCCAGCAAACCAATTTCTGAAAATTCCAAATTTGGAAACTAAAATGTGTATGTTCCAGTTTTGGCCTCATAGCTTCCTCAAAAAATGCATGAACCATGCATGTGAGGCCTTGTTGGAACCGGGGGGATGTTGGTGAACACCATTTGTTGTGTTTTTTTCTGCAGTTGCACATATTCTATACAAAATATAATATGAAATCTAAAGCAACATTGCAACATAAGCAAAAAAACCAAAAGAAATATATAAAAATACCTCAAAATTTGGCAGCAATTGGCGATAAAATCCCTGTTTGAAAAGTGTCAAAATGACCCTAGTTGTACACCTTGACTTATCTACTGTTCATAAACATATAATTTTGGGGGGATAATCAGTATCTGTGACAACTATTGCAGTTTTTAGCCTACCATGCCAAATTTGAAAAAAATTACATTTTAAAAACGTGATGCATGCCTTGCAATATTTGCCCTATACTGGTCAAAATAGATGAAAATCCTGGCCATATTGGGTGGTTTCCAAATCAGGACAAGTTAATGAATATATTTTGGATACTTTTTTCCCATTGGTTCAATGTGTATATAATTTGTATGTATACAAAACTGTAAAAAAATGCATTTTTTTTCATTTTTCCCCACTTTTTCCAGTTTATTTCAAACAAAACAATGTACTACCCAGCTTAATATGGTTTCAAATGAAAGTCCTACTTGTGCTTTTAGCACCACCTTAGTATCAAAAACCCGGTCCTGAAGGGCTTAATATGTATGTATCCAAACAGTCAGCTTTTGTCTCATTTGTGAAGTGTGTTTCTATCACTGTGTGTGTTATTACACTTCTGCGCTCTCGACTCAAATATCCAGTAAGGGCTGAGGAATGATGAGCCTGACATCTGCTGAAACACTGTGTTGTAAAAAATATTGTTTATGTTTCTAATGTGGTCTTTAAGGACCAGGCTGTGTTTTACCTTTTGTTCCCTTTGGGACCGAGGCTGTTTTAACACCTTTGCAGAGCTCGTGTTTAGATGTAATTTTCTCCTCACTCATTTAGTGTACCGACACAAGTTATATGTTGTTTTTTTCAGGACAAGAAGGGCTTTCTTCAGATCATATCTAATTTCCCATTAAAAAAAATAAAAAATGATGATGAAATATTGAAAAAAAAAAATCCGACTTTTACCCGAAAAATCTTTTACTCATTCAAAAAAAGCTAATGAAAAAACCTGCTAAATAGATTCTACTATTTGTCCTGAGTTTAGAAATAACCAATGTGTGCGGGGAACTCTGATCTCTGACAGCCGGGGGAGGTCTACGTGATGGACATAGACAACCCCCGCTGCTAACCGCACCTCCTTCCGGCTGCAGCGGAAGTTGTGTACGCAAATCTTGTAGATGTCTACACGCTGCCCCGGCTACACACCAGGGACTCAGAAGCACCGGTAAGTTGGGGGGGGAGGCATAAAACAGGAGGATCCAGGTCCCCTGCAATTATGGTTGATGGGGTGTTAAGGGTTAATTTAGCAGTTTTAGGGTTAATTTAATTAGTTTAATAAAGTTAACTTGAGGTGCAGTTAAAGGTAAAGGGGAGCAAACTATGGGGAATCTAAATCCTGGGGGCAGTGAAGATTATTAATGTATTTATTTATAACATTATTGTGTCAGTGAGATTCTCTGAAGGATTCAAATCTCTGTAAGATTTGGATCTCTGAAAGATTCGAATGTCTGTAGGATTCGAATCTTTGAACAACTCTCTCAATGTAAGAGTTGTAACCTGATCCCAGAGTCTGTGTCTGAGTGTTGTGCAGATGACTCACTCTAGGATCAGGTTACAACTGCATGATTCACAGACTGAACTGTTACAAATGAATCGTTCAGTCTACTGAACCGATTCATCCGGATCACTGAAAAGAATCGGATCAAAAGAACAATTTGTTCATGATCCGGACATCAATAATGGCTTGAAAAGCAATGTAGCTGGATGCACGAAGCAGAAGGGAAGTTTACAGCAATATCAGTTATACACTAAATTTAAACTTGCACTTCAAGAAGGTATGTTGATATATATACAGAATGGCTTCACATTGGAGCAAAAAAAAATAAAAGAATGGTAAACAGAATAATGTATTTGACCCTCAAACCCTCAGAAAAAGGCCTTACCTCATGGTGGTGTGTAAATATAGAAAGAAGTAGAGGGGTCAGATGGAGTAGTAGGTAGGACCCAATGAATGACGCCTCCTGAAATCATCTGTGGGGAAAGAGATGGATGAGCTTTGCTGGCTGACTCAAAAGCAGACAGTAAAATGATATTAGGCACTTAATTGTCTCCATGCAAATGGAGATACATGCCTTGGAAGAATGAACAAATAAAAAATGGACAAATTTCCATCACCAATGGACGGCAGGGCGACTCTGATTAAAGAGGACCTGTTACCAGCCTCTTGTTACGGCAGCAGTTGCCGATTACCGGATCAACATACTCCTCAGCAAAGAGACCACAACAAGAATGGGCAATGGTGCCCTTGAGGAAGGTTGAGTGACTACTTGAAGCCACATATAGTTTGATATGTTTTGTGTCTGCTCACTTTTGCCTTTTCTTACATTAATTTGGGAAATGGCACTTTCTGGATTATTACATGTTCCAAGACTTTAGAACATGTAATCCTGTTATAATCGAAGGACTGGATGAAAAAGACTAGTATGTGATTTTAATATCACAGGCCAGGTTTATGGGCACAATATATGTCAGTATTCCACCCTGTCAGCACAGACTCTGTATTTATCCAGGTGTCATGTCCGTTGCAGCCTTTAGAGCTCAATTGTCAGATCACAGTACCTTGTATGCTAACAACCTAGCCAGCTGCACCTGCTTACCTGATTTGGGGATTTGGAATCAGGGCCGTCGTGCGGCTGTAAGACCGCCTCTGTCGGCTACATTAGGCGACTGGCGGAGGCGGTCTTACAACTGCAAGACGGCTGCTTTGAACTTCGCGGACTGCCGGCCGCTTTTAAGACATGACGTTCAAGGAGGCGGGCTCACAGGAGAGTTCCTCGTGACAAGGAGAGGGTCGTCACATTGAAGGAGAGCAGGAAAAAGTACCGTATTTGCCCGATTATAAGACAACCCCCTAAAATTTGAATATTAATTTAGGAGGAAAAAGAAAAAGCCTGAATAAAAGACTTTTATAAAAGACTATTATACTAGTAAATATTAATTCATATAAACTATTTTTTCATATTAAATAAAACTGCCCCCAGTTATGCACATCTGCCCCCCAGATATGCCTTATATCCCCTAATATGCCAGTCTGTCCCCCAGAAATGCCTTATAACCCCATAATGGCACTCTGCATTCCAAATATGCCTTTTAACCCTCCTATATGCCACTCTGCCCCCCCAGAAATGCCTTATACCCCCCTATATACCACTCTCCCTCCCTGGTATTCATTTTAACCCCCTATATGCCACTCTGCCTCCCTGATATTAATTTTAACCCTCTATTTGCCACTCTGCCTCCCTGATATTCCTTTTAACCCCCTATATGCCACTCTGCCTCCATTACATTCCTTTTAACCCCCTATATGCCACTCTGCCTCCCTGGCATTCCTCTTAACCCTCTATTTGCCACTCTGCCTCCCTGATATTCCTTTTAATCCCCATATATGCCACTCTGCCTCCCTGATATTCCTTTTAACCCCCTATATGACACTCTGCCTCCCTGATATTCCTTGTAACCCCCTATATGACACTCTGTCTCCCTGATATTCTTTTTAAACCCTATATGCTACTCTGCCTCCAGAAAGCCCTTTAAACCCCCTCCCCATATGCCACTCTTACCCTCCCCCGACTTACCAGTGTTTCTTTAGACTATCCCCGTGCTCCAGATTCCTTGGTGTTTAGTGGGGCAGCCGGTGGAGGACCTGAGCTGCTGCTGCCAGCACTTCCCCCGGAGCTTCTATGAATGAGCACCGGAAAGTCATGTAATGTCATAGAAGTCCCGGCAGAAGTTGCAGGTTGCAGATGCCCACCGGAGTGGAGGATCCAGGTCCCCTGCAGCGCTGACAAAGGGTGGTAGTAGAATTTGTACATGGAAAGGGTTAAAATCCCAGCATTTGAAATACTTTGGGGTGTCTAGTTTTCAAAAATATATTGTTTGGGGGGGCGTGGCCGGCCGAACTCCAAGATGGACGTGCAGTGAACCTGCTCCTCCACGACGCCCTATAATTTGCACTGCTAAAGGCTACCTACCTCGATTTTTTGCTCGCTACGTGACAGCCGAGACGCCCGGCATGACTGGGGGCTCTCGCAAGTTGCCGAAGAGGAAGACAGTGCCAGCTATCTTCCAGAAGAAGACGCCTGAGGCCGCAGCTCCCGCGCTTCCCATGATGGCGGCGTCGGCCCTAACCGCAGACGACGCTTCGGTTTCCTGCACTAAGCGAGATGTGGAGGAACTTAAAGATTTGGTCTTATCGGTCAAGAAGGACCTGATGGAACACATCCACGCCGAATTGCGCCAACTGACGCATGAAATCACAGCAATTGGTTCCCGCACGGATGTACTGGAGCGCACCCATACTGACCTGCGGCGGGGACAACACGTGCTGGAGACGGAGGTGGCTGCTCTTCGCCTCGAAATTGATGCGCTTCATGATGCCCAGGAGGACCTGGAGAATAGGTCCCGGAGGGCTAATTTTCGGATACGGGGCGTTCCGGAGACGTACCAAGACGCCGATGAGGTGCTGCGCAGGATTCTCCTACAGCTCTTACCTGATGTCCCACCGTCAGAAGTTGCAGTGGACAGGATCCATAGAGCGTTGCGGCCTAAACCCAAGACGACTGACAATCCCAGGGACATTATTGTTAAACTACGCGACTACGCACTCAAGGAGGACATCATGAAGGCAGCTAGAACTGCACAGGTGCGTCTCGACAATGTTGCTCTCCAACTTTATGCAGATCTATCGCCCAGGACACTCCAACGGCGCAAGGCTCTCCAGCCTGTTACGGTTCACCTGCGCTCCCACGATGTGCCATATAGATGGAGATTCCCTTTCGCGCTCCAGGTCCTTAAGGAGGGTACCAGCTTTCTCCTTAGGTCCCCGTCGGAGGCCGTGGAGTTCATTCATGCTCTGGGTCTTCCCCCCTTAACATCGAGCCGCAAACGAAGTCGCCAGGACCGCGGACCCACCCCGCCGGACGACTGGACGGACGTCCCGAGTTCCTCCCGAGCAGCTCCGTAGGCTGGGATCTCTCTAGACTTCGGCCCTCGAGATGCCACATCGCACCGCTCCGGCTCTCCTGCTGACCTGCCCACCCTGGGCTCGACCACCTGGCTGTAGTGCTCCACACTTCTGGCGCCGTCTCGCTCTTCGACAGCCCCCGCCGCAGACGGGCTCTCCAGCCTGCTCGTCGCTTCGGTGTTTCGTCCACTTCGGGGAGACCCGTCACGCTTCAGGACTCACTACCAGCTCGGTATCCTTTGGGGTATTGGGGGGTTGCTGACTCCGCGGACTCCGTTCGCTGTGCTGTGGCGGGCAGCCCCTACCGTGTCGCTATGCCTACTAGGTCCCATCTGGGTGGCTTAGCTATAGGGGCCTGCTCCGGATCACCGTAGCTTATTGTTTCTTTTTCGGGATATCGCGTTTTTTATTATTTACCGTTCTTATATTTTATGATTTATCGGCGTTTATCGGCATTTATCGGCATTTGTTTTCGGCGTTCGTACATAAGTTTGTCTTCCTCTTGCACCTCCCCCAACACATTAATAAGGTTTTGGTAGCAGTATAAACTGCTTTGTGTGCCCACTATGTAGGAGGTGAGAGTAGGATCTCACCCTATTGAGAGTGTGCCTTGACGTGGCGGGTGAGCTTAATTATGCTTTGGCCAATTCATATAACCAAAACCTCTCATTTATATTATGTTTATATATTTGTTGCCAACTTTATTAGGGTGAGAAGCGCAGACAGTATTTTGTTTTTTGTATACATTGTACAGCCAACACACTGTATTTGCAGCATGCTCACACTGTTTGGTAGGCCTCATATTATACATTTGTATTATTTGAGCCTGAGACTAGCTTAGCGCACCGACATTTTTTCTTTTCCTCTGGCATACACCTACACTTCCCTGCCTAGAGGTAGCATCACGTTATTGAGGGCCATGGAGGCCATTGAGGTTGAGCGTGCCGCTTGTTCCCCTTTAAGACCGATGTTGGTCTTCACACAGTCTGGCGCTAAACCTCTGCTACCGCCGATATCTCGGAGGTTGCTAGCCGGGTTGTTCTGTTATGTGCAGCCGTGCACACTATACCGTTATATGCATCATGTTTTGTGCTGAATGCTCTCTGTTCTACTCTTTCTTTTTCTGTTTCTTTTGCTTCCTCTTTTCCCCCCCTCCTTCCCTCTCACCTTCCTTTTTTTTTATTTTTTTTTTTTTTTTCTCGTCTCCAGGCGGCCTTTCTCAGCTTTCTCCCCACCGGGTTAAATGTCTGGTGATGTGAAGATTGTTTCCCACAACGTCAAGGGGCTCAACGCTCCCCAGAAACGGAGACTGGCGATGACCTACTACCACAAACTCCATGCCGACATTGTCCTCCTCCAGGAAACTCACCTACGCTCCTCTCACCTCCCCCAATACTGGGGTAAGCGTTTTGGTACCCACTTTCATGCCACTCACCCCTCACAAAAGAAGAACGGAGTCAGCATTTTTCTCAACACGACGCTTGGCTTTCAACACCACTCGACCAAGAAGGATAATTAGGGCAGATACCTCCTTGTCACGGGTCTCTTGCACACTAAACCGGTAGCAATTCTTAACGTTTATGCACCTTCTCCTTCGGCGGCCTCTTTTTACTCCGCCCTAGCGGACTCCCTGTTGCCTCTGAAAGATCATCAACTATTTGTTGGGGGTGACTTCAATACGCTCTGGGATCTACACTTAGACAGACGGGGCCCTGCTCTGCTTGCCCACCCTCCACTCAATTCTAAACATCTCAAAGATTTTGCAACGACATCAGCATTAGTTGATGTGTGGCGTCTCCTCAACCCGCGGGCGTTGGACTATACTTTTTTCTCACATCCTCACCAATCCTACTCGAGAATTGACTATCTGTTTGTGGCCCAGCATCAAGCTAATGTGGTCCGCTCCTCAAAGATTCACCCTATTATCTGGTCCGATCATGGAGCTGTTGAATGCATCTATCGCCTATTTGATTGGCACCCGGGTCCCAAACACTGGAGGATGGCTGAGTTTCTGCTTACGGACCCATCGGTGCTGGAGGAGATTTCGGGCGACCTGGATGAGTTTTTTTCGTTTAACGACACACCTGACATGGACCCGCTTTTGATTTGGCAGACGCATAAAGCGTATATTAGAGGCTCCTTTATACGTATCAAAGCACGTCGCAAGAAGCTGCGCCAAGAGGCTATCACATCCCTTACCAACAAAGTGAGCGCTTCGGAAGCGAAGCACAAGGACTCCTTGGATGCTGCTGCGCTGCGCGAATTGATCCAACTAAAGGGGGAATTGAACCTTCTCCTTAGTGATGCCGTATTGCACTCGCTGAATACCACTAAACAGCGATTCTTTGAAAAGGCCAACAAACCCGACACGATGCTGGCCAGGAGATTGCGCTCTCAGAGGAAGGCACAAAATATCACGAAGATTATTGACGCGAATGCCAAATGCTGGGTCCACCCTCGCGATATAGCGGACCAATTTGCGTCTTTTTACCAAACCCTCTATGATGGCAAGAAGGCCCCCCTTACAGCCCGGGACCCGACTCATCTTCACGCTTTTCTGGACTCGGTATCCTTGCCCAGGCTATCGACGGCCCAGGTGGAGTGACTCGGCGAGCCCTTTAGCGAAGAGGAACTTCGTGTCGCCACTGCCTCCCTCAAGGCATCTAAAGCCCCAGGGCCTGATGGCCTTCCAGGGTCTTATTATAAGAAATTCCAGCGTCAGTTACTGCCTCGTCTGCTCTCAATGTTCAACTTGTTCCTTACAGGAGTGCCCCCGACTCGAGAAATGCAAATGGCCAAAATCATCGTCATACATAAGGAGGGGAAGGATCCCGCTAGCTGTAGTAGCTATCGCCCCATATCCCTCATCAACGCGGATATTAAGCTGTATGCAAAGTTGTTGGTGACTCGCTTGGGGACTGTTCTCCCCTCCTTGGTGCATCCGGATCAGGTGGGGTTTGTTCCCAATAGAGAGGCTCCAGATAATATACGCCGAACGGTCAATCTCATTGACGTTGCCAGACTCACCAGCCAAGAATCCCTGTTGTTGGCTTTGGACGCCGAGAAAGCCTTCGACAGGGTCGACTGGAGGTATATGTGGGAGGTTTTACGGAAGTTTGGCTTTACTGAAGGCTTCCTGAGGGGTGTTTGTACGCTCTATGACCAACCTTCCGCCACGATAGCCCTGATGGGCTGTGAATCTTCCCCTATTAACATCAAGAACGGTACCCGTCAGGGGTGCCCTTTATCCCCGCTCCTGTTTGCACTCTGCATTGAACCCCTGGCAGCGGCCATCCGACAACACCCAGATATCACGGGGATCGTGGTCCGGGACGCTCAGTACAAGTTGAGCCTTTTTGCTGACGACGTTTTGCTTCTGCTTACCAACCCTGTGGTTTCCCTTCCTAACTTATATGGCACTCTTCGAGAGTTTTCACGGATCTCCGGGTATAAAATCAATGAGACCAAGTGTGAGGCACTTAATGTCAACTGGACGGATCCAATCCGCTCTTCTATTGCGACTTCATTTAAATTCACTTGGCAATCCTCCAGGTTGAAATATCTGGGTGTCTACCTCACCAATGACTTTCACTCCTTGTACAGGGCTAATTATCCTCCGCTCCTTGCAGCCCTTCGGAAAGAGCTTAAACGTTGGTCCCAATACCCTATCTCGTGGTTGGGTCGTATCTATGCAGTAAAAATGACTCTCTTGCCCCGTCTCCTCTACCATTTCCGTGCTCTTCCATCGCCAGTCCGACGGGACGAGATTGACTCTTTTCAAGCAGCTGTATTCCGCTACATATGGGGCTCCAGGCGATCGAGGATCAACAGATACACTATGTATAAAGCAAAACACTCTGGAGGCCTGGCGGTTCCCAATTTCTACCTGTACTACCTGGCGGCCAGGATATCCCAACTGGAAGCCTGGTCCCTCCCCCCAGGTACTCTCCCCTGGATCGATGTGGAAAGCCGATTTCTGCCTTGCACAGACCTTCGTGTGGTCCCCTGGCTGGACCCTCTGGTTCTCCCGGGGGCTCCCACTTTACCGGCGATCACCACTACTCTTACCATTTGGCGCAAATGGAGACGTAAATTATCCCTCATGGGCTCCGTATCCCAGATGTCGCCCTTGTTGCACAATCCCCTATTTCAGGATGGTGTTCAAGCGTCTAAATTCAGGTGGTGGCGAGATGCGGATTTGACCAGGCTTGGGGCATTGGCTAAAGGCAATACGGTGCTCTCCTTTCAAGCACTCCAGGAGACTAAAGGTGTCCCCGGTTCGGAACTGTTTCGCTACTTACAGTTGCGCCATTTTGCCCAATCCCTGCTTCGTGCCGGGGATCTATCGGCCCTCACGACCTTCGAACAGCGTTTTCTACTCCGCAAACGCCTCCGAGGTTCTATATCGATACACTACGCTCACTTTGTGTCTGTGCTCTATCCTCAGCCGCCGGCCTACAGATCTTTATGGCATGGGGAACTCCAGGAGGAAATCCCCGACGTATCGTGGGATGAGGTCGCGGAACGCATCCACAAGCTCACCGCCAACACGGTCATCCGTGAAAGGTCTTATAAAGTTGTAGCCCACTGGTATCTATCGTCTGTGAGACTCTCGCGCATGGCCCAGGAGAGTGTCAGCGGCTGCTTTAGGAATTGCGGGGAACCTGGTACCTACCTCCACGCCTGGTGGGCGTGTGACCATCTTGGCCCGATTTGGTCCTCCTGCTTTGACATGTTGTCGCGAGCGCTTGGCATTATCATCAAGCCATCCCCTGAACTTGCACTGTTGCTCGTAGACACAACGGACTCTCTGTCCCCCACCGCTTCTCGCCTTATTCACCGTGTATGTGCGGCGGTGAAACAAGCAATAGCCCGACACTGGAAGGGTCCTCCCCCCACGCAGAGAGAAATCACAGCTAACATCTGGCATATCTTCACTATGGAAAAAATGACAGCTGCCCTGCGTGATGAAGTGCCAAAATTCGAGGCGATTTGGGACCCTTGGATATCTACTTTCATGGATCCTGTTAGGGTCCATTCCGTTCTGCGCCTCTAGGTTCCTGGAGACCTTTTTTTTTTTCTTTTTTTTTTCCTCTTTGTTTTCCCTCTTTGTTTTCCCTCTTTCCTTCCTACTCCCTCTTCTCTCCTTTTCTTCCCTCTTTGTCTCTCCCCTCTCGTTCAGGAGTGGTTTCTCACCACTTCTGTGTAAAAATAGAAAACCGCTTTGTTGTCACCATATTGCTTTCATGGTCGACCGAGCATTTGTATGGTTGGACCTTCCTGGTTCATCTCTGTGTATCCGACATATTACGCTATACTCGGGGCTTCTTGTTATACACCTTCTATGTATGTGAGCGTTGACTTTACTAATGCTCTCCATGTATGTTTTTGACCTTGGGCGCGCACCGTCCCTGTTTATTGACCGTGCGACCATTGAATTTTATGTCATTTGTTTCTGCTTGGTGACCAATGCTAATAAAAAGATTTAAACAAAAAAAAATATATTGTTTGACAAAATAGCTTACAGCACCACAAATTATCTTAACCATTAACCTTAATCATCACTATCATGCTACAAAATCTATTCCATATGACATGTCTCCACATAATGAGTGAATACGTGTTATCTTATAATTAAGGTGGAGGAATTATCTACCAATATCGCTTTATGTGTAACTGTCCCCCTTGAACATATATCTTATGTAACAAACTTGTGTTTAATTTCCTCCTTGTTTCAAAATTATATTTATTATATCGTGTCTCATAAAGACTAGTGCTTACATTTCTGTGGATTTCTGTGGATTTATATTCTTAATATCGCTCCCCATCCTAAAAAAAAAATCATAGAGAATGCTAACCTACTTTACATAGGATTATCTTTTAGCCATTGCTTCACTTCGTCGGCTGACGACATTTTAATTAATTGCTTTTCTACTAGACTTGTGCATTCGTCTTCGGGCGAACATGAAAACGAGCACGAAGAGGCCGTTTTTTTTGTTCGTTCCGAAGGAACGTAGAACAGAATACAGTGCCGGCAAACCGTAGGCGAAGACGAAGACTCACAATCACGAAGAATCGAAGATTCTTCGTGATCGTCTTCGTTTTTGCCGCGCAACCGCCAAAATTTCAAACAGGAGTGAGCTGATCCTCGTCTGTCCAATCAGCTCACTCTTGTGACGTAACGCTAAGGGTCTCGTCCAATGCCTGTGCTGCTGTTTTTTGAATTCTGAAGGCGCCTTTATAAGACCAGAGCTTGCCTGAGAGATCCATTCATTTTTCGCTGTGACTGCTTTGGCAACACTGCTGTGCTGCATCCGAGCGTTACAGAGAGAGATTGTTCTGTTCTGTGTGAGACTGGTAAGCCTTAGCCTGCCATTTCTCACTGTGTACTTCATCCTCACTTCAGTGCTACTTAATTAATATATTTAATAATAATAATTTGATTAATTTAATTTTTTTAAAATTAATTTGTCATCAACTTTAGTGTAAGTGCTGTTGAGTTGACAGTGCACCCAGTGCCTCAGTGGCACTGGGGTGCCCTTGCCCTGGGCTGGCACTAGTGCCTATTGCCTGTCCTGCTTAAATAAATTAAATAGAATTTATAAATTACAATTTAATAGAATCTATAATTTAATAGTTCATTATAATATTATATATATATATATATATTTGTCAGTCATATATATATATATACTATAGTATACTAGTGTAGAGTGTACTGTAGACATTCATCTACTAGTGTCTAATTTAAAATCAGTAATATTAATTAATATAATTAATAATTGAATTCATTATAAAATTATATATATATTTGTCAGTTATAGTTAGTAATAGTATACTAGTGTAGAGTGTACTGTAGACATTCAGAACATCTACTAGTGTCTAATCTAAAATCAGTAATATCAATAATTCTCTAATTCTTTCTTATCTTAATAGTTAATTAAATTAGCTATAAATAAAAGTAATAATATTAATTAATTACTACTAGCGTATAGTTCAGCTAATCTTATTAGTACTGGTGCTGCAGCTCTATAGTTTGTGCTTTGTTTTAGCAACAGTAAGAGACCAAGTCAATTTTTCTTAATTAATCTTTCATTTTATTTCATTTGTTTTGCTCACCTCAGTCCATCAGTGAAGTGAACTTGTTGGGCTAGTGAGTGCAGCCGCATAAGTGCTGTGGTTTTTTTTGATCAGCAAGCAGTGACGTTAACTGTTTTGCAAAGATTTTCTCATTTATTTTACATTTTATTTCAATTTTATTAAAAGTACCCTTAGTGTTTTGCTCACCTCAGTCCATCAGTGAAGTGAACTTGTTGGGCTAGTGAGTGCAGCAAGCAGTGAAGATAACTGTTTTGCTGTGACATTTTATTTTATTTCTAATTCTTTTCAAGAAAAATTGACTGTGACGAGCTGTACTAAGCAAAGCTTCAAGCTACTAGCTGTAGTACTAAAATAATTCTAATCTTCTTTAATCTTAATCTATAATATATTATAAATAATAATATTCTAATTCATAATCTATAATATAAGTAATTCTAATTCTAAATTCTAATTCATAATCTATATTCTTCTATCTATAATACATAATATATAAGTAAATTAGTTCTAATCTATTAATATTATATAACTTAATATTAATTAATAAATCATATACTGAATCTGATTTAACCTCACTTTAGCTTAGTGGGTTTGAGAGCGTCTGCCTAGAGGTAGACTTATAGTAAGGAAATATAGCTTTAGGCTAGCATAGTGGTAGGCTAAGCTCTTAGGCCCGTGTAAATTCAAATTAAAAATAAAATACTGCTAGTTATTAAATAGTTAATCTTGAGTTAATAATTTCAATAACTTTAGGATTTTGGCAGATTGCACACAGCACAGTGCAGTAGTGCATAGTTTTACTTTTTAAGCAGTAGCACTGAAGAGAACTTCCTCTAATTTTTTTGTCTTTAATTCGTTTTTCCTTTTTTTATTTTTATTTTTTTATTTTTTTTTTTTATAGTTTTTTAAACACTACACTACACTACACTACACTACACTACACACACAACACAAAATTTGAAATGGATCCTCCTTTTGGGACTAAGGAGGGACAAGCTCCATCTACCACCACCACCACCACCACCAGCACCACCACCAGCACCACCACCAGCTCTAAGATGCAGCCTTTGCGTCAGTCTAGTCGGCCAAGTAGGCCAAGCTCTCGCTTATCATTTGGGGAAGCATTGCTTGAAGGATCATCAAGTAAAGGAAAGGCACCAAAAGCAGGCAGTAGTAGTGCGGCTAGGCCCACAAGCTCTATGGTTTTTTACGGAAAGCCTAAAGCACCAGAAGCACGTTCAAAGTTAAAGGGTAGCACAAGTAGTACCAGCCCAGTGACTAAAAAGAAGTGCCTTTTGCCCCAAGCAGCATCTTCCCCATCCACCAGCAGCATGCAAGGTACCAAGCAGAGCCAAATTAGCAGCAAGACTCAGAGGGGTCCCAAACCAAAGCGATCTCATTCCTTTGTAGGGAAAACCACCACCACCACCACCCCCGCCTCTACCACCACTAGTGCTGCGCCTACTGTTCCCACTGGTACCGCCACGCCATGTCCTCCTAGTACCTCTAGCAAGCCACCAAGTCCTTACAAAATTTTTGTAAAGACAGTTAGAGAGAGGGCTACACATAGTGGAACTCCACCTAGCGAGGTAGCAGAGGAGCCTGAGACTGAGAGGCCAAGTGCAGAGTCTATTCTTCCTGCTCGCACTACTACTAGTCACGAGTCTCACGACGATATCAGTCTTAGCTCCAGCCTAGCAGGAATTCCATTCGATCTGGCTAATGAAGAGCTAGACTATGAGCCAGAGGAAGTAGAGGAGATGAGTGGTCAGGAATCAGATTCCTCAGGGAGCAGTGTCCAAATGACTAGTGCACAATTTTCCCCTGAGCCTCCACCTTCTCCGCTACGATCATCACCATCACCACCACCAGCAGCAGCAGCAAAACCTAGCAAATCTAAAGCAATTAGCAGTCCCACTATGGCCAGTACTGTTACCACCAGTCCCACCACCACTAGTTCTGCCTCTGTTCATCCACCCCGAGCAGTAAGAGCAGCACCCAAGGCACACTCCAAGGCTATGCGCGCCCCAATTTGGGAGCACTTTGAAAATGTTGAAGAAGGGCGCTATGGAAAGTGCAAACATTGTGGGAAGCTAATAAGCAGAGGGAAAGTGTCTGGCCATTTTACCAGTGCTAGCATGAAGCATCACCTCAGCACTCAACACAACGCTGTGCTATTGGGGAAAGATGCAGAGGTAAAACTTAGTGCAGGCAGCATAGCTGGTGGCCGTGGAAAAACCCCAACAGCTTCTTCTTCTGAGCCAATAGCAGCAGCAGCAGCAGCAGCAGCAGCAACTAGTGCTGGCAGCCAGAGACCAAGGCAGGTTGGAGCACTGCATGCCCAGCCCACCCTGGAAGAATTTGGGGCATTCCACTCCAAGAGAACGATGCCCAAACAGCAGGCCAATAAAGTAACGCGACTTATTGGTCAGTTCATTGCTGTTGGAGGGGCATCCTTCTCCATGATTGAAGGGGAGCCTTTCAAACAATTGATGGCGGCTGTGGCTCCACAATACACAGTTCCGTCACGTTCCACTTTCAGCAGGAACATTGTCCCCTCGCTGTATCGGTCCTGTGTTGCAGCAGTGAAAGAGGAGCTTTCCAAGGCTGCTGGTCAGTGTGTTCATTTCACTACAGATTTGTGGAGTGCACCTAGCGCCCAGCATGCCTTTCTTTCTTTGACAGCACACTGGTGGCAGCCCGGTGTGTCTAAGGAAGTTGCTGCAGCAGGCTACCGATCATTCCTTCTCCATGCAGAAGTGATGGATGAAAAGCACACTTCCCAAAATATTCTGCATGCGATTAGGAAAATGTTTAGCCTTTGGGTGGGAGCAGAGGCGGGCACCAATGTTGAAGTTGGTTTTGTGGTAACTGACGGAGGTGCCAATATGGTGAAAGCGCTGCGAGATGGTCATATTGTTGGTGTGCGCTGTGCAGCCCACATCATCCATCTTGTAGTGAAGGCAGCAATGTCAGAAGGAACTAATGTGGCAGCAGTAGTTCTGTCCCGCTGCAGAAAGATCGCTGGGCACTTTCACCATAGTGTTAAGGCTAGCCAACTTTTGAGGGAAGAGCAAGAGAGGTCAGGTCTTCCCGTACACTGCCTACGTCAGGATGTCAGTACACGGTGGAACTCCACGTTAGACATGCTAGAGAGGATTTTGGAGCAGCAGAGGGCAATCCATAATCTTGCCTCAGAGCACAATATTGGGATTACCTCTCCATTGAATAGGGAGGATTGGACAGTGATCGCCCAGCTAGTGGCAGTCCTTAAACCATTCAGGGATGCCACAGAAAATTTAAGCTCAAACACTGCCAGTCTGGCCCAGGTAATCCCAGTGTTCTCCCATCTAGGCAGCAAGATGGATGTGTTCCTTGGAAACCGTGAGGCTGTTCAAGGTGGCACTCTACATCCTGACGTAGCAGCCATAGTCAGGAAGCTGAAGGATCTGCTAAAAGTACACCTTCGCAAGCGAATGGAAGAGAGTCCCGAAATGATGCTAGCGTGCCTTTGTGATCCAAGAATTAAGGGAAAGCTAGCTTTGAAATTCAATGTTCTCAGTAGCTACCGGGAGCAATTGGTCAACAAGGTGCGTGACTGGCAGCGTAAAATGGGAATGCTGTCCGAGGAGGGTGAGGTGCAGGAGGAGGAAGAGATGATGTGGTCTGCTACCCCTAGCAGCAGCATCAGCAGCAGTGCCACAAGCAGCACAACACAGCTGAGTGGAGCAGCTGCGTTTTGGGAAGAGGCACTTGGCAGTATAGTTGGACCATCTGACAGAGCTAGCAGCAGAAAGGAGAGTAGTGCTGCTGAAATGGTCAAACTTTACCTCTGTGAAGTTCCTTCTGCTCCTAATGTTGATCCTCTTAGCTACTGGGATGAAAAGAAGAGTGTGTGGCCTGCACTCTCATGGGTTGCGCAGCAGCTTCTATCATGTCCGCCAACCACTGTTCAAAGTGAGCGCGTGTTTTCTATGACTGGAAACATACTGAGTCCACAGCGCTCACGCATGGCACCTCATCTGATGGAGCAGATTGCCTTTCTTAAATTCAATCTGCCCAAATTGGGTTACCCAGCTCTTAGCTTGGAAAGTTAAATTTTTTCTCTCTAATGTTTAAGGTAGTTTCTCCCCCTGGTTGCACTTGCTGCGGTGTGGCAATGCCTGCTACCTCCGCTGGTGTAGCCAATTTACGCTAGGGCCTAGTGTCTGAGCTCTGTAAGTCCGCTCCCAAACGCCTAGGACTGACAGTCTTTGGATGCTTTGCCCTGGGGTGAAACAGGTGAGTGGGTCGTCAATTGCCCACTCATTCACCTTTTTCCGTTTCCAACGCTGCTGCTGGTGGTGGTGCCAGTATCTTTTGCCAGTTCGCTTCCTGGCTGAAATCATGCCTCAGATGTCCCTAATGGAAAGGGTAGTTTCTCCCCCCTGGTTGCACTTGCTGCGGTGTGGCAACGCCTGCTACCTCCGCCGGTGTAGCTAGCTTATGCTAGGGCCTTGTGTCTGAGTTCTGTAGGTCTGCTCCCAAACGCCAAGGACTGACAGTGCTTGGATGCTTTGCCCTGGGGTGAAACAGGTGAGCGGGTCGTCAATTGCCCACTCATTCGCCTTTCCCAATTCTGCTGCTGCTGGTGGTGGTGCCAGTGTCTCTCTTCAATGCCAGTTCGCTTCCTGGCTAGTGTCATGCCTCGAATGTCCCTGATGGTAAGGGTAGTTTCTCCCCCCTGGTTGCACTTGCTGCGGTGTGGCAACGCCTGCTACCTCCGCCGGTGTAGCCAGCTTACGCTAGGGCCTTGTGTCTGAGTTCTGTAGGTCTGCTCCCAAACGCCAAGGACTGACAGTGCTTGGATGCTTTGCCCTGGGGTGAAACAGGTGAGCGGGTCGTCAATTGCCCACTCATTCGCCTTTCCCAATTCTGCTGCTGCTGGTGGTGGTGCCAGTGTCTCTCTTCAATGCCAGTTCGCTTCCTGGCTAGTGTCATGCCTCGAATGTCCCTGATGGTAAGGGTAGTTTCTCCCCCCTGGTTGCACTTGCTGCGGTGTGGCAACGCCTGCTACCTCCGCCGGTGTAGCCAGCTTACGCTAGGGCCTTGTGTCTGAGTTCTGTAGGTCTGCTCCCAAACGCCAAGGACTGACAGTGCTTGGATGCTTTGCCCTGGGGTGAAACAGGTGAGCGGGTCGTCAATTGCCCACTCATTCGCCTTTCCCAATTCTGCTGCTGCTGGTGGTGGTGCCAGTGTCTCTCTTCAATGCCAGTTCGCTTCCTGGCTAGTGTCATGCCTCGAATGTCCCTGATGGTAAGGGTAGTTTCTCCCCCCTGGTTGCACTTGTTGCGGTGTGGCAACGCCTGCTACCTCCGCCGGTGTAGCCAGCTTACGCTAGGGCCTTGTGTCTGAGTTCTGGAAGTCCGCTCCCAAACGCCAAGGACTGACAGTTTTTGGATGCTTTGCCCTGGGGTGAAACAGGTGAGCGGGTCGTCATTTGCCCACTCATTCGCCTTTTCCAATGCTGCTGCTGCTGGTGGTGGTGCCAGTGTCTCTTCTCTGCCAGTTCGCTTCCTGGCTAGTGTCATGCCTCAAATGTCCCTTATGGTAAGGGCAGTTTCTCCCCCCTGGTTGCACTTGCTGCGGTGTGGCAACGCCTGCTACCTCCGCCAATGTAGCCAGCTTACGCTAGGGCCTTGTGTCTGAGCTCTGGAAGTCCGCTCCCAAACGCCAAGGACTGACAGTGTTTGGATGCTTTGCTCTGGGGTGAAACAGGTGAGTGGGTCGCCAATTGCCCACTCATTCGCCTTTCCCAATTCTGCTGCTGCTGCTGCTGGTGGTGGTGCCAGTGTCTCTTCGATGCCAGTTCGCTTCCTGGCTAGTGTCATGAATCAAATGTCCCTAATGGTAAGGGCAGTTTCTCCCCCCTGGCTGCCTCTGTCTGCGGTGTGGCAACGCCTGCTACCTCCGCCGGAGTGGCCAGCTTACGCTAGGGCCTTGTGTCTGAGCTCTGGAAGTCTGCTGCCAAACGTCTAAGACTGACAGTGTTTGGGTGCTTTGCCCTGGGGTGAAACAGGTGAGTGGGTCGCCAATTGCCCACTCATTCGCCTTTCCCAATTCTGCTGCTGCTGCTGCTGGTGGTGGTGCCAGTGTCTCTTCGATGCCAGTTCGCTTCCTGGCTAGTGTCATGAATCAAATGTCCCTAATGGTAAGGGCAGTTTCTCCCCCCTGGCTGCCTCTGTCTGCGGTGTGGCAACGCCTGCTACCTCCGCCGGAGTGGCCAGCTTACGCTAGGGCCTTGTGTCTGAGCTCTGGAAGTCTGCTGCCAAACGTCTAAGACTGACAGTGTTTGGGTGCTTTGCCCTGGGGTGAAACAGGTGAGCGGGTCGCCAATTGCCCTCTCATTCGCCTTTCCAATTTTTCAATGCTGCTGGTGGTGGTGGTGGTGGTGGTGGTGGTGCCAGCATCTCTTCTCTGCCAGTTCGCTTCCTGGCTAGAGTCATGCCCAAAATGTCCCTAATTGTAAGGGCAGTTTCTCCCCCCTGGCTGCCTCTGTCTGCGGTGTGGCAACGCCTGCTACCTCCGCCGGAGTGGCCAGCTTACGCTAGGGCCTTGTGTCTGAGCTCTGAAAGTCTGCTGCCAAACGTCTAAGACTGACAGTGTTTGGGTGCTTTGCCCTGGGGTGAAACAGGTGAGTGGGTCGCCAATTGCCCACTCATTCGCCTTTTCAATGCTGCTGCTGGTGGTGGTGCCAGCATCTCTTCTCTGCCAGTTCGCTTCCTGGCTAGAGTCATGCCCAAAATGTCCCTAATGGTAAGGGCAGTTTCTCCCCCCTGGCTGCCTCTGTTTGCGGTGTGGCAACGCCTGCTACCTCCGCCGGAGTGGCCAGCTTACGCTAGGGCCTTGTGTCTGAGCTCTGGAAGTCTGCTGCCAAACGTCTAAGACTGACAGTGTTTGGGTGCTTTGCCCTGGGGTGAAACAGGTGAGCGGGTCGCCAATTGCCCTCTCATTCGCCTTTCCAATTTTTCAATGCTGCTGGTGGTGGTGGTGGTGGTGGTGGTGCCAGCATCTCTTCTCTGCCAGTTCGCTTCCTGGCTAGAGTCATGCCCAAAATGTCCCTAATTGTAAGGGCAGTTTCTCCCCCCTGGCTGCCTCTGTCTGCGGTGTGGCAACGCCTGCTACCTCCGCCGGAGTGGCCAGCTTACGCTAGGGCCTTGTGTCTGAGCTCTGGAAGTCTGCTGCCAAACGTCTAAGACTGACAGTGTTTGGGTGCTTTGCCCTGGGGTGAAACAGGTGAGTGGGTCGCCAATTGCCCACTCATTCGCCTTTTCAATGCTGCTGCTGGTGGTGGTGCCAGCATCTCTTCTCTGCCAGTTCGCTTCCTGGCTAGAGTCATGCCCAAAATGTCCCTAATGGTAAGGGCAGTTTCTCCCCCCTGGCTGCCTCTGTTTGCGGTGTGGCAACGCCTGCTACCTCCGCCGGAGTGGCCAGCTTACGCTAGGGCCTTGTGTCTGAGCTCTGGAAGTCTGCTGCCAAACGTCTAAGACTGACAGTGTTTGGGTGCTTTGCCCTGGGGTGAAACAGGTGAGCGGGTCGCCAATTGCCCACTCATTTGCCTTTCCCATTTCCTTTTCCATTTCATTATTTTCCTTCTGATACACAACCAACCAAACATAACACACACAATAACACATATAACACATATAACACACAGTGACATCACACATAACACACATACACACACACTTACAATGCACAAAACACAAGGACCTTTTCCTTGTTATTTGCCCTGGCCTTCACTCACTAATAGCATTACATTAACACTATAACTCACACTTCACCCTATAACATTTTTCCATCCACATACCTGCCAACAGACCCAACTTTTTCAGGGACAGTCCTGCTTTTTTCCAGTCCTGTCCCATCTAATTTAGCTAAACTAGGTATGCAAAATGCAAATACACATAGGTAGTTATAGCTCGGTAGGTAACGCTACTATAAACATTTAATAAATATAATCAAGTACTAAATAATAAATCTAACTTTAAAATACATTTAAATAAACCCCTATTTTTTTTTAAAAAAAAACATTAAAATTAAATTATTATTATTTAGACATAATCCATCTTTAACCAAACCAGTGCACTGCTACTAATCTTAAACATAACCGTACATTAACCCTAAGCTATTTTTTAGTTCTTGTCCAACATTTTTCCATCAGCATACCTGCCAACACACCCAAGATTTTGGTGGACAGTCCTGCTATTTTCCAGTCCTGTCCAATAAGTAAGTTGGGTTGTTGCAAAGTATGCCATTGTAAATAGGTAGCAAATGTTAGGCATGTAAAGTGGTCCAAAATCAATTTAAAAATGTAAAATATTCCCTATTCTTTTATTAAACATCTATGGACAGTACACCTCGGTATGTGTGTGCAACTCTATTGGTCGTTTCGGCAGGGGGCTCGCCTGCCATCAACGAATGAAGTGAATTCTGCAGTTCTGCAATTCACTCGTTGATGCCAGACCAGCCCCCTGCCGAAACGACCAATAGAGCTGCACACACGTACCTTCACGGCAGCTGCTGCTGCTGTGATGTGTTATTAACCCCGTATTAACCCCTGCTAGGCAACCAGGAGGAAAACGAAGATTAAACGAGCACGAAGAATGTCCGCGAATATTCGCCCGAAGAGAAGACAGGAACGGGCGAATATTCGCGGAATACGAAGATTTTTTTTTCCCCGAAGACGAGCACGAAGACGAACACGAAGAGCCCCCTGGTGCCCAAGTCTATTTTCTACTTTAATAAATAATTTTACAGGAAAGCCCCAATTATAGTAAATTTTACGCTCTCTAAGAATTTTAGTCACTTCTTTAAACTCCATCCTCTTTTGTCTTGTATCAGCAGATAAATCCTGAAAAAAAAGTTAATTTTGAAATTTATCTTCTGGGATACCTCGGATCCTTAAATTCTTCCTTCGTGTTCTGTCCTCTATATCTATTAATCTTTGTTCAAGGACTTTGATTGTACCTTCCTTTCGGATAAGTTCTTCCTTAGTATCTTCTATTCTTTTATGTTCCTCTTTCCAATCATTATGGATCTTCAAAATTTCTTCTTTAAAAAGATTAAGCTGTATATCCATACATTGCTGCAAATAATCCTTGGTAATCATTTGTGTTGATTGAGCACCGGGACTTAGTGAGTGTCTTCCATGATCCTCGATAGGAATATCTGATAGACATAGTGAATCCTCCATTTTTTTTAACCTTGGGGTGAAAATAGTGTTGTAATTTTTCTATCTTTTTTTGGGTCCATTTCTCTCTTTTCTCTTTTCTTGTATTTCATATCTTCTTTTTTAGATGCCATCTTAAAGATTTTTTTATTTTATTTTTCTGACCTTCTTATCAAAATTTAGATATACTTTAGGTAAGAGATATACTACGAATTAAACTATTTCCCAGATCTCTTTAAGTTCCTTTAATTTGGAGTTTCCAACTCAGTTTCATACAATGACTACTCAGACCAGCTTAGGTCTGTTGCTCTATAGATATATATCAGAGAGTGTAGACAAAATAATATAGAGTTTATGTTCACCAGAGGCTCTTTCCATCAATCTTGCATACTGTATCTTTTCATTTCCTTTATTTTAGAAAGGATTAATGGTAATAATAATTCTAAGATATAAAGGAAGATTAAATACTTTCCATAACATTAGGTAGCTTCTGTAGGCTTCTCCGGGTCTTTCCTTTATCTTATTTTAGAACGGCGCGGCTGATATTTATCATCAATTCTCTTTTAAAGCCAGCGAAAAGCTTTTCTCCATGGTGGTATACAATATATAATCCTATAATTTTATATTAATATTCATGGGGGGTGTGTTTTATCTCCACCAAAAACGCCATCAATATTGCCTCTATCTTTTTCAGCACTTTCGTGCCATTATAGGCTCTTTTGCGGCAAATATTAGGCTCTCAAAAGAAAAACAAAGCCAATTCATGTCGCAGTCACGGATTATCTCCACACCTCCCCAAGCTCTGATCACTAAGCTTTTCCTAGTCCGGAGTCCCAAACCACCAGCCGTCCGTGGCCGCAGATCTGCCAAAGCCACCAGACCGCCCGCCGTTCGCCAGTCGATGGCCGGCCGTTTGCCAGCCGATTGCCAATCGAAAAGAAAATCGCAGCCGAAGATCTGCACTCTCGGTAAGCACAGTAGGCTATTTTGTTATACATTATTTTTTATTTTATTTTTTTTTTATTTATTTTTTTTTCCTTTTCTTAATAATTTACACTTGATGGTAGAAATAGGGTGTAATTAGCAGAATTCTGTTGTCTGTTAAATTCATAGAAATATATGTATAAGGTTATATAAGACACGATATAATAAGTATGATTATGGAATAAGTTGGAATTTAAGCACAAATACGTAATACAGGATATTTGGTTAAAGAATTGGAGGTAGTAACACAAAAAGTGATACGGATAGGATAATGAGTCACCTTAATTATAAGATAAGATAACATGAATTTATTTGTTACATGGAGATATGATATATGGAATGGATTTGGTAGCATGATGGAAGTGATTAAGCTTAATGTACGGGATTGCGCCGTGCTGTGACGTGTTGTAATCTACTCTGATATACATTTTTTTTTTCTTTCTTTTTTTTTTTTTCTCTATCCATTCATCTAAGTGTTCATTAATTCGTCTCCTTTCTCGAGGCTCAATTTAGGTGGACGTACTTTAACTCCGGTTACTTTTTTCTTAAGTGGGTTTTTCTTACCGGGAGGATTTAGTACAATGGTTTCCACACTAATGTATAAATGTGAGGGTTGTATGAATGTGTTTTGTAAGGGAATAATGAAAGTAAAGTATATGAATATGGAAGATCTGGAGCCTTCAAAATGGAAAGGTCTAAGATGTATTATAATCATTAATGGCAAGAAATAGAGAAGATTTAATTAAATTTATTACACTGAATGTACAAGGTCTTAATCTCCCACATAAAAGGCGCTCTCTCTATGATTTTTTGATAAAAGGACATATAGATGTGTGTTGTATTCAGGAAATACACTTGAAATGCAGTGATATGCATAGGTTAAAGAATGAGAAATATACATTGATAGAATTTTCATCTTTAACGCGGAGTTGCTATTTTGGTATCTAATAATATTAAAGTAGAAGTTATATATAGACAAAAAGATCTATCGGCTAGATTCGTGTTCGTTATATGTAAATTAGACGATAAAATATTCTCTATATTAAATATCTATGCCCCAAATACTAAACAGATACACTTTCTTAATACCACTTTACATAAAATACAGAAATATATCCAGGGAACATTCTTATGTTTGGGGGACTTTAATTGCGTATTAGATTTTGATTGGGATAGTACAAGCATCCCAAAAAGTAAAGGATGTAATCAGCTCAGGTTATCTAAAGCCTTCCAAGAAGTTCTTGGAAAAAATGAGCTATATGAGCTTTAAGACCTTTAGATAAAGATTTTACTTTTTTCTCGCAACGTCATAAAGTAATCACACGGATAGATCTGATCCTAACTAATGCTAAATCATTACAAGATTGTAAGAGAATATCGATAGGGAATATAGCATGGTCCGATCATGATCCTGTTTGCCTTGCGATTAATAAAAAATATAGACGGAGTCTGCAACCGTGGAGGCTTAACGAGTTCCTTTTAAGAAGTAAAGAAGGCTTAGAATTTATCATAAAGAAATCAACTCAATTCTTCCAGGAAAATCTCACTAATGATATTAGCTTAGGGAATGTATGGGCAGCATACAAATGCGTTTTGAGAGGATATTTAATTAAGAGAGAAGCATATGATAGAAAGAAAAGAAATGAAAAATTGTCAGATTTACATATTTCTTTAAACAATCTTAAAAAGAAAAGTCGAGATAACCCCAACGATCAGGATCTTTCGGATATGATTAAAATAAAAAAAGAGATTGAACAGCGCCTCTTAAATATAGCTAATCAGAACTTAATTAAAATGAAACAAAAATTCTATTATTCAGGAAATAGAGCGGAGAAACTTCTTACGAACCAACTAAAAAAAAGGAAGCTTAAAGCTAGAATATATAAAATTAAGAAGGGGAATGAATACGTATTTAGTCCTGAAGATGTAGGGAAAGCTTTTGGAGAGTTTTACTCTAATTTATATCATATACCAACTCAAAATCAGGATAGGGAAGAAATGAGGAAATATTTAATGGATTCTAAGCTGCCGAAAATACCAGAAAATGTAGCGGAACAACTGGACAGTCCTTTTTCAGCCCCAGGCCTGGATGGCTATATAGCTTTGTTTTATAAAAAATTAGTAAAATATCTGGTACCCTACCTGACTAAGGTATTTAATGATATCCGAATTTCTAGGACTTTCTCGAATGGGATGCTTGAGGCCTCCATTATCCCTATTCTCGAAACAGGGAAAGATGAGATGCACGTAGCATTAAAAGAGGTATGCCCCCAGTTAATACATGGAAATCAAACTGGATTTGTAAAGGGAAGACAATCTAATGACAATGTGCGTAAAATTATTGATTTGGTAGAATATGTTTCCAATTATAAAGTGCCCTCTCTATTTCTGGCCCTTGATGCAGAGAAGGCATTCTCTATTGAGCCTCTTGCAGCCAGGATTAGGAATAATAAAGATATCAGAGGCTTAGTGATAGGAAATGTAGATAATAAGATCAGTTTGTATGCGGATGACATCCTAATATCGTTGTATGATCCCATTAACTTGTTAAGTAAATTGATGGAAGAAATTACAATATTTAGTGAATTCTCTAACTATAAATTAAATACAAGAAAGACCCAGGCAGTCAATATGAACCTACCAGAACACATAAAAACGAGATTAGGGGAAGAATATGAGTTTATTTGGGAGTCTACAAAATGTGAATATTTAGGAATCATCATCCCATTGAAAATAACACAAATAATAGATATTAATTATGGAAAACTCCGTGATCAACTAATATGGCAATTAGCAGAATGGAAAGGATTATTCATATCCTTGGATGGGAAGAATGAATGTTATAAGAGCATATATAATCCCAAAATGGTTTTACTTATTGCGAATGATTCCCATTAAATTACCCTCTTTGTGGATTCAAGTATTTCAAAAAAATATAGAAAAATTTATATGGGCAGATAAAAAGCCTAGAATATCAAAAAAAATTCTATATGTTAGTAGAAATAATGGAGGCCTAAATGTTCCATGCTTAGAAAGATATGCTCAGGCCAGTATACTTACCCACATAATGAAGCTACAATACAGAAATAGTTCTAAAGAGGAATGGTTTTTGATCGAACAAGAACTGATAGGTATGGCAAATCTAGAATGTTTACTTTGGAAACACCAGGATAAATTAAAATCGATTATAAATATATTACCTATATCTTTAAAAAGTGCCATAGAGTTTTGGGTCCGCTTTAAATATCGTGTAGGACTTCAAAATAAAGTTGTTATGTCTGCACCTTTGGAAACTCTTCTTAATAACATTTCATTACTAAACCTTAGAAATTGGGAGAATTTCAGCAATAAGAGAATAGGCGATTTATTTAGTTCAAACAAATTCAACACCTTTTCTCGCCTTAAGGAGGATTTTAAGCTGTGTGATTCTGAATTTTTTACTATGTATAGAATTTGTCATTACTTAAAGACTCATATATATGTGGGAGAGAGATCTCTGTTGAGCCAAAAGATTATTGATATGTTCTCTTCAGAAGTGATTACTAAAGGGATGAGGAAGTGGTATTCATTGTTAGAAGCATTAGAAATCCCCCCCGAAAATTTTATTTTAAAGTCTTGGCATTTCAATAGAACAAAAAAGTTGGATAACTAGCTTAGGAGAAGTCAATAGATTCTCCCATTGCTTGAATATGATAGAACTGCATTTCAAGATAGTATTAAGATGGTATATGATACCCGTGAAACTAGCTAAATTTAATCGTAACGCCCCACCCACATGTTGGAGGTGCGAACTAGAAAAGGGCACATATGTCCATATATGGTGGAATTGCAGTATGATACAACACACATGGAGAGAACTATTCAAGATAATATCGGAACTCTTGAATAGATACATAAATCCCACTCCTGAAAAGGCGTTGCTACATATCAATTTGTTAAATATTTCTGCTAACCAAAAAGCACTGTATATTCATTGTCTATTAGCGATGAAAATAATCATAGCGAGATATTGGCTACAAAAAACACCTATTAATATAGACCATGTAATAAATCAAATTAATCATCAATGTGTCATGGAGCGAGGTTTTTATTATGCGCATCAGAAAGTATATAAATTTAGTAAAATATGGAGACCTTGGTTAATAAAATATCCTAACCTATTCTCTGATTATAGCTATTAAATCATAATATGGTACATAAATACTGGAATTTTGAAGACTCGATCGGTATGAATGGAGTATGAATGTGTGTGTTTAAACCCTCTTCTTTCTTCTCTTCTGATTCTTTCCTATTATTTATTTATTCTTTTTCTTTTCTTCTTGGGAACAATTATCCAGGAGCCATTTTATTAAGACCCTGGTATACTTGTTCAGTACGCTCTTTATAAGTAGGTAATGGTAATAGCATTTATAGGATAGATATCCAAATGTTGAAATAGCTTAACAGCCTTTGAACTGCACTACGGATTTACATGAGATATGTGACTAATTATTGTTATGGTCTATATTACACTATTGCTGTTGCCTATGTTTGTTATATTTCTATATGAAATAAAAAAAAAAAAAAGGGAAAAAATATATTGTTTGATGGGGTAAATTGCATTGCCCGTCTTTAAAGATACCCAAAATAGCACATGGGGGCATTATGACCAGATTTGGAAAAAATTGGTTTTGAAATAGCAAAACGCTACTTGTACTTGTGGGTACACAAAATGGGTGAGGGGAAACTTACAGCTAAACACGAGCACCGCTGTTTAAGAGGTCTGTCTGAAGTTGAACTCTTCTCCACAGCTTGCTTTTTTGTTTACTTGTGTGTCTGTATTTTATGTACCTTTGCCCTCTTTTCCTTATACATCTGAGGATCTCGGTTCCTCTCTCCTCTCCCCATGTCCCGGTTGAGATATCTGTCATGTTTGCTAGCACCAAAGGCACTCACAGCAGGAGTTCTTCTGGACAGTGAACCACCAGGAAACTCAGAACGATCCCAACCGCGAGGAGGCCGCAGTTATAGCAGAAAAAGGTAGATACTGAGCTAAAGCAGCGAGGCGCAGCAAGCAGCAGGTAAGTAGAACAGGATGGCCGAGTCTTTAACACAAAGCAGGTAGTCAGACGAGCCAGGGTTCAGGTACACGATGCAGGTAGTCAGACGAGCCAGGGGTCAGATACATGATGCAGGTAGTCAGACGAGCCAGGGGTCAGATACACGATGCAGGTAGTCAGACGAGCCAGGGGTCAGATACACGTGACCCGCGAGCGGACCGCCGCACATTAGGACCTGGGATCGTGACCGGACCCGAGACCTTGACACTATCCTTGCTTAAAGGAGAAGCATCTGAGGATCTCAGCACCTCACTCTATCCCCTTTATTCCTTGCCTTGTTGCCTGTCCTTTGTGGTGCCCTGTACCATGTATGTCTTGTCTAGTTATGTTTAAAATCCGTGTTCTGTGTAGTTATGTTCAGCTGTGTTCGTTATTATATATACATGTTTTAGGATCTGATGATAGAATGGGTTGAAGCAGAAAGCTGCATAATGCTATTAAAAGCTTTTCTGCTGGTAAGCTCCCAGGAACATCTGGAATCCTTGTTGAATTGTATACATGTTTTTTGGAAATTATAAAGGATGATCTTTTTAATATTTTTAGGTAAATAATATTTTTATTGAGACAAGAGGAGAACAAAAAAAAATAAACAGAATGAAGACATCCACAGGGTAATTGAGATTATGCACAAACAAAAAAACACAAATATATGTTGACATATGAAATCAAATATAACAAAGCTTAATATACATAGGGTAATAAAAGAAGGTGAAACAAAGAAAAAGGCTCATCATCACCCACAAGATCCATCGCCCAATAGAAAAAAATAAAATAAATAAAAAATGGAGGGGAGGAAAGAGTTACGAGACTAAGGACAAAGATAGGGCGAAAGGGGGAGGTAAGAGAAGAAAGAGAGGTGAAAAAGAAGAAGAAACAGAATCAAAAGGATAGCTCGACACACTTTACTTCAGGAGCTCTGCCAGTACTGTAGATGACAGAAAAGATAGCCAACTTGCCCAGACCCCCTTGTAAGCCTCCATCGTATCAGAAGACAGATGAACCAGCTCCTCCATCGCCCTCACCTCCTCCACCCAGGCCACCCAATGATGGAGAGACAGAGCTTCCGTTCATTTCCAGTATAAGGGGTTAGGCAACGAGCAGGATTGAGAAGGTGTCATATAATAGAGCGCTTCATAGACATCAGAGATCTGTCAGAGTGAAGGAGGCAAAAACCCGGGGTGTGTAAAACCGCCTGACCAGTCATTTCCCCTACACAGCGTAACACTCCCATCCATAAAGGCTGGAGCCGGTTACAACTCCTCCAAATATGCAGGTATGAGGCTCCGTCAGGCTCGAGGGTTGAAAGGGCGAGTCGGACCGAGGCATTCTGATTGGCTCAAAGAAATGTAAAGGGGACAAACAGTGAACGAGACAGGAAGGGCAGGGAAAAGGAAAGAAGTAGAGAGAGGCAAAGAGCAAGGTGAACAGAAGGTGACGGGGAGAACTACAACAAGACAAAACAGAGAGACAAAAAAAAAACAAAAAAACGAAGGGATAAGACACGTGAGATTGTGAGGGCAGGAAAACGTGGGCGACGCACACAACAGCAAAGGTCGGGGTGGGCGAACCCTAAAAATTCCAGTACAACACCGAAGTCAGACGCCTAGGATAATCCCGAACTGCTGGGGGAGATGGAAACCCCACTGGAGACAGCAGCAAAACAGACAAATCACAAAAAACATCAAAACTCTTCAGCAGTAACCCATTTTAATAAGAAAACACATCTATTACCATCCGCATCAAAATGCAAATTTGTCCCCAAAAGCAACCAACCCCACGTAAAATAAAATGATTGTGTTTCAAAAAAAAAAACAGTAACATAACAGTGAACCTGTGGCTATAGGTGCGAGAATAAGTCACTTACTTATGTCTAATGAACTTCTGCATCGGGACTCTGGAACTTATTCTCGTGCCTATAGCGATGCACCATGAGTAGAGCCGTACAGTGCGAGTGTCAGACACCAGCAAGTGTCTGTATTACCAAGGTAGAAGGAGCCCAGAATGCAGGACTACTGGAGGTATGAGGAACAGTCCAGAAGTAGTGGAGATAGGGCACGAGTAAATAAATCAGGTAGAGGCAGCACTCAAATAACGTAGTCAGGTCACAGGCAGAGATCAGGTACAGGCAGCAATCAATAGCGTAGTCAGGTCACAGGCAGAGATCAGGTTCAGGCAGCAATCAATAGCGTAGTCAGGTCACAGGCAAAGATCAGGTTCAGGCAGCAATCAAATAGCGTAGTCAGGTCACAGGCAATGGTCAGGCAACAGATAGGGACAATCAGGATTCAAATAGGTAAAGGAGCACAGTACTGGGAACGCTGTGTAGGGCACAGAGCGTCTCAGAATATCTGAGCGCTGACATAAGGGAGCTTGGATCTTCACCCTCCATTCCGCCCCCAACCACCTCTTTCCTGTGAGACGGCACCAGAGGTACCGCCCCTCCAGGGGAATGCTCTACCCCCACTCCTCCCCCCACCTCCTGCACACAGATAGCAGGAGGAGAAGAACTCAGGGCGGCGTGCCGAAGCGCCGCCCACTTCATAGGGACCTGGACCGCGTCGCCGACGTGTTCCCCGGCTCCCCGCGTGGACGCGGGGAGTGAAGAACACGCTGCCCGAGTCAGAACCAGGGACCAGGAACCTGCCGCGAGCAGACGCGGTCTCCCCGGGAGGTACGTCCCGGACCTCGGACGGCGCGTACTGTACGCTGGACGGTATGTGCCTTACAGCGAGGCAAAGCAATGAGCATCTCCAGTATCCAGGGAACATATAGAACAGAAGGAGAGAGGAGAATTGTGCGTAACACCAAGAGATCATTCGACTGTGGAGGCGGGAAATCAATAAAAAGATGAAGCCACGCAAAAAAATAATAATAATAAAACGTGTAGCTCTTCTGAATGTGTGAGTGACACGATATTTGCAAAAATTTAGCGCAATACCGAGCAATCTTGCGACTGCTGAGGCAGCACAAAAAAATTACGTTTGTGAAGCTCTTGAGAGTGTGTGAGTGCAATACCAAGCAATTATTCGACTGCTGAGGCAGCACATAAAAAAAAAATATATATATGTATATATATTAAAAAGAAAAAAAAAAAGGGTGTGAGTCATGTATGCGTGTGGGATGTGGCAGCAGCAGGAGCATTATTCTTCGTGCGAGGAGTGGCTGCCCCCTCCATCAATATTCCTGTGTCTCGTCCTCGTGCGTCTAGGTAACAGAGCTCCTTGAGGAACATTCCCAATGTAAAGGGAAGGGAGTTGCCAATCCTCCACGTGTGGAGTAGGAATGTTGAGGGCGTTCGTAACCTCCATGATATCCCGATGTCTTCTTACAATATATGTGGAACCCCCGTGTGTGATGTTATGTTGAAAGGGGAAACTTCAGATGTATCTAATACCCCTATATTGCAGTAGAGAAGTAAGGGGATGCAGCATCCGCCTATTTCTGAGAGTGATAGGGGATAAATCTTGAAATAACGCCAGAGCCATTTTATCTCTTGATTTTAAAAAAGCTTTTGATCATGTATCCCATGAATATCTCTTTTTGGTTTTAAAGAAAATGGCATTCCCAGATGATTTTATTCAGTGTATTAATGTTTTATATAAGTTGTCGTTTAGAGAAATTTTAATAAATTTTTCTGGAACTCCAGAAGTGAGAAACTACAAAGAGAGAAAGCGTGCAAACAAAACGTGAATGGTGGTACAGGGATGCCTGACGTGAGTAAAATGTCTTTTATATATAAAGTTTTTTTACTATGTGTTTTAAAAACTTATATAAAGAATGTACCTTTGCTTCCTTTTCATACTTGGTGGCTGCTCATATTTTTAGGAAATATAACTTTTACAAAATGATACAATTTTATCACCTCCAAGATTTTAGCCGGATATTTTATCACAGTTGAAGAAGGTGACTGCTGCCAGGGCCGGCCCGACAATGGAGCCGAGTGGGGCAACCGCTCCAGGCGACACTTTTGAAGCCGTTTTTTTTTTTAAAGCTAAAGAGAGAGAAAGGGGCGCCGAGTGGTTTTCGCTTACCAAGCTGTCAGTACCCGCTTGGCGCCCCTTCTCTCTCTCCTCTGCGGCGAGTCTCCCTGTTCGGTGTCGGTGCCAGCTTGTAATGCTGAGTGCCGGAAGATTACCTCATTTCCGGCGCTCAGCATTACAAGCTGGCACCAAGACCGAACAGGGAGACTCGCCGCAGGACTGCTGAAAGGTAAGTACAAGGGGGGGGGTGTAAGGGTATATAATAGGGAGGGAGGGAGAGGAAGGGTAGGTAATGGGGGGGGGCAGGGACAGAGGGAGAGGAAGGGTAGATGGGGGGGGGGCGGCATTTTAAAATTCGCCCCAGGCGGCATTTTGTCTTGGGCCGGCCCTGACTGCTGCTATATTATTGAAGGAACAAACTGAACAAGTGGCACAATACTCTCTCATAGGAGTCCATAATAGTTTTGCAGAATGTATGTCGCAACTTCTCCAGCCAACTTTTGAAGAGATCTTGCATGGCAGACAGTGAAATTATTTTTGCCTACTAGGCAATTTCAGCACGAGAGGTATTGGTACCACAGCCAAGTACCCCAGTGATCAGTATACACAAGAGGAGACGTGTTGCGTATACCCTATTTGCATGATTATAAGACGAGGTTTTTTCCAGCGCAAATAATGCCTTATAATCGGGGTCGTCTTATAATCAGACCTCAACTAGGTCTGACTATGAGACTAAGATCCAGATCCCCCACAGTGATGCAGGGGACCTGTATCCTCCTGTCCCCCCCCCATCTTACCGGCACTACTGAGTCCCCGGTGCTTAGTCCGGGCAGCGTGTAGAGCTCTACGCGATTTGCGTACACAACTTCCGCTGCAGCCGTGAGGAGGCGCGGTTAGCAGCGGGGGTTGTCTGCGTCCATCGCGCAGACCTTCCCCAGCTGTCAGAGATCAGAGTTCCCTGTAGGACTGCTTTTAAAATGGATTTGTGGCCTTGGGTTTTTAAACTATACAGTTGTTTTATATGGCCATTTTACTTGTCCAACATCTGACCAGTCATGTGTTTTATGGATAATGATATATCGTATAAAATAAGCAATGTGGAAGACCAGGAATGTTTTATTGCTTAAGAAAGTATATATCGACCCTTCCATATGTGTTAAAATGGCTTTAAACAACATGTACACACACACTTTTTAAAGGATTGTAAAGTATGGGTTCAATGAAAAGATTTTTTGCAATTTTATGTAGAATTTTTTAATTAATGTTATCATTTTAAATGATCCATTATATCCTTTAACCAGTTGTAAAGTATTTATTTATTGTAAAATTATTTATTAATAAAATATCTGCTTCCTGTGCTGTTCCCTTTTGGATTCAACCAGTTTTTGACCCGGCTTGTCCTGACTTTGCTCTTGGATCCTGATTTGGCTCTTATTCATTGGCCCGGCTTGTTCTGACTCCTGAATTCTGATTCAACATAGATTCGTCTTTCTGGTTCTGACCTGGCTTGCCTGCCTGAGGGCTCATTGCTGTGTGCCCTGCCTGAGGGCTTGCTGCCATGTGTCCTGTACCCTGCCCTGCGTGAGTGCTCCCTGTCGTGTGCCTGATGCCCTGTCCGAGGGCTTTCTAGCCGTGTGCCCTGTCCAAGGGCTTTCCAGCCGTGTGCCCTGTCCGAGGGCTTTCCAGCCGTGTGCCCTGTCCGAGGGCTTTCCAGCTGTGTGCCCTGTCCGAGGGCTTTCCAGCCATATTGCCAGTCAAGACCAGTCCTATGTTCCACTTACCTGTCTTGTCAGCTTACTCCAATACAGATTGTAGCAAAACAATATCCAGCCTTCGGTGTGTTTCTTTTTTCCTGTCCGTACCTGTCAATATGCATCGTGGGGTACAAACAGAGTAACCGTGAGAAGGGATCTGATACATGTATGGTAGTCCTATCCGGTGCTCCTATCAGTTTGTTCATGGGTGTTCAAGCTGTACACACAGTTTTTGGTTTAAATTCCCTTACTCTCCAGAATTTAACCATTTTATTCAGAAGTATATTTCCCCCTCTTTAAAGAAATAATCAATTCACATGGTGCAATTTGGCCATGTACTTTGTAAAACATTTCTGCTAACTTTTGTTCATTAAACTGCAGTTTTAAAAAATAAACGCACAGTAAAATAAAATTTTATATAATATTTATTAAATATGCTCTTAAATAACCATTTATACAAATACATGAAACATAATGTTATGGTATAAAAATACATTTAAAAAAACCTATGTAAAATATTTCCCCCAATATCTGTGTCCAGCACAGAAACATTGGAGCTTATGTCAGGAGCTCTACTCCGCCTAGAACAACTAGCATTAAAGTATCCACAAATATAGGTATGTCAACAAAGGACACAGTTAAATGCTTCCAAATTTGTACCACTTAAGCATTTTTCAATTGACACTTTCTACTATAGAAACATTCACATTTTATTTCAATTGTTAATTCAAAAAAGGGGCTCATGTCCACAACTTAACCAAATAGTACATGGGAAATGTGCAAGATTTCTACAGGGTCACAGTAAACTCCAAAATTTAGTACATCACAATCATCTACATGGACTATTAATCAGGAGTGGTTAATAGCTGGCACAAATACATATTCTTAACAAACTGAGAATGTTTACCGATGTTTTTTTGAGCTTACCATGATCCTGTAGGTCATAGGCCAAGACCCTTCTTATCTGTTATAAATATTTGGTGGGTATTGTTGACATTTAAAATACCTTAGCATCTTTAAGCAGATGTCAGGAGCTACAGCTTCAAAACGACTTAATGCAATAATAGTTTTTATGCAAATTACCATTGTTGTGGACATTAAGCTTCAAGCCAAACAGAGCAAAATAGCATTATGTTTGTATTATTTAGATTTTTGAAAATTGATTTATACAAACTAGCTCAGTGTTACTATGTAGAGACCAAGTGGTCAATTATGCTGATACTTAGCATTTATTTGAATTATACGTTATTTAAGGTCATTGAATTCCTGTACATTGTCCATCCTCTAAAAAGCATTGCTGTGTGTCCGCTACCTTTTTACAAGCAAGTCATAACCAAAGTCCACTAGGGATAGCAATGGAAGGTTACATGCAACGCTTAGTACGTTTGTGCAGTCATATGGATATTTTCCTGGCATTTCACTTCCTGAAGACAATAATACTTGAGTCCTGGAGACAACCAGTCACTTAATTTTGTAGTTGACAGGAACAAGTCAAGTTTGGATGGTCAGTTCCCAGTCTTTCACAGTCCTTATTTATTTCTACTGAAACAGTAACCCTGTGGAAAAAATGGAGAACAATTTCAGGAATTCTCTGCAGATATTTTATATGGATAACAAGACTAGAACATTCCCGTATTCCTTTTTGTGAGGGAGGGTGGATAGAACATGCTAGTTAGGCAGATATTAAATTATTTTCATGTTCTTGTACAAGTCTAATTACTCAATTACCATAATACATTTATTGCCCACATCCTTTGCTTTATAGAGATTTTACATTGTGTGTAAGAAAATGCTGCAATAAACTTACTCACCATATGCATATCACTCATTTCCATCAAGTTACTTTGCAGAGCCCTGAAATGATAAAAAGTTCAATGTTACAGTTCTACTTTAAAATTTGGAAAAAGAGGTAATGCAGCAGTAAAATTGACTATAAAATGGCAAAAAATATGTTTTTTGTGAGAGAGGGTGGATAGAACATGCTATTTGGGAAGATACCAAATTATTTCCATTTTCTTCTAAACACCCAATTACAATAATACATTTATTATCTCCATCCCATGATTTACAGAGATTTTGCATTGCAAGAGACTAGATTTGTGCATTCAAATTTGTAGGGCTGCAACTAACGATTATTTTAATAATCGATTAGTTGGCCAATTATTTTTTTCGATTAATCGGATAAAAAAATGCATTTTTTTAAAAATTTTAAATAATGTAATAAAAAACTTACAATTTACACTTTCATCTCTTTATCACAATGGCATTTCTCTATTCACCTTCTTATTTTACTGACATAATAATAAAAGCTACAAGAACCCAAACACAATGTTTCTCAAAGTTATTAGTAAATATTAATTCATATGTTAACTATTTTTCATATTTAATAAAAACTATGAGAAAAAAGCCTTGTTTATACTTTCTTTTATTTACCAAACTGCCCCCAGTTATGCACATCTGACCCCCAGCTTGCCACTCTGCCCCAGATATGCCTTATACCTCCTATATGCCAGAGATTCCACTGTGCCCCCGATATGCCTTTTACTCCTTATATGCCAGTGATATGCAACTGAGCCCCCTGATATACCTTTTACCCCCAGATATGTCTTATGCCCCCCTGATATGCCTAATATCGATATGCCTTATACCCCCTATATGCCACTGTTCCCCCTGATATGCCTTATAACGTCCAATATGCCACTTGCCCCTATTTATGCCTTATACCTCCCTATATGCCACTGTGCACCCTGATATGCCACTCCGCCCCCATAAATGCCCTGCACCACCCTGAAATTCATTATACTCCCTGATTCACCACTCTAACTCCCCCAGATATGCCACTCTGCCTCCTCCCATACACCACTCTGCCTCCTCCCCCTCCCATACACCACTCTGCCTCCTGTCAGCAACGGAGGTTCACAAGACACCAGTGAGTCGGGTAGAGAGGCAGAGTGGTGTATGGGAGGGGGAGGAGGCAGAGGGGTGTATGGGACGGTGGCTCCTATACACCCCTCTGCCTCCTCCCTCCTCCCATACACCACTCTGCCTATCTCCCGACTCCCTGGTGTTTTGTGAACCTCCGTTGCTGACAGGCACTTTCACTGGAGCTTCATAGAAGCCTCAGCATAAGTGAAGGGGAGTAATGGAGGCTGTCTGTGCACATCGTGCAGACCTCCACCAGCTGACAGAGAGGATGATCCTCTGCAGGAGACCTTGATTCTCTGTCAGCCGGTGGGGGTCTGCACGATGTGCATAGACAGCCTCCGTTACTCCCCTTCACTTCCGCTGGGGCTTCTACATCATGTGATGCTGCCGCTGCATCATAGGAGCCCCGGCGGAAGTGGAGGGGAGAGGCGGAAGTTGTCTGTGCGCATTGCACGGACACCCACCGGCTGACAGTGAGGGGAATCCAGGTCCCCTGCAGCGTTGCGGGGGATCTGGATTCTAGATCTCTATTTGAGGTCGGATTATATAAGGAGAGGAGTTTTTCAGAGCATTTGCTCTGAAAAAAACATCTTTTTATAATTGATAAAAATCGATTCGACTAATCGATAATGAAAATTGTTGTCAACGATTTTCATTATCGATTATCGATTTTATCGATTAGTTGTTGCAGTCCTACAAATTTGTATGAATTGCAGATTTACCAAATTTTTGTAAATTTGGCAATTCGAATAAAGCCCCAAAAACGAAGCCCCCATGAATTGGACGAAAACAAAGCAAAAAGCTCTGAATTTTCTCTGAATCATTCACTCTCCTTCTCATGCTCTCTGAATGTTTCTCTACCTTCTCTGCCGATCACTTCCGCATCTTCTTTCTTCTATCTTCTGACTGAAGATAGAATAGAGAAGAGAAGGGAAAAGATAGAGGATGCGGAGGGCAGAAATGGTCGTCAGAGAAGGTAGGAAAACAGTTATAGAGAAGGAGAGTGAACAAGAATGAGGATGTTAGAGTGAGTGACACTGAGAAAGTGAGCGAGAGTAAATGTTGGCACCAAGTTTTCAGCTGATCCAAATGAGCAGGGAAGTAAATTTGTTGCCTGAAAATGAACAGCCCAAACATGAACAGAAATAATTTTTGGCCCATTTGCACAAGAAACATTTCTGATGCATAACATTTAACGGCAAAAAGCAAGATTTAAAGTATTCACCGTCTACAGATCATTCATTTCCATGAAGTTACTTTGCAGGGCCCTGAAATTATAAAAAAAAAAAAATCATGTGAAAAAAAAATGTGAAAGCTCTGTTTCAAAAATACTATGTGAAACTGTTTGTATACAAGGTATGGGTAAGAACTAGGCTAGTGTGGCTAAAATTAGGATGATTTTCATTGAAGATCAAGCCTCCAGTTACCTTCTCCATACTTCCCATTAAAAATGGCAATCAAAGCAAGTGAATAACTTGCATTATGAGAAATATGGTCCTGGAACTGATGGTATTCTGCAGTAGGGGACCAGAGAGTAGCAAAGGAAAAACAAGTAGAGGAGACAAGAATAATGACATTGCAATGTAAGCCGATCTTACCTTTCTTCTGGAATCTCGGGATCACGCTGGTTTCCATTTAGCCGACTCCTCCTCTGTAGAAAGAAAAAAATATTCAGCTACGTGCTACCTCCATGAAGACATGGAAAATGGACATTTAAAAGGAGAGTAACAGGTTTAATTAAACCTCATTTCAATCTGCCTGTTATGCTTTTTAAGGGTCAGGCATACTTAATTTGTTTACTTATAAAAAATGTGTCTTTAATGATTCTCGTTTCAATGAATCCTAAGCAGTTTTGGTTGGCAATATTGCTTGTTCACTTGCGAGGTATCTGTATGCTGGACACCCTTATGTTTACTAATGCATCCTCACTAGTACACAACCTTTACAAACAGAAGCTGACCACAGCTTCACTTTTTTTCACAAAACAGAAGTGTTTAATACAACTTTTGTATGAGAGCAGTATGTAACAACAAAGTTTTAGCACTAATCAGTAAGAGGAACAGTAAGAACATTTATACTTCTGTACCACAAAACCATGACTCACCCGATATTTCCTATAGCATAGGAGACCGG
This sequence comes from Sceloporus occidentalis, assembly GCA_023333645.1. Classification (NCBI taxonomy): domain Eukaryota; kingdom Metazoa; phylum Chordata; class Lepidosauria; order Squamata; family Phrynosomatidae; genus Sceloporus; species Sceloporus occidentalis. The sequence continues at coordinate 772,835 of JALMGF010000055.1, read as the reverse complement.
AAATCAATAAACCGACGATAAAGATCAGAGGCAGGAAAAAGTCCCATAGTCCGTGTTCAGTTTTTTCATCATTTATGGGCTCTGTTTCAATGATAGGGAGCAGGTTAGAGTCAGATCTGGGGTTCGCAAAATGATTCTCTCTGTTCTGAGATGTGAGAGCTGCCAAGCTTTCCTCCCTTTGCAAAATATTGGGCTGAGTGAAGTGTCCCTCATTTACTATTGTTTTGGAGGGCAGAGTAACTGTTGACTCAAGTTGTCCAGTTTTGATGGACCTAGAGGGTGAAATGCTTGAGGCAGAAGGAGTACCAGCAGCCCAGCCCAAGTCGTTGCCCTTTGTCTCTTTTCCATGTAACAGAGGTCTATGGGAATGAGAGCCAGATGCGCTGCCCCATTCTGTAGAATCACTCAAGTCAACTAAGCTGGCACTAAACTCTTCAAGACTATAACCTGAAGAAGAAGAAACGGTTTTAAATTTCTTCTCTGATGTTTCAACAGATCGACGCATTTTAGTGGCAGCACTGATAACAAAGGAAAAAGAACCATAGGCATCCTTGTTGAATTTTGGCAAGAGGTTTTGGTCTTGTAAAGGAGAAGTACTTGGGCTCTGTAGGAGTTCATTGGTGAAATGTAAGTCAGTGAACAAATGATTTGTGTCAAAGGTTGGGTGGTTTCTGTTGTCCAAAGACATTGTTTTTGCCTGCAACTGTTCAGTGTTAGCATATGAGATCTCTAATGGGTCTGTGGTGACTTGGAAATTACTTGTTTTAGTACCTGTAGTTTGCATGCTCCCAAATAGAGGCATAGTGGGACCTTTTGGAGACTCCATTGTAACCTGCAGAAAAATTTCATGGGGTGGAGAAATCGATGTTCTAGCATGTGGTAGATCTTTGCTACGAGATGGCTGAAGTATAGTGGTGTCCTGAGGGTACTCCCTTTTGTGTTGAAACACAGATTCCGTTGACAAATCTGTAGAGATTAAAGATGCGGTGTCTGTGTTCAGCTCAGTTCCCAAAGGAGCAGTTGGCTTGTATGGGTAAGAGCCCAGTGTTCTTAAATTTCTTTCCTCTGTAGTGTCAAAAGTAGGAAGGACAAGACTTGATGGGTGTGGGCTGTGCTGGAATACTGGCTTTTCACTTGGGGAAGGGCAGTCACACTGAGAGGGACCTGTAAGATTCAGAGAGGGAGAGACTCGATGTACCTATTGTATAAAGCATCGTCTTAAGTATCAAAGCACCATATGATTAGTTAACTGTTGGTCTCATCTGGTGAGTTGGCACAACAAAGCAAGACATGTTACCTTACATTACCTTAAGTAATGTAAGGTCTCTTTTTTTTTTTTTTTTTACTAAACAGAAAAAGGAGAAAATGTAATCTGTGCCTAGGGAAAGGCTTTCCTTTTCACATTAAAATAAGTGTCAGGATCCACACAGCTGAAACATTTGTGTGCAAGTTAAAGGGCTAAGCACGTGAGGCTGGAAAGTAGCAAAGAAGTGAACATAGATAACTAGCTTAACTGTGTTTGTTTAGCTTACCTTCAGGGGGATACTCTTTTCCCTCATCCTCCTCTTCACATTCCTTGTAAAGCTCAGCGCAGTTGTGGTGGTCAGAAAACTTTTCTCTGAATTCCTTTGCATCTTTGAACAATTCCCGTACTGTCTCTAGTATTTCAGCAAGACTTAGGTCTTTTGTCTCAGAGCACACTTTTGGTTTCTGGAAATCAAAGGTAGTGTTATCACTTTTATGACCAAACCAATCATTTCTGTCTCAAGAACTCTAATTACCGAATAGGATACATGCTGTCAACAGCTTGTGGAGGGAAGGAGGGGTGCAGCATTTTATGTTACAACATTGGCACTAGCATAACTTGTGAATAAAATAATATGAATTCATAAAATATAAGTATTTTTAAACACAAAATTGTGTAGATAAAGGACAGATATTTCAATTTAGCAGGTTTGATAAAGTATCTTATGCCTAATGCTAGTATGCCCATTACCAGACATCTGATGACCTTACCCTCATTATTGAATCACCATTCTTTAGCATGCATTCTGTGATTCCATTATTGTACAATTGTGTCAGCTCTTGTGTACGATTGAAGCTGATAGAGTTGATTTTGAATAACATGTGCTTCCTCAGGAGGTCTCCAAGCAGATAAACTGATCCTCTGATGTAACAGTAGTCTGACTGAAAAGAATCAGAGTCACAAACCAGATCAGAGGCAGAAGCTTCATTTTTATATGAAGTATATACATTCAAAGAAGGATCAAAAACACCTTGGATGTAACTCACAGCATTAGCAGAGCTGATAAAATCCAATTATTCACTCATTTGTGACATGTTAAAAAAATGCCTTTTGCAGTCTGCCAGATTTTAACATCATAAGTTGAACATTTTCATAGTTAATATCTTCAAACTAAAATTTATTTTTTGACAATGTTTTAGAACTCTTAGTAAGTGCTGCACTTGACATTAACAAATAACTCCTATGTATTTAAATTAATAAATGGAAAATTGATACAGAACCCATTTCTTTAAAAATACATAATGATAATGGTAATGTTTGGCAGGGACAAATTGCCTGCATGTAAAATTATTGGAAGGTTACTAATAACATATGTAATTGGAAAATATTTTCAAATAAATTCAAAAAGAAAAAATGTGATGTGTATGCCTTGCATCATTCTGTCTGAGAGCGGTGTGTTTGTTCATCAGTTTGGCTGACACTAAAGTTAATATGGTGGCAGTATTTTGCCTGATGTTTTTTTAAAAATAATGTTGTGTTTGGGAAAGTAGGTTTCCTGCCCTCACTAGTAAGGTTGTGGACTTTTTTTTCAGGCCTGCCTATTTGGCACCACATATTTGAGAGTTGGTTTTGTTTGAGAGTTGGGTTCCCAATGTTTTTAGCTTTGAAATGAACCTCATCTTACTTTGGATTTCTCTTGAGATGAAAAACCTGTGGATGCTTGGTTCTCTAAAACTGTACAAAAGCTTTGTATAGTATTTCTATTAGATCTCAACATCGAATAAGGGCTAAGTTGGACTGCTAACTGCTAAATGTTATACCAAAAATTTGTATGTATTACATAAAGTCAACCATATTGCCACAAACTGGTTGACAAATACTGAGTGATGCAACATTGTTGCAAATTCATGTATAACACACAGAGCATGTACACTTTAATATGAAACTATATATATATATATATATATGAATAAATCATAGACGCAAACAAAACATTATGGTTAGCATAGACATGGTAATATTGAGATCCTCAATATCAGCGGTGGGGCAAAACTAAAATTTTTTTACCATGATTATGATTATTTTTAAAGTGAATTTAAAATATTCTGTTGATAATGTTTGCACATATGCTCATTACAATGTAATAACAGTTAAAAAAGCACCAACATATTCTGCAAGGTTTTGCATAGAATAGACTCACCAAATGTTTTCGTTTCAACAGTTTCACTTTTATAGTACACAAACTTTCCATTTGGTTATCTATCTGTAATAAAGACAATCAACAGATGCATTGATTAATGTTGCCTGATCTTATGAGCAAATATCAACTAAGAAAACGAGAAAATATATTTTGTTGAGATGTCTATGTATTTTGTTGAGATGCCTACAGCCATTTTAAATCCAACACATGGTCAACAATACAACCAATGTGGCAACTGCCTCCAACTTTGAGGTGATATGCAAGCAAGTGCAATACAATACACTTGTTAAACAAAACACTACAATATTTTAAAATAACTAAATAGGTTACATGAAAGACCTTAGGTTTATTTAAAATCTGGTTTATGTAAAAAAAAATATTTTCCAACTGTGTCCTACATTTTGCTTTATTAAATAGGTAAAATCGAGTGTTATCATCATTGCATCAGCTATGCATTATACAAAGTCTAATCTGCCTTTCTGTTGGGGCAGTTTAACACAATCCCCAAACAATTTCTCAAAACAGTCAAATAATGCAATGTTGACCACACAAAGTGTACCCTTGACCCGTCAAATATTCATACAGAAGCAGTTTATGGAGTGAGTTAAAGGTTACAGACAGTAGAACCTAAAATATATTGAAGCACTCTTGTTACACTATTTTATATTTTAAAGGTGCACTTTAATTCATATGATAGCTGAGAGGTCCCTTTAAATTTAAAAGGTGTTCCCTGAAAGTGCATGGAGGTACTATGCACAGTCTCCCCATATGAATTGTTCCCTTTGTCTACTCCTCAGCTATATTCTGTATAGGAGAAGTGTTCAGCCTCCTTGCTTATGCTCAGTCTCAGTGAAAGCTCAGCAGACTCTGCTGGCAGGGGTCTATTCAGACACCCCTGTGTGTTCCCTTCAAAGTGAGCACTTTCTTGCCACTGATTGGCTGCTTCAAGTTGCCAATCAGTGACACGAATCATTGGATCACAGAAAGGATGGAAAGCTACACCCTCTCCCTAAGGTAAGTTAATTTTTATTAGCTTTGAACAATGCATATAAAATTACTTACAAATTACTTAAGTTCTCCCTGAGACACGGAAGTGCCCCTTTAATTATGCAAGTGTACACAGTGAAGTGGTATTCTAAACCCTTGAACAGATTCCACCAGGGCCGGCCCAAGACATAATGCCGCCTGGGGCAAAGTTTAAAATGCCGCCCCCTGCCGACGCCAGGGGGGCGGCATTTTATCCCTCCCTATTATCTACCCTTCCTCTCCCTCCCTATTATCTACCCTATCCCCCCTTTGCACTTACCTTTCAGCAGTCCTGCGGCGAGTCTCCCTGCTCTGCCACGGTGCGCGCTTCTTTACTGCTGAGCGCCGGAAATGACGTCATTTTCCGGCGCTCAGCATTACAAGCCGGCACCGAGACCGAGCTAGAGGGTTCGTAGAGGAGAGAGAGGGGCGCCGAGCGGGTAAGCCAAAACCACTCGGCGCCTCTCTCTCTCCCTATTATCTACCCTATCCCCCCCCTTTGCACTTACCTTTCAGCAGTCCTGCGGCGAGTCTCCCTGCTCTGCCACGGTGCACACTTCTTTACTGCTGAGAGCCGGAAATGACGTCATTTTCCGGCGCCCAGCATTACAAGCCGGCACCGAGACCGAGCTAGAGGGCTCGCAGAGGACAGAGAGGGGCGCCGAGCGGGTAAGCCAAAACCACTCGGCGCCCCTCTCTCTCCTCCGCTTAAAAATTTTAAAAAAAAATGCGCTTGGGGCGGCAAAGTGCAGCCTCTTCAAACGTGCCGCCTGGGGCAATTGCCCCACTCTGCTCCATGGTAGGGCCGGCCCTGGATTCCACTCTAAAGTAATGCAGCTCAAACACTGATTTGCACCCTGGACAATGCTATATCTTGCCCACTTACCCTTTTCACTTACTCACCATATCATCCAGGTATTTGAAATGCTTGTCTGTGACAAATTGTTGGCATTTGTTTAACTCTACAGACTGAATACCAATGACCAGTTGAAAAAACACAAGAAACAAAAAACCCTGAAGAAAGACAAAAAGACCTAGGGTCAGTATCGAATGTATGCTGAAACATACATACAAGATATGTATACATGAATAATATTGACTACAGGGTTATAAACGTCTACCGGTATTGTGTAATACAGTTGTACTGTGCACTGTACTAAATGGTTAACATATATTCTATACATTTGCATATTGCATCTTTTGTATGCATTTATAACTATGACAATTATCTCCTATAAAAATGAATGTCATACCTCATGTTCCTGTTTTATAAAACATTTAATACATTTTCTCGACAAAAGCAGAACAATCAGTCATATAAAAATCATGTCATTTTGATGCAACATGTAACATACTGAAATATATCAAATATAAAAGCTATAGGTAGTTATAAATCAAATCAATATTTGTTGTGATCACTTTTTTGCCTTCAAAACAGCATCAATTCTTCTAGGTACACTTGTACAAAGTCAGGGATTTTGTAGGTATATAGTTAGGTGTATGATTAAACTAACCTTATACCAAACAGGTGCTAATGATTATCAGTTTAATATGTAGGTTGCAACACAAGCATTAATTGAAACAGAAACAGATCAGTAGGAGGAATTGAACTGGGTGAAGAATAGTCAAACTCACTAACAAGGTGAGGTTGCTGAAGTATAATGTCAAACACAAGGTAGTTATATTCCATCAACATGGTCTCTCCCTGGTAGAAATTTACAAGGAAGAGAGGAGTTTGTAGATACTGTTTCCAAGCTCTTTTGAAGAAGCGCAAAGAAACCGACAATTTCGCGGACATTAGACACAGCAGTTGACCAAGGAAACTTGGTGCAGCAAATCAGACACATCATGCTTACTTCCCTTCGCAATCGGAAAATGTCCAGCATTGCCATCAGCATTACCAGAAAACAGTGGGACCCTGGTACAACAGTGTGTCTGAGATTCCAAGATGTTTGGAACAACCTACCTACAGAGTTCCTTAAGAAACTCTGTGCAAGTGTACATAAAATAATTTATGCTGTTTTGAAGGCAAAGGATGGTCACACCAAATTTTGATTTCAATTCTGTTCATTCATTTTGTATTTTGGTAAATGATAAAAATAAACTAATAACCTGTCTGTTTTTTTAAAGCATTCTTACTTTACTGCATTTTTTTAACACCTGCCTAAAACCTTTGCACAGTATTGTAAATAAAAAAGTGGGATATTTTGAATTGGGATGCAGTTAACTAACTTAGGGGATAATGCTGGAGATAAAACAAAGGTTTTTTTTTATGCAGTTGCCCATATTCTGGGCAACAAATAAAAAACAGAATTAAGAAGAAATGAAAACCAGGAACTTTGAAAGAGATTGGTAATAAAATGTCATCCTGAAAAGTTTCAAAACTGTCATAGTAAAATAACCAGAGGTGATGAATATCTCCTCCACTTAAACTTACGAAGTAACAGAGGCATTGCAAAACACTAATTTACATCCTCCTGGCAAGCCTAAAGACTTGTTTTTCCCCATAACAATCCTGTAGTGCAGGGTATTCTGGTTAGGTATATGCAAATCAGGTTAATGATCACCTATTTTGCCATGTATAAAGTGGATATAGGTTGGGCTCCAATTCAAGGCAAGTTAATGAATATATTTGGGGTATTTTCCACATTAGCTCTAGCGGTGTGCAATTTTAGGGTAATGGTTATCGTCGTTTTTATTTCAAGGGTGTTGTATAAAATGACTTTTGAACAATAAGATTTAAGATAGCAAATTAACATAGATTAGCTAGTACTGACATTTGTTCTTTTTTTATTTAGTTATTTAATACAGTGTTTATATTATATCTAACAATACTGGTGGGGGGTTGAAGCTAGGAATAATCACCTTTTTCAGCTATATCTAGCACAATGCTTAGCTAGAATGTATGCAGCATGCCATAGAAGTGTAAATCTCTGATTGGACCCTCTAGACCAGGGGTGTCCAACCTGCGGCCCTCCAGCTGCTGCAGGACTACATCTCCCATAATGCTCTTTCAGCAAAGGGGCTGGCTGAGGAGTATGGGAGATGTAGTCCTGCAGCAGCTGGAGGGCCACAGGTTGGACACCCCTGCTCTAGACAGTTTTTCACCATTGGCTAGAGTGTTGAGATCTCTGTGAAAGTGTCTGATTTTGGTGATGCTACTAGTGTATGTAGCTACTTCTTTAAAGTCAGAGACGTATGTGACTGACAGATTTAGTTTAATGCTGTTTAGGGTGCAAAGGTATTATAGATAAGATAGAGTTTGTGCACAATCTTTATGGTGAGTGGGTGTCAATCCAGCTAGTCTGTACCTGTAACTGGTAAATAGTACCATTTGGTATTCTTTTCCAGCTGTGCAAGTCAGATAAAGATAGGTATGCTTGGAATGTATTATAGCTTGCCTTAGCCTGGGCTAATACCAACCAGAGCTGAGCCAACGCAGGTGTATGGGGTGCACTCGGGAAGCACAGTGTGTAGGGTGAAGTCAGTGCTTGCTAAATCGGCACAGACTCCATTCTCTGCCCCCTTGGTGCCTACCGACTTGGTGGCTTCTTTAAAGTTGGAGTGCCGGATGCCACAGACACAATCAGTGTAGTACTGTTGGAGGGGGGATGTTGCTGGCAACTTGTGTGGGCCCAAAAAGTGCAACTATTTGGGTGTAAAGACAGCACTGACAAGCTGTTTAGAGGCAAATAAGACACTGACGGGCTGTTTGGGCACAAAGATTGTGCTGACAAGTTGGACACCTATATGGCACTGACAACTGTTGGGGACAAAGATGGCAATGACAAGTTGGGGAGAAATATCACTGATAAGCTTTTTCGACACAAGATGGCACTGACACGCTGTTTGGGGACAATTATGTTGCTGTTATACTGTCTGGGGCAAAGATGGGACTGGCAATAGGTTTTGAGACAAATAGTGACACTGAGCAGATGTTAGTAAGTAGTCTAGGGGACAAAGATGGTGCTGATAAGTTGTTTGTAGACAATGATGGCACTGAGACCAGTTGGGCACATTGGTTTTCTGTCAATGTCCGGAATGACAGACAAGAAGTCTCTTGTTACAGAGAACACATCTAATGCAACTGGAATTCAGTGTGAACAAATGTACAAGTAGCATAGAGCAAGGAAATGTTACCTCTCGGAAAGCTATGCAAATTAATCAATACCCAATTCAGTTCGGACCTGTTGAGTCTTCACTTACCTTGGTCGCTGTGCTTTGAGCCATGGTGCTGTCAAAAGGTTTCTTAAAATCAGTGGAAGAATTCCGAACGCTTTCCGTGCAGCGCCGCTATTGCGCAATCGAAAGCCTCTTCTCTACTAAAACTCCTGCTGTGCGTGGTGCAAACGCCTGGATTTCAGCACTACACTGTGGGTTACCTGTCCTGTCTTCTTGTTTTGGTCTGTGGGTGATGTTTTTATACCTTGTCCTTTTATATCAATTAGTGATCCGTGTTCTCTACTGTGTTATTTACTTTACATTAATCCTCTAGGTTACTTTGTGGATAATTTTCCAGCGGTGCTATGCAAATTGTGTCTGCTAACGCAACGTTCCTCTTCTCACACGCCGAGCAGAGTGCGTGTTACAGCTCTGAACTTGCCTTCTCCCTCGCCCGGCCCACTGCTACTGAGCACTCAGCTCCTGGAAGCTTTTAAAGACAATCGTCTCCCCTCCTCTTTTAGATAGACATGTGCTTTCTGGGAAATCACCTTGGATTGGAGCCAACGTGTCGGAGCGTTCAGATTCACTGCTCCCCCCCAAATCCGGCGGGGTAAGTCTTTCTTTTTGGTTAAAGTCAGGGCCTGCCTCCTGTCACTGTGCCAAGTTAATCAGCGCTGAAGTCGTAAGGTTTTTGTAACTGTTTCACTTTCGGTCTGTAGGTGTGTTGCCTTGCGGGGAAAGTTGGAAAAAAAAATCGAAAAAAGAAAACACAATCACAAATCCAAAAGTCATTTGTTACAATTTATAGAGGGGCATCGGTGAATGCAATCTGCCGAGCATTTTTAGAAGCAATTAAGAAGAAGAAAACTTTGCAGAATTGTTCTATCGTTTCCTTTGTGAAGCGGAAAAAAACGGTTAAACCCTTTATAGTTTTCTGCAAGCAATAATAAACATGATTCAAGCAATATAATGTATACTCACTGGCAACTTTATTAGGTACACCTAGCTAGTACCGGGTTGGACCACCTTTTGCCTTCAGAACTGCCTTCATTCTTCATGGCATAATTTCTACAAGGTGCTGGAAACATTCCTCAGAGATTTTGGTCCATATGGACACGATGACATCACACAGTTGCTGCAGATTTTTTGGCTGCACATCCATGATGCGAATCTCCTGTTCCACCACATCCCAAAGGTGCCCTATTGGACTAAGAACCGTTGATACAAGGCAGGATGGATCCATGCTTTCATGTTGCTTACGCCACAGTCTGACCCTGCCATCTGAATGTCGCAGCTGGAATCGAGTCATCACAGCAGGCAACATTCTTCCAGTCTTCCGTTGTCCAATTTTGGCGAGCCTGTGTGAATTGTGGCCTCAGTTTCCTGTTCTTAGCTGACAGGAGTGGCACCTGGTGTGGTCTCCTGCTTCTAGCCCATCTGCTTCAAGGTTTGACATGTTGTGCGTTCAGAGATGGTATTCTGCATACCCTGGTTGTGCCTTTCTATCACCTCGAACCAGTCTGCCCCCGTCTCTTCTGACATTATAATTTTCGGCCACACAACTGCCGCTCACTGGATATTTTCTCTTTTTGGGAAGATCCTCTGTAAACCCTAGAGATGGTTGTGTGTGAAAATCCCAGTAGATCAGCAGTTTCTGAAAAACTCAGACCAGCCCGTCTGTCACCAATTACCATTCCATGTTCAAAGTCACTTAAATCCCCTTTCTTCCCCATTCTGATGCTCAGTTTGAACTTCAGCAAGATGACCTCGTCAACATGCTTAAATGCAGTGAGTTGCTGCCATGTGATTGGCGGATTAGCTATCTGTGTTAACAAGCAATTGAACAGGTGTACCTAATAAAGTGTATATTAACATTTTATTTAGGATTTCTCACAAAGTTAGGTGCCACTGATGAAAAAAATGACTTTTATTTTGGAAAATGTCCTTAACAATGTTTAAAAAATATTTATATATATATATATAGATATATACACCGATCAGCCATAACATTATGACTACCTGCCCAATATTGTGTAGGTCCCCCTTTTGCCAGCAAAACAGCCTTGAACCCTTGAGGCATGGACTCCACTAGACCTCTAAAGATGTACTGTGGTATCTGGCATACGACGTTAGCAGCAGATCCTTTAAGTCCTGTAAGTTGTGAGGTGGGGCCTTCATTGGTCAGACTTGTTTATCCAGCACATCTCAATAGAGGTCTGACTAGAAGACTAAGATCCAGATCCCCTGCAGCGCTAAAGGACCTGGATCCTCCTCTCTTGGCAGACATCTGCGTGATGCGCACCAACAACCTCTTCTGCTGCCGGCACTTCTGCCCGGGCTTCTATGATGGAGTGACGTGACCTTCCAGTGCTCCGTCATAGAAGCCCCGTGTGGAGGTCCCGGGTAGCAGCGGAGCTAGTCTGCACGCATCACGCAGACGTCCACCGGCTGCCCCACTTGACACCAGGGAGTCTGGAGCACAGGGGACAAGTCTAGGGATGCATTGGTGAATTGGGGGGCACGGATGGAGCATTGCATTCACTGAGAATGTAATGCATCCATTCATAAAGGAAGTCTGGCCCCTCCCCGGGGCATTAACAACCATTTTAAAAGTGTTTAGGAGGCGATCACCGATCACAAGGCATTCAGCAACACCAAACACTCACCCCAGGACGCATTGTGACCGCTCCGGAGAACGGTCACAACCTCCACTGCGAGTGAGGGTCTCCAGACCCTCTAGAGAACTCTGGCTCCACTTGCAGGTTGAAAACAGGTACAGACAAAACCAATGGGACATAAACTGGGAACACAGTGCGTTGTTTACATTTTTTATATTTATAACTTTGGTCTCTCTTTGTTTTATTTATTGTTTTTTAACTAATAAATACATATAAAGTATAAAAATGTGCCCCAGAGCACATCAAGCATCATAGAAGCACCAAAAGTCACACGTTACTAGACAAACAAGGAGAAAGGAAAGCAACACCCAGTATATCTGCCTTATTCCACAAGGTGAGGACCCACATAGGAACAAAAAAGGAGGCCAATGCCGCCATCCTCTGGTTCAGTGCCGGGACTGAAACACCCTCCACAAACATTTGTCCAATGAACCACAACAGGAACATCCTCCTACCCTCGTGGGGTAAGGGGTTTCCTGCCACCTCCAGGAAGTTGCACCATTGCTTCCAGACCTTCTCGTATGTGGACCAGGTGGAATGGACCAGTGTATCAGGGTCATGGCATGTCTCCTCCCATCGTCCAAACCCACTCTGTATAACTGGTAGCCTCCATGTCTGCCTCAGGGGGCAGACAAAAACCATTGCTGTCAAAACAAAGAATCGGCAATGTTATTCTCAATTCCAGGAACATACGCTGCACACACCCACAAATTGAGGAGAACCATCAGCCAAAGAACCAACTGGAAGAGACCATGCTGAAATCTTATTGATTCCCTGTACAATCCCAAGGTTGTCATATCAAAAGGTAACTTTCTCATTCCAAAGGAAGGGACCCAGACTACCACTGCCAATGGGTAATAACTCCAAAAATGCTAGATTGCGGGTTAGACCAGACTGCACCCAGTGGTCAGACCAGGACCCAAAGAACTAACGAACCAGAAAGAATGCCCCAAAGTATCTGCCAAGAGGCCAAGGCCAGAGGTAGACACACCTGTGACAGAGACCCATCACTCAAGCCCTAATCGAGACTTAGTTTAGGGTACAAACAGAACTAGGTTAGATCAGGAGTATAATCTCACCAACTACCCGACAGCCTGGAACTTCCATACAGTTGTATGGTCTGTATGGAGGTGCAATACAAAGAGGCACTATTTCAGGGTGATCCGGTGGGATTGGCGTGAATCCCGGGTTACTTATGGAGAGCTCAGGAAGCGTCCCTGGGAATAGTCTGCACGATTGCTGGGCCACAGTTCCAGAGCCACGGCTGGGTAAACCCCGGTTCTAAAGATGGGTAATAAAACGAGGTTTCTCAAATGAGCTCCCTCCCCATAACCACCTTTGAATGTGGCCCACCACGATCATTGTATAACCCCAAAAGAGCGACATGGTGGGACAATGGATGTCCATAGCAACTCAGTTCCAAGTGCTGGTGGACATCGCCTCATTACTAGCCGCCACAGAGTTTCATGGATTTGCTGCTAATTCAAGGTCAGGCACATGGAGTGTTTCTGGCCTTATATAGTTTGTCAGTAACAACCTCAGATTTGAGGTTCTTGGGTGTAGGGAAAGAAACAACAGAGCTACTGGAAATACAGAAACCATCAGAAAAACTAGAAAATAACAGGCGAGCTGCAGCTTCATCACCATATTGATTAAACTAAGGATGCATAGGAGCGACGTCCTCCCCTTTACCCTGGCTTTAGATGGAAGAGGACTTACTCTGCTTCTGTCTCTTAAAACACTTTGGCGAGGAGGTGAGAACCACCGCAACCGGAGCATTTGTGCTCAAATCCGCAGAGAGTACCCCACTTAAAGGTGCTGTCATTGTACTGCAAGCATGTATCCTTTTTTGTGGAGGCTAAGGACCTGCTAGCTGCTGTGCCCCCAGCAGCAAGAAAGGCTGAACCACCTCTCATACTATTATTCTCAACCTCCCCTGGGTTAGCTCCCCATATTAAGAATCTTAATAAAATCATTCCATTTGTTATGAGGAGGTATTCACAATCCTATTCTGGCAAGGGATAGATTTAATTTCTCTATATCCTTTATTTCCTATGTTTTAGCTTTGTATGGCTTCCGGAGCTGGCCTTAGGTATTCAGGTGCCCTATGCGGGCCACTTTCTATTTACCAGTCACCAGGTAGTGGCAAGGTATAGTTATGAGATAATAAAAAGTTTTTTGAAATCCTCTGTCCCCTTCACTCGATTTCTCCTGCCTTCCTTTCATTATTGTCCCCACATCCCTTCCACCCACAGTGCCCGATTACACCCACATTACTTGCCATAGCACCACTTTGCACCCACAGCACTTGAAACAGCACCCAGCTTCATGGGCGTAGGAACTGGGGGGGCAGGGGGGACAACCCTCCCTCAGTAAATCATGCGGGGGGGCCCGATAATTAAGAAATCCCCCCAGGGCCGTAGGATTTCCCTGATCAAAACACTGTACGGCACCCAGGGGGAGGAGAAAGAGGAAAGCCGAGCGGTCGCTCATGAAAGAGTTTTCATCAACCGCTGATGAACATTGAATTAATGTGTGGATGAATTGCTTGAATGATTAGTGAGGATGCATTAATGGATATGTGTATCATGGATGTGATTTAGGGAAAGGCAAAGATGGCACAGGCCAGGCTGTTTGGAGACAAAGATAGCTCACGTTGGGCTGTTTAGGGTCAAAGTTGACTCAGGCTGGGCTGTTTGGGGACAACGTTGTCTCACTCTGGACTGTAATCTGTTTGTGTAATCTGGGTGCTGGTCAGGTTCTATGTGGAGAATGTGGATGCCAGCGCTGGCCTTTGGGGTGTGCAACCTGTGATCTATGCCTGTAATTTAGTGGGTTTTATCTATAGTTTTTATGTGAATTCCAGTTGATTTATACCTGCAAAGCTGGGTTTATGTGTTATTCTGTTGATCTGTATCTGCTATGCTATGTTTCCATACATTATTTATGTATACCTGCAAATATAGGGTTTGTATGTCTTATTCAGTTGATCTATACATGCGCGTGCTGTTTCGTGTGTTGTTTATTTGATCTATACCTGAACTACAGGGAGTAAAGAGGTGTGGCTTAGTGAATGAGGGGACAAAGGGACCCTGGGGATGATTATGGGGGAGAGGACAGCTCAATGTCACGGTAGGGTCAGAAGGAAGGAAGACTGCACTGACTCTCACAGTCTTCCCCAAATCTGCAGTCACTGTGGGAGCGGAGGGAGTGATTGCATGCTAGGGAGCGTGGAGCGTGGCCCAAGGAAATGCTTGGCTAGGGTCAATTTTTCAATATTTAAAAAAAATGTTGTTACAAAGATTAGCTGTTTTTTCCTATATGTAATGTATTAAATGTACATTTTTTTTACCAGTGTTTAAAGTTATATATTATTGTATGTGTCTGCAAAAAAAGAGATGGGGAGAAAGTAGGGTAGGGGATAGTGAGGAAAGAGGTGTCTGATGGAGAGACATTTTGTTTCAATTTTTGTTGAGGGGGGCTGGCTATGGGTTAGCCCCTGAAAAAGATGGTCAATATTTCATATTTTACAGTAGATCTAATGAAAAAAAAAGTTGAGCAAACAAAAATCTAACAACTGGAATGATCTTTTGTGAAAATTCTTAATATGGGTGGGGCTAATCCGCGGGAGGTTCATTCTCGTTAACTCTAACAATCCCTAAATGTTTCCTTACCTTATTTACCAACCACTTCCACTTCGGCTGACAATTTCCACTTCTGCATCTTCTTCTTCAACTTCTATCTTTTATCTTAATCTTTTCTTCTCTGTTCTCTTTTTCTATCTTCAATCTCCTATCTTCAATATCCGTGGGAATTTCAGCCAAAATGTTCAGCGCTTGTAGTGACTCTCCCTGATACTCCATTCAGGGCAGAGGATGTCACGGAAAGTGCTGTCATTTTGCCCTAACATGAACTCTAGGCAATATGGTTGTGTGTCCGGTGATGTCCTCTCCCTGATCCTCCAATCAAAAAATATAAAATATGGTAAAAAAAAAAACCCTTTTCTGATTTTTATTTGAAAATTATATTACTCTTCTACAAAAGCTAATGAAAAAACCCTCTAAAAAGTTTCTAATATTTGTCCTGAATTTAGAATTAACTGTTTCTTTAAAAATGTAAAGTTTGCCGAAGCATTTCTTAATTACCGTATTTGCCCAATTATAGGCTGCACCCCCACTTTAAAGAGGGGGTGCAGCCTATAATAGGGGTTTAGCGCAGGAATGTGCATTTCATATCACCCGACGCCCGGGATATGGAGTTCCGGGCGCCGGGCAGGTGTTTTTTTTTCTTTTCCATTTAGCCCTGCTGCGGGAAAACAGCAGGGTTAGGATCCAGGTCCCCTGTAGAGCTGCAGGGGACCTGGATCCTTCTCTCTGGCAGCCGGTGGACATCCATGCGACACTGCTCCTGCAGGCACTTCCCCCGGGGCTTCTATGAAGGCGCACCGGCGTGACATGACCTTCCACCAAAGAAGCCCCAGCGGAAGTACCGGCCAGCAGCAGCGGAGGTTGTCTGAGCGCATCGCGCAGACGTTCACCAGCTGCCAAAGATGAGGATACCCTGCAGCGCTGCATGAGGCCTGTGTCCTCCTTTCTGGCAGCCAGTGAACGTCTGTGCGATGCGCGCAGATAACTTCCTCTGCTGCCGGCACTTCCGCCAGGGCTTCTATGACGGAGTGCTGGCATAGAAGCCCCGGCAGAAGTGGCAACCAGCAGCAGTGGCATATCAGGGGGGACAGAGTGTCATATCTGGGGGCATAAAGCGTATCAGGAGGCAGAGTGGCATATCAGGGGAGCAGAGTAGCATTTCAGGGGGTCAGAGTGGCAAAATGGGAGGTCAGAGTGGCATATCTGGGGGCAAAGTGTCATATCTGCAGGGGCATAAAGCATATCAGGGGAGAAGAGTGGCATATTTGGGGGCAGAGTGGCATATCAAGGGGGGCAGAGTGGCATATCTGGGGGGCATAAAGCATACGAGGAGGCAGAGTGGCATATCAGGGGGGCAGAGTGGCATATCAGGAGGGCAGAGGGGCATATTTTACATTAGATTGTAAGCTCGCAAGAGCAGAGCCCTCTTCTTTGCACCAGTTATTGTGTGTGTTTCTAAATTGTTCTATTGACTGTAACAGCACTGCGGAATCTGCGGGCGCTTTATAAATAAATGTAATGCAATGTAATCTAATATCTATAAATAAGGTGCATTATGAATTACATTTTCAAAATTTCTGTTTGTATTTAACATATGGTGAGTAACTGCATAATAGATACCAAACATTTTTAAAGTACATGTATTCCCGTTCATTAGATAAAATACTGTTTTTTCCATTCCACTCATGTGTATTTTTTAACATTTTTTCTTTAAAATAGCACCAAACTTTAAGTCGGATATTTGAAATATCATATTGATTACACTAAAGCCACTTCCCCTAACTCAGCTATGGTTGTCAAATGCCTGTACCAACTGCTGGGGAGGTTTGGGAAGCTGTCCGGATATAAGGTTAATTCAGATAAATGTGAAGCTTTGAATGTTACTCTCCCAGTGGTGAAGCTTTTATCTCTCAATTTCGACTTTAAATGGCAGACGCTTTCTATTCGCTCTCTTGGCATTAACATTACCCCTTCCCATCTGCAGATGTATGTGGCCAACTACCCACAACTCCTCTTGCGCCTGAAGCGTGACCTAACGACATGGTCGTCCTATGCTCTGTCTTTTATGGGGAGAGTTTATGCGGTAAAGATGACACTACTGCCCAGGCTTCTTTATTTGTTCCGCTCTATCTCACTGCCAATCTGAAGGAAAGATGTCACTAGTCTCCAGAGACTTATGTGGCACCCCTCCCTCGACAAATCAATGATCTCTGCCAGCCCCACTCTGTCGCATTCCCTTCTCCTGTGGTACCACCTAAGATATCGATTTTGACTTACCAGCCAAGGTTCTCAGCTGACACCGTTCTTCCAGGATCGGGATTTCCTTACCGGGTGTCAAGTCCGCCCATTCCAGTGGTGGATTTCGAAAGGCTAAAACAATTGTATCAGTCCTCAGTAAACCACAATGACATTTAGAAATGGCAGTTTAGGGAAATAAGAAAAATCTAGAAATATATGTGACAGTATAAAAACCACTTTTAATAAAATCACAACTGTCAGTCTAAAAAACCACAGGGCCCTTGTGGCTAGACTCAGTTGCTTAATTGACCAGAAAAAAGAAATACCAAAATATATATATAATAAAACATATAATAATATAACACTCCTAATCAATATTGGTACACGGTTCAGGCTTAATAAGTATAAAGTCCCATATAAGAAAAACCTATAAAAAATTGTATCCAACTAAAAACTTTGTAGCAATTGTCCTGCAACATAAATTTGTATCAACAGTGTTTCAGCACTGAATAATTCAGAACATCGTGCTGATGGTATGGATCCCTTGGGGTAGGCAGTAAGCACTATGTCTTTATAGAATCACTGGCCGGTGCCTTATTTGGTAAAACATATGTTCTTTTTCTTAACGGATCATAAAAGGCATTGTCACGATAGGGGCCCTGCTCCTGAATGATAAACCATGCTCTTCTCAACAGCTTACATCTCGTTATGAGCTTCTTGCGGCGGAAACTTTCTGGTTTCATCAGCTTTCACATTTCGTCCGCCTCTTTCTGAAGCGCCACACAGAACATGTACCGACATTTTATGAACAGGCAAGCCGACTTCCCCACAAACCGCGAGCAATTTCTCAACTGTACAATCACATGATGGGGATCAAGTTTCCGTCTTCGCCCCTGTTTGAACAGCGTTGGGAAACAGACCTAGGACAGTTGCTTGAGCCGTCTGACTGGGGGGAGATGTATGAAAACATCTGGAAGGTTACCGCATGCACTCTGGTTCAGGAGAACTGCTTTAAAGTACTTTCGCATTGGCACCTTACGCCTTCCAGACTCCACCGTATGTTCCCGACACACTCCCCTCTTTGCTTCAGGGGTTGCGCTGAGGAGGGGACCACTCTACACACGTGGTGGACATGCCCTCAGGTTGCGTCTCTTTGGTCTTACTTCTTTGACAAATTGAGTGAAGCCCTTGGTGTACGCCTGCAACCCGACCCCTGGATGGCCCTCCTTTGCAGAAAATACCCATTGGATACTTTGACCAAACCGGCTCACCGGTTAATTTTTTCGAATTTGTACGGTAGTCTGTCTAGCTCAGGGGCATCCAACATGCGGCCCGCGGGACCTTGAGGTGCGGCCCGCGTGAGATCGGCAGCCAGGATAACAAGAGCCCTGCTACTTACTTGTGGGAGGTCTTATTGTCCTGCACAGAGGAAGCGGGAGGCCACGCCCCCTGCTGAAGTCTGTGAGCGGCATCGAGAGCTGTAGTGCAGGTAAGGGGGTGGGTGTTTGAATGAGTATGCCTGATTGAGGGAATGAATCTGTGAAGGAATGAATTTGTGTGTGTGTGTGTGTGATAGCATGGATGTGTAAGTGCTGGAATCTAGGCATGATGGGACTGTGATTGCTGTTAGCAATCACACTCCTATCATGCCAAGTCAGCCAGTACATGCTGAAACCTGGCTAGCTGCCCCCTTGTGTATTGATGCTGCCAGCAGTTTGGGGTCTGCACATCACTTACAGCCACCCTGTACCAGCATGTCCTGGCTGACTTGGATGATAGGAGTGTGATTGCTAACAGCTAACAGCAATCTGCTAACAGCAGTCACAGTCCCATCATGCCTAGGTTCTAGCATTTATTGGTTGCCTGGGTATAAAAAGAGTGTGTTTGCTGTTAGCAATCACACTCCTATCATGCGAGGTCAGCCAGTACATGCTGAAACCTGGCTAGCTGCCCCCCTTGTGTATTGATGCTGCCAGCAGTATGGGGTCTGCACTTACAACCACCATGTACTGGCTGACTTGGGATGGTAGGAGTATGATTGCCTAGGTTCTAGCATTTACTGGTTGCCTGGTATAAAAAGATTGTATTTGCTGTTAGCAATCACACTCCTATCATGCCAAGTCCTATTGTTGATTTTTTTTTTGTCCAATTGTGGTGTTACTTTTAACAAGTGTGGTTAACGCACTAAAATTGGACAAAAAAATACAATAACCATTAATTTATATATGATTGTTGACAGCAATCACACTCCTATCATGCCCAGCCAGCCTGGTTTTGTGTCGTTTACTTTATTTTAATCTGCATATTTTATTAAAGGCTATATTTTCTCACAGTGAAAAATGAGTGCAGCCCGCGCACGTATACAATTCTGATGAAGTGGCCCACTGCAGAAAAAACTTGGACACCCCTGGTCTAGCTATTGCCAAGATTTGGAAGGCGGGCGCCCCTGCCATCCCTTTTATTGACGCTAAAATTTGGGACATGCTCAAGTTAGAAAAAATCACAGCATATTTACATGACACGTCGCACCTATTCTACCTCACATGGGATCCTTGGCTGGAAAAAGTCGCACCACCTCACACCGCTATCTCCTGGTTATGAGAGTCGTCACTCCCCTTTTTTTTTTTTTCTCCCTCCTCCCCTTTCCCTCTCTACCTCTCTTTCCCTCTTTCTATCTGTGCCTCTCTGGCCTTTCTTGAACTGCGGATTTCCATTGCTTATGTTGTGCTCTGTGGCAGTATTAGATGCGAAATGCATTGTATTGACTTCCTCATGCCTGCCTTGTATTATACAATCGCTGTTTATGTTTCTCATATTTCTCCGCTCCACGATTGTCACAGTGTGAGCTATGTATCTTTTAAATACTTGTCATGCGGTTGTTTACTTTTCCTGTCATCCAAATTGATGTACCGTATTTGCTCGAGTATAAGACAAGGTTTTTTCCAGAGCAAATGCTCTGAAAAATACCCATCGTCTTATAATCGCGGTCGTCTTATAATCAGACCTCAACTAGGTCTGACTATGAGACTAAGATCTAGATCCCCCGCAGCGATGCAGGGGACCTGGATCCTCCTGTCTCGCCCCCACTTACCGGTACTTCTAAATCCCCGGTGCTTAGAATTAACATTTACTGGTAAAACTTTTTTCCTATAGGGTCGTCTTATATTCAGGCTTTTTCTTTTTTTTATAAATTAATATTCATATTCTGAGGGGTCGTCTTATAATCGAGCAAATACGGTATCTACTTCTTACCAGCCATGTTATGTCTCTGGTCACAGCTGCTCTGGAAATCTTGTTTTGTCTTCCTGATATAAAATAAAATAAATATACTTAAAAAAAAAAAAAGCCAGTGACAAATATAAAGAAATATATTAAGATCCATATGCATTAAATGCCCAAAAGGAATATATATTGATAAAATACCAATAGAGTATGTGCAATCAGTGTATTTAATAGGCACTTACAGAGATTTAACCAGTGCAGTTCCATATAATAACAGTCAGTGTTAATACTCCAAAAAAATTGTGTGAATTAGGTAAAACCAAACAACCAGATCGGCAAAAAAAAAAAGTGCCGATTGAAATAGGATAATCAGCTGACATTTGACATCAGCGTAGTGATGTTCCGCGCATGCGCAAGCACATTCCGCGCATTCGCAAGAACATAATCTCTGATAAAGCAGTGCGAGTGTGATCAAAAGTGCATATACTCAAATCACTTCCAAAAAGTCAATTCCTTAGGTTCAAGAGAATTGTCTCTCAGGAAACGCAGGTCAATGATCAGTTACAGGAGATGTCACAAAGATTTTATGAACGAGATTATCCAGAGGAAGTTGTAAAATCAAAATTATTATTAGTGAATGACTTGGAAAGAGAATCTCTTTTAAATCCTTTTCAAAGGACTGTTACACAACCTAGACTCACATTTGTTATTAGTTTTAGTAAACAATCTTGCCCCATTAACCCCTTCAGGACCGGGATTTTGATACTAACGTGTCGCTAAAGGACCGGAGCCGTTTTTGTGTTTTTGCCATGTCTTTCTTCAACTGTAATTTCTCTCTTATCAATTGGTGCACCCACACAAATCATATATTGTGTTTTTCAGCACAAGTAGGGCTTTCATTTGAAACCATAGTAAGCTGGGTAGTACATTGTTTTGTTTGAAAAAAACTGGAAAAAGTGGGGAAAAAATGAAAAAAAACCGCATTTTTTTACAGTTTTGTATACATACAAATTGTACACACATTAAACCAATGGGAAAAAATTATCCCAAATATATTCATTAACTTGTCCTGATTTGGAAACCACCCAACATGGCCAGGATTTTTATCTATTTTGACCAGTATAGGGCAAATATTGCAAGGCATGCATCACGTTTTTGAAATGTAATTTTTTTCAAATTTGGCATGGTAGTCTAATAACTGCAATAGTTGTCACAGATACTGATTACCCCCCCAAAATTATATGTTTATGAACAGTAGATAAGTCAAGGTGTACAACTAGGGTCATTTTGACACTTTTCAACCAGGGATTTTATCGCCAATTGCTGCCAAATTTTGAGGTATTTTTATATTTTTGGGGTTTTTTTTGCATATGTTGCAATGTTGCTTTAGATTTTATATTATATTTTGTATAGAATATGTGCAACTGCAGAACAAAACAACAAATTGTGTTCACCAACACCCCCCGGTTCCAACAAGGCCTCACATGCATGGTTCATGTATTTTGAGGAAGCTATGAGGGCAAAACTGGAACATGTGCATTTACATTTTTTTAAATATTTTTTTTCATCAGATTACTTGTAAGTGACAGGTTTAGGCCGCTGACATCAATCAGGGAGACCGATCAATAATCAGCGACTTAAAATGTCACCGACAAGTGATCAGGTTATAATTATGATTTTTTCATTTATTAATAATTTGTGTTTTTTCATAATTACCCTAGATGACCCCTCTCTCTTTGTAGAGCAGGGTCATCCGTGGGCTGCCATAATGATCCGATCACTCCTATTGGCCAGGAGCGATCTGATCAGCCCAGCATTTGACCTGGAAGCACCCTGGACTTTCAGGTCAGTGCTGTTATTTTTTTTTTTTTATTATTATTATTATTTTATTAATTTTTTTTAATTTATTTATTTTACAAAAAATTTTTAAATTATTATTATTATTTTTTACATTATTTTTTTAACTCTTTCAATGCTGATGCTCCATTGAAGCACAGCATTGATTGATATTTAGTCCCCACAAGCTTGTGGGGACTAATATTAACCCCTGCAATGCTGCGATGGGGGTCATACACAATCGCAGCATTGAAGGGGTTAATTGAGGAAGAGGGGGGTAGGGGTTAACTGAGGAAGGGTGTGGGGGGGGGGTCTGGTCTCCACACTCATGTGGAGACCAAAGAACCCTGTCTCCCTGTCCCTGAAGCTGCCTCTTGGGACCCATAGACTGGAGATTGTAGGGGAGGAGTCTCTCTGATCAGTTCTACAGGACTGATCAGAGGACTTCTGGGGGCTCGTTTTTGCTGTTGCTGGTCTGCCTGGGCTTCCAGGCAGACCACCAGCAGCAGAACCCCCTAAAAAACGGGAATTAACCCCTTCAATGCCGCGATCGCGGGTTAACGCTGCACTGACGCTCTCATGGAGCGATCAGGCAGCAGGGGGGTGTTGGATCAGGTCCCCACACTTGTGTGGGGACCCATTCAACACCCCCCCCTTCCCTGAAGCTTCCTGTGGCAGCTGAAACCGCGATTGCAGATTTTTCTGCAATCGCTGTTTCTGCCTACAAAATCACTCCGTGGGAGTGATCGTGGGCTTGGGGGCGGGCTTAGACAGGCTGTGCTGTCTGCCCAGGAGTCCTGGGCAGACAGCAGCAGCAGCGCCCCCACGATCACCGCGATTGTGGTGATGTGGGGGCGTTTTTTTGAGGAGACGTACCTGGTACGTCCCGGTCTACCGGTGACTGTTAACCAGGAAGTACCAGGTACGTCCCGGTACTGAAGGGGTTAAAAAAGTAATTTATAAACATTGGCATATTCTCATCGAGAGTTTTCCGAATATCCCAGAATTTAGTCAGCCCCCGATGATGGCATATAAAAGATGCCTGTCCTTGCGTGATAATAGTTTATCACGCAAGGCTTACATCTCTATTACCAAATCCATAGACACACGAATACACAAAGATAATGTACCCTGCTACAATTGTGTCTCTTGCCATTCAATGATCCCTGGAAAGCACTTTTTTCACCCT
This sequence comes from Sceloporus occidentalis, assembly GCA_023333645.1. Classification (NCBI taxonomy): domain Eukaryota; kingdom Metazoa; phylum Chordata; class Lepidosauria; order Squamata; family Phrynosomatidae; genus Sceloporus; species Sceloporus occidentalis. Next base: position 749,389 of record JALMGF010000055.1, on the reverse strand, counting down.
CATGATGGTAAAAAATATACAATTAAATATCATGATGTTACTTGTAATTCTACTTTTGTGGTATACATTTTAAAATGTCCTTGTGGCTTAGTATACTACACAGCATTTTAAAGACAGATTTTCAAAACAAAAATCCACTATATGCACTGGACTTACTGATCTTCCCATTTGTGCACATTTTAAAGAGAAGAGACATTACATATCACAATTAAAATGTCAAATTATTGATATGGTGCCAGAATCCATCAGAAGGGGGGATAGGGTAAAAAAATGATTATATAGGGAGATGTTTTGGATTAAAGAATTGGATACCATCTTTCCTAGGGGTCTTAATTATGAATTTGACTTGATGCCTCTTATTTGATTTTATTTTAAATTATATGTTGATTTTTTTATTTTTCATATTTTTATGATTAATTTTTATTCTTTTTTCTTTCCTGTGACGGGACTGACCTGTACCCCGACTGGGTACTCCTGCCAAACGTTGCTTCCTTCGCCCCATGGCCACCGGGGCACCAGAGATTAACCCCTTCACTGTCTGTGGCTAGCCAAAACTGAGCTACACAGGGTGGCTATCGTCCTGAAAAGGACAATACGCGATCATAGCCGAGAACACAGCTCTTCAGGAACCTCGGCCGTACTGTAGTATACCAAAGTATAGCAATACAGCACCCTACCGCCCTAATAAGGGCAGCACCGAGGCTTACCTCAATAACAAGACAGGACTCGTAGTAAGGTAAAACAGGAACTCTCTTTATTTGGGAACACAGGGGTATTTAAGCAATACAAGGGATTGAATTACATCCAATAGACACACAAGGGAATTACATCCTGCCCTCCTTTGCATATGACTGAGTATTACCACTCAGCCCAGTGGGGGGTCTCTACTGTAGTCTGTGTAAGAGGGGAGGGGGCAGGACATGTGGGACCTGGACAGGGTAGCAAACAAGGGGAACAAAAGCACACACCATAATTACAACATATACTGGGAAATGCAGGTATCACAAACAATAACTATTACAGACGGTACCGATTAACCCGGGGCCGTCACATTTCCGATTCAACTTCTTTATTTATTCTTTATTTGCTCTACAAGTGCTGATGTTGTTCTACACTAGTTTTAGACCCTTATATTCAGAGCCGGCCTTAAGTGTTCTGGCGCCCTGTGCGGACTACTCCTCTGGCGCCCCCTTCCGGCGCTCAACATGAAATGCCGGCACCGCGAGATTGAGGGGCACCGAGCGGTTATGGAAAACTTAACGAGCAACCGCCCGGGACTTAAATTACAGCATCGTGTTTTTTTTGTTTGTTTTGTTTTTAACTTTATTTAACATGAAGGATGTTAAATAAAGTTTTTAAAAAACTATGTTTTAATTTAAGTCCCGGGCAGGCGCCCCTAAGGCCGGCCCTGCTTATATTTCACATGATTCCATCAACACTTTAATAGCACTGTATCACTTTAAAGTATTTTGTGCAAAATCTCTCTTCTCTCTTTTTAACTGTTTTTAATAAAATTCATTACTAAATTTGTTGCACCTAGAGTACTTTTTCAGTGACCTCTATTATCGATGCACTTTACTACCTCTTTTAGAATTGGTTGTTTTCATACCTAGTTATTCAATTGTTTCACATTATGATATATCACTGTATATTTGCATAATTTATGATAAGCTTTCCATTCTTGGTCTTTGTATATATTCAAGTCCTTTATCTATATTATAAGAACCAGTGATGTTTATTTGTTTTATTTCGTTTTATTCACGGTATGTATCGTACATCTATTTATTCACTCACAGTAGATATTGTCTTTTTACTATTTTTCTGGTTTTTAAGATAACAGATGGTGATCTGATGATATATGCATTTGGCAATGCTAGCGCATCTTTTGATTAGACTCACAATGCTTTATCAGAGATTATGTTCAGAATGTGCTCGCGCATGTGCGTAACGTCACCACGCTTTAGCGCTGACAAATGTCAGCTGATTATCCTATTTCCATCGGCACTTTTTTGTTGTTTGGTTTTACCTAATTCACACTATTTTTTGGGAGTATTAATACTGAATTTTATTATATGGAACTGCACTGGTTAAATCTCTGTAAGTGCCTATTACATACACTGATTGCACACGCTCTATTGGTATTTTATCAATATATATTCCTTTTGGGCATTTAATGCATATGGATCTAATATATTTCTTTATATTTGTTACTGGTTTCTTTTAACATCTCCAAGTATCTCCTTTATTTATTATGGGATGTACACTTTTGAATATTTACTTATGTTAATGCATGATCATTAATTATGCTACTGCATGATCATTAATTATGCTACAGGTGTTGCTATATTGGATTGGTCTTTTGATTGGCTATCCGTATATTGATATGTGCTACTTAAGCTCTGACTTTTGAATATGTGGTTAACGTTAAAAAGACCTTGTTGTGAGGTCAAAACATTGTTTTTTTGGTTTTTTTTTGTCTCAATAAATCTGCCTGATGCTGGAACTCTTGAGTGCCTGGAGCCTTTATTTACCTTCTTGATTTACTGGGGAGCTGGCCCTTCCTGGCACAGTTAAGCACCTGGGTTCCCTTGGAGTGTGCAGATTCCTCATTCCGGTTATTTTTAAAAGACAGTCTAACATTCCTGACACTCCTATGATAGAGGAATAACAACATTAATGTAGAGTCATTCCCAGTGAGCTTCTCCTGCACAAAGCGCTGTGCTGGCCCTGTAAAATGCATGGCCAACATGGGAGATCTACTCACTAATTTACTTATTATACATTATACAGGGCCAGATAAGATCTTTCTGGCAGAAGAAGCTCATTGGACTTGACGTTTCATTATGCATAGTGAAGTCAAAGATGGAAGTTCAACTCTCCAGCAAAGCCCCTCTTTAGTAAATAAACCCCTAAAGAAGATTACCATTCTAGAATGAGTGCTGGTAGTGCACACATATTCAGTGTTGACTGCTTTACAGGTAGCTGTGTTCACTAGACTTGTGCATTCGTCTTCGGGCGAACATGAAAACGAGCACGAAGAGGCCGTTTTTTTGTTCGTTCCGAAGACACGCCAAAGAGAATACAGTGCCGGCAAAACGTAGGAGAAGACGAAGACTCACAACCACGAAGAATCGAAGATTCTTCGTGATCGTCTTCGTTTTTGCCGCGCAGCCGCCAAAATTTCAAACAGGAGTGAGCTGATCTCGTCTGTCCAATCAGCCCACTCTTGTGACGTCACGCTAAGGGTCTCGTCCAATGCCTGTGCTGCTGTTTTTTGAATTCTGAAGGCGCCTTTATAAGACCAGAGCTTGCCTGAGAGATCCATTCATTTTTCGCTGTGACTGCTTTGGCAACACTGCTGTGCTGCATCCGAGCGTTACAGAGAGATTGCTCTGTTCTGTGTGAGACTGGTAAGCCTTAGCCTGCCATTTCTCACAGTGTACTTCATCCTCACTTCAGTGCTACTTAATATAATTAATAATAATAATTTGATTCATTTTTTTTTTTTTTATTTAATTTGTCATCAACTGTAGTGTAAGTGCTGTTGAGTTGACAGTGCACCCAGTGTCTCAGTGGCACTGGGGTGCCCTTGCCCTGGGCTGGCACTAGTGCCTACTGCCTGTCCTGCTTAAATAAATTAAATAGAATTTATAAATAATAATTTAATAGAGTCTATAATTTAATAGTTCATTATAATATTATATATATATATATTTGTCAGTCATATATATATATATATATACTATAGTATACTAGTGTAGAGTGTACTGTAGACATTCATCTACTAGTGTCTAATTTAAAATCAGTAATATTAATTAATATAATTAATAATTGAATTCATTATAAAATTATATATATATTTGTCAGTTATAGTTAGTAATAGTATACTAGTGTAGAGTGTACTGTAGACATTCAAGACATCTACTAGTGTCTAATCTAAAATCAGTAATATCAATAATTCTATAATTCTTTCTTATCTTAATAGTTAATTAAATTAGCTATAAATAAAAGTAATAATATTAATTAATTACTACTAGCGTATAGTTCAGCTAATCTTATTAGTACTGGTGCTGCAGCTCTATAGTTTGTGCTTTGTTTTAGCAACAGCAAGAGACCAAGTCAATTTTTCTTAATTAATAATCTTTCATTTTATTTCATTTGTTTTGCTCACCTCAGTCCATCAGTGAAGTGAACTTGTTGGGCTAGTGAGTGCAGCCGCATAAGTGCTGTGTTTTTTTTTGATCAGCAAGCAGTGACGTTAACTGTTTTGCAAAGATTTTCTCATTTATTTTACATTTTATTTAAATTTTATTAAAAGTACCCTTAGTGTTTTGCTCACCTCAGTCCATCAGTGAAGTGAACTTGTTGGGCTAGTGAGTGCAGCCGCATAAGTGCTGTGTGTTTTTGTTCAGCAAGCAGTGAAGCTAACTGTTTTGCTGTGACATTTTATTTTATTTCTAATTCTTTTCAAGAAAAATTGACTGTGACGAGCTGTACTAAGCAAAGCTTCAAGCTACTAGCTGTAGTACTAAAATAATTCTAATCTTCTTTAATCTTAATCTATAATATATTATAAATAATATATAACAATATAAATTCTAATTCATAATCTATAATATAAGTAATTCTAATTCTAAATTCTAATTCATAATCTATATTCTTCTATCTATAATACATAATATATAAGTAAATTATTTCTAATCTATTAATATTATATAACTTAATATTAATTAATAAATCATACTGAATCTGATTTAACCTCACTTTAGCTTAGTGGGTTTGAGAGCGTCTGCCTAGAGGTAGACTTATAGTAAGGAAATATAGCTTTAGGCTAGCATAGTAGTAGGCTAAGCTCTTAGGCCCGTGTAAATTCAAATTAAAAATAAAATACTGCTAGTTATTAAATAGTTAATCTTGAGTTAATAATTTAAATAACTTTAGCACTTTGCCAGATTGCACACAACAACACAGTGCAGTAGTGCATAGTTTTACTTTTTAAGCAGTAGCACTGAAGAGAACTTCCTCTAATTTTTTTGTCTTTAATTCGTTTTTCCTTTTTTTTATTTATTTTTTATTTTTTTATAGTTTTTTAAACACTACACTACACTACACTACACACACAACACAAAATTTGAAATGGATCCTCCTTTTGGGACTAAGGAGGGACAAGCTCCATCTACCACCACCAGTTCTAAGATCCAGCCTTTGCGTCAGTCTAGTCGGCCAAGTAGGCCAAGCTCTCGCTTATCATTTGGGGAAGCATTGCTTGAAGGATCATCAAGTAAAGGAAAGGCACCAAAAGCAGGCAGTAGTAGTGCGGCTAGGCCCACAAGCTCTATGGTTTTTTACGGAAAGCCTAAAGCACCAGAAGCACGTTCAAAGTTAAAGGGTAGCACAAGTAGTACCAGCCCAGTGACTAAAAAGAAGTGCCTTTTGCCCCAAACAGCATCTTCCCCATCCACAAGCAGCATGCAAGGTACCAAGCAGAGCCAATTAGCAGCAAGACTCAGAGGGGTCCCAAACAAAAGCGATCTCATTCCTTTGTGACTCCACAATATACAGTTCCGTCACGTTCCACTTTCAGCAGGAACATTGTCCCCTCATTGTATCGGTCCCGTGTTGCAGCAGTGAAAGAGGAGCTTTCCAAGGCTGCTGGTCAGTCTGTTCATTTCACTACAGATTTGTGGAGTGCACCTAGCGGCCAGCATGCCTTTCTTTCTTTGACAGCACACTGGTGGCAGCCTGGTGTGTCTAAGGAAGCTGCTGCAGCAGGCTACCGATCTTTCCTTCTCCATGCAGAAGTGATGGATGAAAAGCACACTTCCCAAAATATTCTGCATGCAATGAGGAAAATGTTTAGCCTTTAGGTGGGAGCAGAGGCGGGCACCAATGTTGAAGTTGGTTTTGTGGTAACTGACGGAGGTGCCAATATGGTGAAAGCTCTGCGAGATGGTCATATTGTTGGTGTGCGCTGTGCAGCCCACATCATCCATCTTGTAGTGAAGGCAGCAATGTCAGAAGGAACTAATGTGGCAGCAGTAGTTCTGTCCCGCTGCAGAAAGATCGCTGGGCACTTTCACCATAGTGTTAAGGCTAGCCAACTTTTGAGGGAAGAGCAAGAGAGGTCAGGTCTTCCCGTACACTGCCTACGCCAGGATGTCAGTACACGGTGGAACTCCATGTTAGACATGCTGGAGAGGATTTTGGAGCAGCAGAGGGCAATCCATAATCTTGCCTCAGAGCACAATATTGGGATTACCTCTCCATTGAATAGGGAGGATTGGACAGTGATCGCCCAGCTAGTGGCAGTCCTTAAACCATTCAGGGATGCCACAGAAAATTTAAGCTCAAACACTGCCAGTCTGGCCCAGGTAATCCCAGTGTTCTCCCATCTAGGCAGCAAGATGGATGTGTTCCTTGGAAACCGTGAGGCTGTTCAAGGTGGCACTCTACATCCTGACGTAGCAGCCATAGTCAGGAAGCTGAAGGATCTGCTAAAAGTACACCTTCGCAAACGAATGGAAGAGAGTCCCGAAATGATGCTAGCGTGCCTTTGCGATCCAAGAATTAAGGGAAAGCTAGCTTTGAAATTTAATGTTCTCAGTAGCTACCGGGAGCAATTGGTCAACAAGGTGCGTGACTGGCAGCGTAAAATGGGAATGCTGTCCGAGGAGGGAGAGGTGCAGGAGGAGGAAGAGATGATGTGGTCTGCTACTCCTAGCAGCAGCATCAGCAGCAGTGCCACAAGCAGCACAACACAGCTGAGTGGAGCAGCTGCGTTTTGGGAAGAGGCACTTGGGAGTATAGTTGGACCATCTGACAGAGCTAGCAGCAGAAGGGAGAGTAGTGCTGCTGAAATGGTCAAACTTTACCTCTGTGAAGTTCCTTCTGCGCCTAATGTTGATCCTCTTAGCTACTGGGATGAAAAGAAGAGTGTGTGGCCTGCACTCTCATGGGTTGCGCAGCAGCTACTATCATGTCCGCCAACCACTGTTCAAAGTGAGCGCTTGTTTTCTATGACTGGAAACATACTGAGTCCACAGCGCTCACGCATGGCACCTCATCTGATGGAGCAGATTGCCTTTCTTAAATTCAATCTGCCCAAGTTGGGTTACCCAGCTCTTAGCTTGGAAAGTTAATTTTTTTTCTCTGTAATGTTTAAGGTAGTTTCTCCCCCTGGTTTCACGTGTTTGTGGTGTGGCAACGTCTGCTACCTCCGCCGGTGTAGCCAATTTACGCTAGGGCCTAGTGTCTGAGTTCTGGAAGTCTGCTCCTAAACGCCAAGGACTGACAGTCTTTGGATGCTTTGCCCTGGGGTGAAACAGGTGAGCGGGTCGCCAATTGCCCACTCATTCGCCTTTTCCAATGCTGCTGCTGCTGCTGCTGGTGGTGCCAGCGTCTCTTCTCTGCCAGTTTGCTTCCTGGCTAGTGTCATGCCTTAAATGTCCCTAATGGAGAGGGTAGTTTCTCCCCCCCTGGCTGCATCTGTTTGCGGTGTGGCAACGCCTGCTACCTCCGCCGGTGTAGCCAGCTTACGCTAGGGCCTTGTGTCTGAGCTCTGGAAGTCCGCTCCCAAACGCCAAGGACTGACAGTCTTTGGATGCTTTGCCCTGGGGTGAAACAGGTGAGCGGGTCGTCAATTGCCCACTCATTCACCTTTTCTAATGCTGCTGCTGCTGGTGGTGCCAGCGTCTCTTCTCTGCCAGTTCGCTTCCTGGCTAGTGTCATGCCTTAAATGTCCCTAATGGTAGGGGCAGTTTCTCCCCCCTGGTTGCACTTGCGTTGGTGTGGCAACGCCTGCTACCTCCGCCAGTGTAGCCAGCTTACGCTAGGGCCTTGTGTCTGAGCTCTGGAAGTCTGCTGCCAAACGTCTAAGACTGACAGTGTTTGGGTGCTTTGCCCTGGGGTGAAACAGGTGAGTGGGTCGCCAATTGCCCACTCATTCGCCTTTCCCAATTCTGCTGCTGCTGCTGCTGCTGGTGCCAGCGTCTCTTCAATGCCAGTTCGCTTCCTGGCTAGTGTCATGCCTCAAATGTCCCTAATGGTAAGGGCAGTTTCTCCCCCCTGGTTGCACTTGCGTTGGTGTGGCAACGCCTGCTACCTCCGCCAGTGTAGCCAGCTTACGCTAGGGCCTTGTGTCTGAGCTCTGGAAGTCTGCTGCCAAACGTCTAAGACTGACAGTGTTTGGGTGCTTTGCCCTGGGGTGAAACAGGTGAGTGGGTCGCCAATTGCCCACTCATTCGCCTTTCCCATTTTTCAATGCTGCTGCTGGTGGTGGTGGTTGTGGTGGTGGTGCCAGCATCTCTTCTGTGCCAGTTCGCTTCCTGGCTAGAGTCATGCCCAAAATGTCCCTAATGGTAAGGGCAGTTTCTCCCCCCTGGCTGCCTCTGTCTGCGGTGTGGCAACGCCTGCTACCTCCGCCGGAGTGGCCAGCTTACGCTAGGGCCTAGTGTCTGAGCTCTGGAAGTCTGCTGCCAAACGTCTAAGACTGACAGTGTTTGGGTGCTTTGCCCTGGGGTGAAACAGGTGAGTGGGTCGCCAATTGCCCACTCATTCGCCTTTCCCATTTTTCAATGCTGCTGCTGGTGGTGGTGGTGGTGGTGGTTGTGGTGGTGGTGCCAGCATCTCTTCTGTGCCAGTTCCTTTCCTGGCTAGAGTCATGCCCAAAATGTCCCTAATGGTAAGGGCAGTTTCTCCCCCCTGGCTGCCTCTGTCTGCGGTGTGGCAACGCCTGCTACCTCCGCCGGAGTGGCCAGCTTACGCTAGGGCCTAGTGTCTGAGCTCTGGAAGTCTGCTGCCAAACGTCTAAGACTGACAGTGTTTGGGTGCTTTGCCCTGGAGTGAAACAGGTGAGTGGGTCACCAATTGCCCACTCATTCGCCTTTCCCATTTTTCAATGCTGCTGCTGGTGGTGGTGGTTGTGGTTGTGCCAGCATCTCTTCTGTGCCAGTTCGCTTCCTGGCTAGAGTCATGCCCAAAATGTCCCTAATGGTAAGGGCAGTTTCTCCCCCCTGGCTGCGTCTGCGGTGTGGCAACGCCTGCTACCTCCGCCGGAGTGGCCAGCTTATGCTAGGGCCTTGTGTCTGAGCTCTGGAAGTCCGCTGCCAAACGTCTAGGACTGACAGTGTTTGGATGCTTTGCTCTGGGGTGAAACAGGTGAGTGGGTCGCCAATTGCCCACTCATTCGCCTTTTCCATTTCCTTTTCCATTTCCATTTCATTATTTTCCTTCTGATACACAACCAACCAACCAAACGTAACACACACAATAACACAAATAACACAGTGACATAACACATAACACACAACACATATAACACACAGTGACAACACACATAACACACATAACACATACACGTACAATGCACAAATCACAAGGACCTTTCCTCTTGTTATTTGTCCTGGCCTTCACTTCTACACTCACTAGCATTAATGCTATAACTCACACTTCATACTATAACATTTTTCCATCCACATACCTGCCAACAGACCCAACTTTTTCAGGGACAGTCCTGCTTTTTTCCAGTCCTGTCCCATCTAATTTAGCTATCTAGGTATGCAAATACACGTTGGTAGTTATAGCTCGGTAGGTAGCACTAGTATAAACATTAAATAAATATAATAAAGTACTAAATAATAAATCTAACTTTAAAATACATTTAAATAAACCCCTTAATTTTTTTAAAACCCATTAAAATTAAAATTAAATTATTATTTAGACATAATACATCTTTAACCAAACCAGTGCACTGCTACTAATCTTAAACATAACCGTACATTAACCCTAAGCTATTTTTTAGTTCTTGTCCAACATTTTTCCATCCGCATACCTGCCAACACACCCAAGATTTTGGTGGACAGTCCTGCTTTTTTCCAGTCCTGTCCAGTAAAAGTTGGGTTGTTGCAAAGTATGCCATTGTGAATAGGTAGCAAATGTTAGGCATGTATTACAAGTGGTCCAAAATCAATTTAAAAATGTAAAATAATCCCTATTCTTTTATTAAACATCTATGGATGTGTGATTGTGTATGATAAACGGAGGCCAAGTTCCTTGGAGCATTTGTCTCTAGGTCATTTTGTGTACAGTACACCTCAGTACGTGTGTGCAACTCTATTGGTCGTTTCGGCAGGGGGCTGGCCTGCCATCAACGAATGAAGTGCGTTCTGCAATTCACTCGTTGATGCCAGACCAGCCCCCTGCCGAAACGACCAATAGAGTTGCACACACGTTCCTTCACGGCAGCTGCTGCTGCTCCGATGTGTTGTTAACCCCGTATTAACCCCTGCTAGGCAACCGGGAAGGAAACGAAGATTAAACGAGCACGAAGAATGTCCACGAATATTCGCCCGAAGAGAAGACAGGAACGGGCGAATATTCGCGGAATACGAAGGTTTTTTTCCCCCCGAAGACGAGCACGAAGACGAACACGAAGAGCCCCCTGGTGCCCAAGTCTAGTGTTCACTATCCTGGGAGGAAGTTGCAATAAATTTGCTGCAAGTTGAAGAACTCTGCAAATACATTGCTGGCTCAGTCCTCTATTTTTTGCTTATTTGTCATATTAAATGTTTCAGAACTACATTTAAGAGAAAGACAATGTGAGCGAGTGCAAATTGCAGCTTTTAAATAATTTCATTTATTGAAGGTAAAGAAGTTATTGAAGGTAAAGAGTCATCAAAATACAAGTTGAATAAATATGCTGTATCAGCCAAACTCATTGATGAGCCCAGTAACTTTACACATTATGAAAGTGGAAGTACCGCTCTCCTAGGGAGAAGCATGTAGAAATTGCCTTTGCTCTGTACCATAACTCCAAACTGCCTCTAGAAGCAACATTGGGAGGTTCATGAAATGTGTTTCAGGGCAGCTGTACTAGATCGCTATACTCAATGCCAAATGTTGGCTGGAGAGGTGTAAAGCACACCACCACTGGACTCTGGAGCAATGGAAGCATGTTCCTTAAGCATGTTCCTTAAGGAATGAATTATGCTTAACTGTTTGAAAGTCTGATGGATGAACCTGGGTTTGGGAGAATGCCAGGAGAATGTTACCTAATAGGATAGTGCCTATTTTAAGTTTGGTGGAGGAGAGATAATGGTCGAGGTTTGCGTTTCAGAGCTTGGGCTAGGCCCCTTAGTTTTAGTGTAGGTTAAGGGTAATGCTTCAGCATATAAAGGTATTTTAGACTTGCTTCCAAGTTAATGGCACCAGTTTAGCGAAGACACTTTCCTGTTCCAGCATGACTGTGCCCCTGCACACAAAGCAAGGTCCATAAACACATGGTTTTATGATTTTGGTGTGGAGAAGCTTTTAGTCATATAGTGTATATTTTAAGATTGTATCTACCAGAAAGTTTTTCTGAAAATGGGGCATCTGAAACAAATCTATATGCCCAGCAATACCTGGCAGCTAACAAGAATGCTATTTTTCCTAGACATTTGGACATTGAGCCTAATTATTGACATAATTAAAAACCCAACAACATGTGTAACTGGAACCAAGGGGTCTACTGGGATGTTCCTGGGCCTCACTCACAGTTTACTGTGCATGGCTTATATAACCACCTTAGCAAGTGAAGCAGAGATAATTAACACATAGTGTAACTGCAAGGGATTACGCAGACAACGTCGGCACCAAACTTATCTCATCACACATACAACAATGGCAAATACTCAACAGAGGTGAAGGGATTGGGGACGTTACAATAAAGCCTAGGTTGCAGAGGTCCAACATTATAACTATAACCAACTAAGCTAGTACATAGTAACTTCTAAATTAAAAAAATGCAAAATAGAGAACATATTATAACAGGAATATAACCAAAACAGTTTTATATTAACAAAACCAGTTATTGTTACAATATGCTTGCATTAGGGCAAAAGCTACATTTACCATCAAATGTCCTCCAGGAAATAGTGCAGCATATGACAGAATATCTCACTTAGGTAAATAAAGGCTCCAGGCACTCAAGAGTTCCAACGTCAGGCAGATTTATTGAGACGAAAAAAACAACGTTTCGACCTCACAATGGTCATATCTGTGACCGGGATTGTATTAGACTACTCCTTTTACCTGTGAATCTGGACTATAACTGGCCATTCCGTTATCGGCTTCCTACCTTTCGTGAGTACCTATTTCCTTATCTTATTTCGCTACAGTGCCTTTTTGGACTCCTATCTGCTAGGATCCCATACTGAAACATTACAGAGGATGTCTGTTTGACTTCTTAATCTACATTCAGGCAAGTTGTTTTGCTCCTCCTTGACAAGGATAGCAGCCATATGGTTCCCCCAGTGTTCCAGAGGAACAAAATGATTTTCCATGACACCCTAGAGCTTCCTTTACATTTTTATAAAATTACTTATATTCTCTACTTCCCCTACGTTGGCTGGAGTCCTCAGAGCAACAGTACGCATGATATATAGGGCCAATATCTTAACCGCCACAATCTTTCCTAACAATAAGAATTCCACATATAATTTTTAACTTTTGCGCCAAATAACAGAATAGTTCTGAGGTAAAAGACCTGCTGGACATTTGGTTAGCGTTCTACCTAACCTCTTGACCCTTCTACCTAACCTTACTCTTGATCCAAAAGAAGGTGAAAAATAAAAACCTAATTAAGCTACTTCGAATTCTGCCATCAGGGGGAAAAATTCCTTCTTGATTTCAGAAGGCAATCGGATTTCTCCTTGGATCAAAAAGCTCTAAAAAATTAATTCTATTTATAGCCCTGTATGTCATGCCTTTCTAAAAAAAAAATATCCAGACCCCTTTTGAAGGCATCTAATGTATTTGATAACACCACCTCTCTTGGCAGTGAATTTCATACCTTTATTGTCCAAACTGTAAAGAATCCCTCCTTTGTCGACTGTAAAATCTCTGCTCTTCCAGTCTCAGACGGTGACCTCTTGTTCTTTGTACATTTCTGTTAATGAACAGGTCACTGAAGAGCTCTTTATATTGGCCCTTATACCTACATAAGTGTGGAAGTCTCTCCACCATGAATTTCTTGGCTTTAGCAACCAGTTTCTTTCCACTTTTTTTTGTCTATTTTCTGCCTACTTTTGCAGTCTTTTTTTCTTTCTGTTACATTCTTTCTTCTCTCTTTCGCATCTTCTTCTGCCTGGTCTTTTTTCAATCTCACTTGCTGACATATTTTCCTCACTTTTTTAAGTCCTTTCCTTTTTTCCTTTTATCTTGCTTGTCTGCTTTTATCTTGCTTGTCTGCTTTTATATTTTTCATCTACAACTTCTATTCTGCCCCACCACATATACATATACACACACACGTATGATAAAGAAAGTACAACCTCTTTGAATTTTATGGTTTTACATATCAGGATAAAATAACAATCATCTGTTCCTTAGCAGGTCCAAAAATAAGGTAAATGGAACCTTCCGATGAACAACAGCACATGGCACATTACGCTGTGTCATGATTTTTTCAATAAAAACCACGTGTGAAAAAAGTGCACCTTATGATTCAATAGCTCATATAACCACCTTTAGTAGAACAAACTTGAAGTAATAATTTCCTGTATGACTTTATCAGTCTCTCACATCATTGTGGAGGAATTTTGGCCCTACTCTTCTTTACAATGTTGATTCAGTTCATTGAGGTTTGCGGACACAGCAAACAGACGCAGCCAGGGGGGAGAAACTAGCTTTACCATTAGGGACATTTTGGGCATGACATTTAGCCAGGAAGGGAACTGGCAGGAAAAAGACAATGGCACCACCAGTAGCATTGAAAATGGAAAAGGTGAATGAGTGGGCAATTGGCGACTCGCTCACCTGTTTCACCCCCGGCGAAGCGTCCAAACACTGCTAGTCCATGACGTGTGGAACCGGACTTTCGGAGCTGAAACACTAGGCCCTAGCGTAAACTGGCTACCCTGGTGGAGGTAGGAGGCGTTGCCGCACCGCAAACAGATGCAGCCAGGGAGGAGAAAATACCTTTACCATCAGGGACATTTTGGGCATGACAATTAGCCAGCAAGGGAACTGGGAGGCAAAAGACACTGGCACCACCAGCAGCAGCATTGAAAATGGAAAAGGTGAATGAGTGGGCAATTGGCGACCGGCTCACCTGTTTCACCCCCAGGGCAAAGCGTCCAAACACTGTCAGTCTGTGACGTTTGGGAGCAGACTTTCAGAGCTGAAACACTAGGACCTAATGTAAGCTGGCTACTCCAGCGCAGGTAGCAGGTGTTGCCACACCGCAAACAGATGCAGCCAGAGGGAAGAAACTACCTTTACCATTGGGGAAAATTTACTTTCTAAACTAGGAGATGGGTACCCCAACTTGGGCAGAATGAATTTAAGAAAGGCAATCTGCTCCATCCATGCATGAGCGCTGTGGACTCCAGTCATAGAAAGCACGCACTCACTTTGAACAGTGGTTGGCCGACATTATAGCAGCTGCTGCGCAACCCATGATAGTGCAGGTCACACACTCTTCTTTTCATCGTAGTAGCTAAGAGGGTCAACATTAAGCGTAGAAGGAACTTCACAGAGGTAAAGTTTGACCATTTCAGCAGCACTACTCTCCTTTCTGCTGCTAGCTCTGTCAGTGGGGCCAACTATACTCCCAAGTGCCTCTTCCCAAAAGGCAGCTCCTCCACTCAGCTGTGTTGTGCTGCTTGCTGTCAAGGAAAGAAAGGCATGCTGCCTGCTAGGTGCACTCCACAAATCTGTTGCGAAATGTATACACTGACCATCAGCCTTGGAAATATCCTCTTTCACTGCTGAAACACAGGACCGTGAGGGGATACAGTGAGGGGACAATATTCCTACTGAAAGTGGAACATGAGTTAACTGTGTATTGTGGAGCCACAGCCGCCATCAATTGTTTGGAAGGCTCCCCTTCAATCATTGAGAAGGATGCACCTCCAACAGCAATTAACTGCCCAATAAGTCAGGTTATTTTATTGGTCTGCTGCTTGGACATTGACCTCCTGGAGTGGATTGCCCTGAATTCTTCCAGGGTGGGCTGGACATGCTGCAGTGCTCCAACCTGCCTTGGTCTTTGGCTGCCAGCACTAGCTGTAGCTGCTATTGGCTCTGAAGCAGCTCTTGGGGTTTTTCCACTCTCTGGAGATGGTACTAGTTGTTGTTGTAGTACCACGGCCACCAGCTATGCCGCCTGCCCTATATTTTTCTGCCTCTTTCCCCAATAACACAGCATTATGTTTAGTGCTGAGGTGATGCTTCATCACAACACTGGTGAAATGTCCAGACACTTTCCCTCTGCAGATTAGCTGCCCACAATGTTTGCACTTTCTATAGCACCCTTCTTCTACACTTTCATAGTGCTCCCAAATTGGGGTGCGGAGAGCCTTGGACTCTTCCCTTTTAGGTGCTGCTTCCACTGCTCTGGGTGGATGAGCAGCAGCGAGACTAGTGCTGCGAACACTGGGAGATGGCAAATTAATCTCACTCTCCGTCTCTAGGCTCTCTACACTGCTACTAAGTTTGGTTGTTCTTCTTATTGGCACAGTTACAGTTCTGGTGGTGGCACTGGCAACTGTGCCAGTGCAAACAGAAGTACTGGCCATAGAAATGGTAGCAGGACTGCTAATTATTTTAAAATTCTACCAGCCTTGGTAGGTTTTGCGGTTGGTGGTGATGATGGTAGCAGTAGTGGAGAAGGTGGAGGCTCAGAGGAAAATTGTGCACTAGTCATTCCTAGACAGCTCCCTGAGGAATATGATTCCTGACCACTCATCTCCTCTATTCTCAACTCTACTTCCTCTGGCGCATAGTCAAGTTCTTCATTAGACAGATCAATTGGAATTCCTGCTAGGCCAGAGCCAAGACTGATATCATGACTACTACTACTAGTAGTACTAGCAGTGTAGCCCTCTCTCTAACTGTCTTTACAAAAATATTGTAAGGACCTGGTGCCTTGCTAGAGGTGGTGCTAGGAGGGAAAAATGTGGCGGTAATGATGGGAACAGCAGGCGCACCACTAGTGGTGGTGGAGGTGGTGGTCTTGGGAGGCGGATTATCTACAAAAAGCCTCTGTGAGAAAGAACCAGATCGGTTGGGATTGGGAAAAGCATCTCAGTCTTGCTGCTAAACCTATGGCCAAACGTGCTCTGTTTGGCACCTTACATGCTGCTTGTGGAAGAGGAAAATGCTGCTGGGGGCAAAAAGCACTTTTACTCACTGGGCTAGTAGTAATACTAGTTGTGCGACCCTTTAACTTTTATGGTGGTTCTTGTGCCTGCTATTGGTGCATTTCCTTTACTGGATGACGTAAATCATTCAAGCAATGATTCCCACCCTTCTTTTCTTAGTCCCGAAATGAGGATCCATTTCAAATTTTATGTTCTGTGTCTTTAACAGTAGGGGACTGGGGGAAATAGTTTATTAATGAAATTGAGAAAAATATGAATTAAAAAAAAAACAGAAAAAAAGGAAAAAATGGAAACCCCAAAAACTATGAGTCTCTTTTTTCTACTAATAGGATAAAGCTTTTTTCAGGCTATATTTCCTTTCTATTCTAAGTCTACCCCTAGGCAAGGACAGACGCTCTTATGTCCATTATGCTAAAGTGAGATTATCTATATATATTATAATTCTACTATGGGGTTAAACAACTTTAATTTTAAATCAGATACAGAAACAGACAGATATAGTTGTATTACTTCTGCTAAGAAAATTTGCTAAATTATTTATTGTTACTACTAGTACTACAGCTACCTTAAAGCTTTGCTTAGTACAGTTGTCGTCAAACAGTCATTCTTTCTTTAAAAAAAAAATAGAAAATAAAATTTAACAGCAAAACAGTTAGCTTCACTGCTTGTTGAACAAAAAAACACATAGCACTTATGCTAACAAGTTCACTTCACTGATGGACTGAGGTGAGCAAAACAAATGAAAGTAGTAGTCATCTACACTAGTATACTATGATTGATATTTAATATTATATTACTTTTAAATTATATTTTTCATTCATAATACCAAGAATTCAGCTTAACTAACTACCTTATTGACTGACTGTTTTTAACTGAAATTACAAAAACAGGTTTTAAAAATGATTTAAAAAAACTAAGGGAAGACAGTAGACAATAGTAGGCACTGTCAGCCCAGGGCAAGGGCACTGCAGTGCCAGTGAGGCACTGTGTGCAGCAAACTGTCAACTCAACAGCACTACGCAGTTGACAGTTTCACAGAAGCTCTTACTTAAGTAAAAAAAAATTTTTTTGGGTACTCTTATATTCAGGCCTTTTCTTTTTTTCCTAAATTAATATTCAAATTTTGGGGGGGGTCATCTTATAATCAAGCAAATACAGTATTCACATTAGGCATGAGTGCTAGTAACATATGGTTTTAACTATTAACGGTTTAGATGGCACTGTTAAGCTGCTTGAGGCAAAGGTGGCACTGTGGGACATGTTGCTTGAAGAATATGGGGGGGCTGGGGCTCTGTGGTTTCTAGTTACATGACTGGCTGACTGGTCCAATATGACTAGAAATATTCCAATATTGCCCATAAATGGTAAAAATATTTACAATACCAATTAGGGTATGCTTTAAAAAAATAATGTTTAGGAGGGTAACGTCTAGGGCTGCCAACGAATTTCATTATCGATTATAAAATATCCCTCGTTTTATAATCCATTTCATTCAGTGTGACTCACAGCAGTCACTCTGACGATTGGCCCTCCCCCTTTC
The DNA here is from genome assembly GCA_023333645.1 of Sceloporus occidentalis. Lineage (NCBI taxonomy): Eukaryota > Metazoa > Chordata > Lepidosauria > Squamata > Phrynosomatidae > Sceloporus > Sceloporus occidentalis. Next base: position 731,707 of record JALMGF010000055.1, on the reverse strand, counting down.
TTTCTCCCAGTCCCTCCCTGCAGTCACTCTGACGATTGGTCCCGTCCATTTCCTTATAGTGTCCACATGTCTGAGACATTCATCTAACTGTGAGTATAAAATTAGTATTTGGGATGCTGAAAGTTAGGGGAGGTGGGGGTTAATTTAGGGGCAGTTATGGTTAATGGGCTGTTTAGGGTTATTTTAGGGGCAGTTATGGATAATGGGGTGTTTAGGGTTAATTTAATTAATTTAATAAGGTTAATTTAAGGTGCAGTTAGAGGTAAAGGGGGGCAAACTAAGGGTAATGTTAATCCTGTATTAATTTATAAAAGTATTGTGTCAGTGTCCTGTGAATGAGTCTGTGAATCTATGAGGCCACTATGGCATATAGGGGAGGGCAGTGTGGTATGTCTGGGAGGCAATGTGGCATATCAGGGGGCACAGTGCCATATCTGGGGAAGACGGAGTGGCATATCAGGGGGTATAAGGCATATGTGAGGAGGGTGGAGTGGCATATCTGGGAGGCAGTGTGGCAAGCCTGGGCTCAAATGTGCATAACTGGGGGGGGCAGGTTGGGAAACAAAAACAAGAAATTCATTTTTATCAGTTTTTTTTATTCTTCTGTTTGTTCTTAACCGTGTTTGTTTATTAAATTATCGATTAATCGAAAAAATTATCGGTCAACTAATCGATTATGAAAATAATCGTTAGTTGCAGCCCTAGTAACGTCTCCTTTCTTCTCCATCTTTTCAATAAGCTATAGCCTACAGGCTCAATCGTCTTATTACTACCATTCTTAGTGATGTATGTATGCTATTTTGGCTATGAAAAAAACCCTATCCAAAATACATAGAAGCTGTGATTTTATCCTAACTTTAGTCACAGAGACAGTTAGATATTCTGATGAGATGAGACTATTCCAGCATACAAGTGTTGTTTCATAGTGTGCAGTGTTGAGATTGTCCTGCTGTTTCCAGGTTTAATTATATGGGTAAAATACATGCAGTACTTATTATACAAACATATGGTCTGTAACTGCCTGTAATATTGGGACAGCAAAGTCACAGAAATACTTGTAATCTTGAGGTCTAGTAAAAATATAACATGCTCTTGCGAATTATTATTGAAAGTTGTTATATTCTCATGAATATGTTGCTTTTTATTAAATCTCTCACTTACCCAGTAGTCTTTTGTCTAGGGATATGTTTAACACACTGTAATTAATAATTTACAATGAAAATAACATGGCAGGAAGTAATCTTAGTTGAAGTGAGATAAGTGGAGAAGCATGATATGAGGTGCCGTTAGGGACATTATTTCAGGTTTTTTTCCCTTGTATATCATATAGTGAAACGCATATATCATATAGTGAAACGCATATATCATATACTGAAACGCATATGTCATATACTGAAACGCATATGTCATATACTGAAACGCATATGTCATATACTGAAACGCATATATCATATACTAAAACACATATATCATATAGTGAAACGCATGTATCATATACTGAAACTCATATATCATATACTGAAACGCATATATCATATAGTGAAATGTATATATCATATACTGAAATTTTTCATATATCATATAGTGAAATGCATATATCATATACTGAAACGTATATATCATATAGTGAAACGCATATATCATATACTGAAATTTTTCATATACCATATAGTGAAACAGATGGAGTGAAATTTGTATATATATATATAGACTGAAAAAAACACTTATATCATATAGTGAAACAGATGGAGTGAAATTTGTTTATATCATATAGTGAAACAGATGGAGTGAAATTTGTATATATATAGACTAGGGCTGCAACAACTAATCGATAAAATCGATAATAATCGATAATGAAATTCGTTGCCAACGAATTTCATTATCGATTAGTTGAATCGATTATTATCGATTATAAAATGAGGGTTTTTTCAGAGCAAACGCTCTGAAAAATACCCCTCATTATATAATCCGTTTTAGTGACTCACAGCAGCAGCTCCTACTTACCAGCCCCTCCCTGTAATCACTGTGACAACTGGCCCCGCCCCTTCCTTCTCCCAGAAGGCCAGAACCACATGGCTGTGACACTCATCTAACTGTAAGTATAAAATTAATATTTGGGCTGCTGAAAGTTAGGGGAGGTGGGGGTTAATTTAGGGGCAGTTATGGTTAATGGGCTGTTTAGGGTTAATTTAGGAGCAGCTGTGGTTAATGGAGTGTTTGGGGTTAATTTGAGGCAGTTGTGGTTAATGGTATGTTTAGGGTTAATTTAGGGGCTGTTGTGGTTGACAGGGTCTTTAGGGTTAATTTAGGGGATGCTGTGGTTAATGGGGTGTTTAGGGTTAATTTAAGGGGCAGTTATGGTTAATGGGGTGTTTAGGGTTAATTTAGGGTAGTTTTGATGGGGTATTTAGAGTTAATTTAGGGGTAGTTATGGTTAATGGGGTGTTTAGTGTTAATTTAATGATGAGGACTGAGGGTTAATTTAATAAAGTTAACTTAAGGCGCAGTTAGAGGTAAAGGGGGGGCAAACTAAGGGGAATCTAAATCCTGGGGGCAGTGAAGATTAACCCAGTACTTATTTAAAAAAGTATGGTGTCAGTGTGCTGTGAACGGGTCTGTGACTCTATGAGGGGACTATGAGATATCTGGGGGGTATAAGGCATATCAGGGGAGGACGGAGTGACATATCTGGGGGTATAAGGCATATAGGGTATATAAGGCATATGTGGGGAGGGCAGTGTGGCATGTCTGGGGAGGACGGAGTGGTGTATCAGGGTGTATAAGGCATATCTGGGGCCACAGTGGCATATCTGGGGGTAGACTGGAGTGGCATATGTGGGGAGGGCAGCATGGCATGTCTGGGGAGGATGGAGTGGTGTATCAGGGGGTATAAGGCGTATCAGGCACAGTGGCATATGTGGGGGTGGAGTGGCATATGTGGGAGGCAGCGTGGAGTGGCATATGTGGGATGCAGCGTGGAGTGGCAGATGTGGGACGCAGCGTGGAGTGGTATATGTGGGAGGCAGCGTGGAATGGCATATGTGGGAGGCAGCGTGGAGTGGTATATGTGGGAGGCAGCGTGGAGTGGCATATATGGGAGGCAGCGTGGAGTGGCATATGTGGGAGGCAGCGTGGAGTGGTATATGTGGGAGGCAGCGTGGAGTGGCATATGTGGAAGGCAGCGTGGAGTGGCATATGTGGGAGGCAGCGTGGAGTGGCATATGTGGGAGGCAGCGTGGAGTGGCATATGTGGGAGGCAGCGTGGAATGGTATATGTGGGAAGCAGCGTGGAGTGGCATATGTGGGAGGCAGCGTGGAGTGGTATATGTGGGAGGCAGCGTGGAGTGGCATATGTGGAAGGCAGCGTGGAGTGGCATATGTGGGAGGCAGCGTGGAGTGGCATATGTGGCAGGCAGCGTGGAGTGGCATATGTGGGAGGCAGCGTGGAATGGTATATGTGGGAAGCAGCGTGGAGTGGCATATGTGGGAGGCAGCGTGGAGTGGCATATGTGGGAGGCAGCGTGGAGTGGTATATGTGGGAGGCAGCGTGGAGTGGCATATGTGGGAGGCAGGGTGGAGTGGAATATGTGGGAGGCAGCGTGGAGTGGCATGTCTGGGAGGCAGCGTGGCAAGCCTGGGCTCAAATGTGCATAAATTGGGGGGGGGCTGGTTGGGAAATAAAGACAAGAAATGTATTTTATCAAAGTTTTTTTTTATTCTGCTGTTTGTATTTAACAATTTGTTTATTAAATTATTTTAAATAAATGAAAAATTTACATTCATTTTTTTTATCCGATTAATCGAAAAAATAATCGACCAACTAATCGATTATGAAAATAATCGTTAGTTGCAGCCCTAATATAGACTGAAAAAAACGCTTATATCATATAGTGAAACAGATGGAGTGAAATTTATATATATATATATACTGAAACTGGTCATCAGTCACATGATCATGAGCCTGACAGGTTGACTCCGCCTCCTAGAGCTCATTCTGAACTTGCTGGTAAGCAGTGTAGGCCTCTTCATTGAACTGGGTAAGTTTTTCTTCCCATTGTTTTTGTACATTTGAGCCCCTTTGTATAACCCCTTAAGGACCGGGCTCATTTTTCGTTTTGTACCCTGTGGGACCGAGGCTGTTTTGACACTTTTGTGGTGCTTGTGTTCAGCTGTAATTTTCTCCTCACCCATTTAGTGTACCCACATAAGTTATATATTGTTTTTTTCAGGACAAGATGGGCTTTCTTCAGATACCATTATTTTGATCGTATCATCTTATTTACTATAAAATTGAAAAAAAAACACATTTTATGACTTTTATTTGAAAAATCTTTTACTCACCTAAAAAAGCAAGTAAAAAAACAAGCTAAATAGATTCTACTACTTGTCCTGAGTTTAGAAATACCCAATGTTTTTATGTTTTTTTGCTGTTTTTTGTAAGTTATAGGGCAATAAGTACAAGCAGCGTTTTATGATTTCCAAATCTTTTTTAACAAATCTGGTCAGTCTGCCTCCATCTCCTCTTTGGAACATCTTTGAAGCCGGTTAACTCAATTTAACCCATTCAAACCATATATTTTTGAAAACTAGACACCCCAGGGTATTCCAAATGCTGTTATTTTAACCCTTTCCATGCACCAATTATAGAACTACACTTTGTCAAACTTTGTAATAGTAATTTTTTTTATTTTTTTTTCCACACAAATTGTACTTTAGTTATAGATATACAGGTGCTGGTATATGTCACTGTCAAACAACACCCCAATGTGTGTTCAGCAACATCTCCTGAGTACAGCGACACCCCACATGCATGAGTTTGTCAGATTGTTTGGCTGGTAAAAGGCTACTTTTGGGGCATGCGTAATTCAGGTGGTCATTTGGTCATTGTGCCTCCCTCTCCTCTTTGGAATATCTTTGAAGCCGGTTAACTCAATTTAACCCATTCAAACCATATATTTTTGAAAACTAGACACCCCAGGGTATTCCAAATGCTGTTATTTTAACCCTTTCCATGCACCAATTATAGAACTACACTTTGTCAAACTTTGTAATAGTAATTATTTTTTTTTTTTTTCACACAAATTGTACTTTAGTTATAGATATACAGGTTCTGGTATATGCCACTGTCAAACAACACGCCAATGTGTGTTCAGGAACATCTCCTGAGTGCAGTGATACCCGACATGCATGGGTTTGTCGGGTTGTTTCAGATTTAAAATGCCACATTTGGGAAGTGCGCTTTTTTTCTCCATTTTGGTCAGTCTGTACCTATGCCCTATCTTTGAGCTAGGCCACTCCAATTTACCCCATCAGCCATTTTTTTTATATATTAGACACCCCTTGGGTATTTGAAGTGCTTTTATTTTAACTCTTTGTTGAGATTTTTGAGAAATTTTAGCACTTGCTCAAAATAATAAACTTTATTTTTTAATTTAATTTAATTTTTTTAATACTTTTTTTATATTTTTTTTTACACATTTTGCTGGTACTGGATGGTTCATCTAGTGACATCACTGCATAATTATTTTTAAATGTTAGCACATTTTTTTTACATTTTTTTTACATTTTTTATTTATTTTATTTTTTTTGAATATTTTACTAATCACATAGTGATTAGAAAGCTGGGCTCCATTGACTTGCATGGTTGAATGCAGTACCTGTATTCAACCAGCAAGTGGAGCCAGTTCTCTAGAGGGTCTGGAGACCCTCTAGCGAACTTTTTCGTCTTTATTGTTTTATTTCCCGGGCCGCCGCCATCTTGCTTGATGGCGAAGATCACCGGCAGCGGCGGCTGTGACCGCTCTCCGGAGCGGTCACAGCCCACCCAGAGGTAAGTGTTTGGTGTCGCTGGATGCCTCCTGATCGAGGCATTCCAGCGACACCATTTAAGTTTAGGAGGCGATCGTTGATCGCCTCCTAAACGCTTTTAAAACGGGTGTCCGCCGCCATACAATGTATGGCGGCTGTTGACGGCCCGGGGAGAGGCCAGACATGGCCCCCGATGCCGATCTCGGCCTTGCTGAATGCCTCGACATCGAGGCATTGCAGCAAGGCCGTTTAAGCGAAGAAAGTGATCCTTGATCACTTTCTAAGCTTATTTAATTTTTTGACGGTCCTGAACCGGCAAAGGTCGCGAAGGGGTTAATTTAATCATTTTCTGCATTTTGAATTGTGTATTATATACATTTATGTTAGTATCTGTGAAATGGTTTTACTGTGGTTCAATTAGTTTCATTGCTAATGCTTGTTTAAGATGGAATGATGCTATCATGTGAGTTTTTGGATGGGGGTTTTGGGGTGAGATGGGGACTTGCTTGTTTTGATCTTTTTTGGGCATGTGGGATTAATGTTGGAAGTAGTGATGATTTTTGGGGTTCGTGGGGTTACATGTGGATGTGCTGCCTTGAGATGGTCTGTTGTGGGATTAGTGGTTTTGGGGAGTGGAGGAGGTTTTTTTAATTAATTTTGCCATTTCATTATGTTTATCTTTTCCTTAAAAAGACAGTGTAATGTAGGTTTGATTTTTTTATTTTAAACTAATTGGATTGGTTGGCAAATTCTGTTATTGATGTCATTGCTGGAAATTTGCTGTTATTTAGACCTTCTTGTTGTGTTGTGTTTTTAATATTTTCTTTTCCTTTTCAGACTCTGTGTAGGACTTGTTTTTGCAGATTTTTGGAATATTTAATACGTTTTTCCAGACACATTGAAGATTATTTCTAAAAGGTATGTGGTGCATTAACCATTCCTTAAATGTACAGAACACAAGACATAGTGACATATAGGGGGTGCATGCACATAGTGAAATACAGTGGTACACTATAAATATAGGGGCACAGGGTGGTACATAGACAAAAATAAGGACATGGGAGGACATACAAGCATAGGGACACAGGAGGACACAATATAAATATAAAAACACATGGGGGCACAGAAACATAGGGGCCCACGGACAAACAAAATAAAAACATAGGTACACAGAGTCACACATATATACAGGGAGACACACAGACACTCACAGGGACACATAGAGGCCAATACACACAGGAACACACAGGGTTACATAAAGGGGTACGCTTGAAAAGTGGTTCATTTGCATATCAAAATACAGGTAATGTCATAGACACGAGGAAACCTTTTCCTAATTCATGCATTTGCTTGCATATCTGTTAATACAATGTATAGAGTAGTCTTCATCATTATTTACTCTCTGTATTCACAGTATAAGTAATGATGAGGTTGACTCAGTAACCTTTAATATGGGTACATCACATGGAGAGTGTCCTTACTTTTTTTTACTTTAAATTTTTATTTTTGTTATTTTCCTAATACGTACAAACAAATTAAACATTAAATAGACAGATACAACAAAATTAAAATCAAAATAACAATTGAAAGGTCTAAATATCATCCTTAGATGCAAGTTGTATAATACATCATATGATATCTTAATGAAAAAAAAAAAAAAAAAAAAAAAGCCGGGAATATGTGTTGATTCTTATATTACTCTTATGTTATTTAATTTAATAATCCAGTCCTCATATATAGTTGTATATCTTTTCTGTTGTGGGCTACTCCATTGCAAGCCTTTCTCCATCTGTAATTGAAATAACACTTGATTTCTCAATTGTAAGTATAAAAATGGTTTGCTTTCTTTCCAATTTCTTGCTATCACTACTTTCGTAGCTGCCAATATATGGGTAATTATTATTTTTATTTTTAAAGGTAATCCTAGTGGAAATATGTGAAGCAAAGCCATTTCTAAAGTTTTATTAATCTTAATATTACCTATTTTTTCTAGAAGCTCAAAGGCATGCCTCCAAAGAGGCCTTACTTTTGTACACGTCCACCATATATGTTTATAATCTCCCCGTTCCTGGTTACAACGCCAACATCTGTCTGAAGAACTTGGGAACATAGATTTTATTTTTGTCGGTGTTAAATACCATTGATTAATTAATTTGAAATAATTCTCTCTAATTGTTATGGAATGAATTAGATTATAAGTATTATTTATTGCTTTATACCAATCTATTTCTGTAATTTGTTTCGTTGTATCTCTATTCCATTTTGTTATAATTGGTGTTATTGGACTCTCGTCCATTTTATTGATTATTTCAAATGATTTGGACAATGCTTTTTTTATTTCTTGTTTATTAAACACATTTTGAAGTTTACAATGAAGTTCCTCATCCTCTTTATATCTAACTTGTAATATAAAAGATTTCATTCTCAGATAGGTGAATATTTCTGAACTAGGTATATTAAACTCCCTATGTATTTGATCGAACGATTTTATGTTATCTTTAAACAGATTTTAATATTGTAATTGGTAACTTTTTTTATTACATTTGTAAATACAACAGATGATACTTTGGAATTCTTATTAGAGTTAAAGCAATGCTTGTCTCCAGTACAAATACATGCTTTCTCAAATGATTGCAACATTATTGAAAATCTAATAGGAAATTAGAAGATTACTTAAGAATTTTAAGTGCATAATTGTTTGTTTGCACTCTGTGATAATTCAATTCAGATATCCGAACTATGTTCTATACTAGATGAATTGTATAATTTAACTTATCAATCATTTCATTTTTTACAGGCTCAAATCCCGTTGGAGGACGCCTATTGGAGACCAACATTTCTTAGCTCCTCGCTTGGTAGTGACTGGCAGGCGGGGACGTCCAAGATATGATATAAACGTGGAACATATTTCTGCTTTTTCAACTCTTGGTTTTCATTGGGAAACAATTTCTAAATGTTTTGGTATTAGCCGTTGGACTTTGTATCATCATAGCCAAAGAACTGGATTTTGAAGACCCCGATTATCAAATATTTCTGATTCTGAACGTCAAAATCTTATATATGAAATTCTCATCACTACTCCAAAATGCAGGAGAAGTTGGTAGCTTAAATGAAAGACAAACTCGAGTTTAATGTTTATTGACCCGGTTGGAAGTAGATCATCTATCCAGAGAAGAGTTTCTAATGTATTATGTTCTAATCAATTATGGTAAATTTTATATTTTGTAATAAAAAATATAATATTGTATCATTCGCTTAAAAATTTTAAATATATGATATATAAATTATATAATTATACCATGTTCACGGTCTATCCATTGTCTCAATTATTATCTTTGTTAACATGTTTTTTCTTTCTTAATATGGTGACAGCACATGAAGAGAGTCCTTACATTTGTGAATTAAATTCATGACACTCAGAGAGGAGGTACACAACCACAAGCTTTCAGCTCCTCTCCTTCCAACTGCCGCTTCCTCCCAGAGCTTAGTTTTGTATTCTACCTCCTCACAGAGAGGATGTTCGCTGTTGAAGCTCTGTGTTATGCATTTTTAAAAAAAAAGTATTTTTATTTAATTTATTCTTTTTTTCCCCAGAAAATTTACAGTTTTTTTTATTCACGTTCAAGGCCTATACCTGAATAGAGTGTACCTAAATTACCTATGTGGTTTATGAGGCGAGGAAGCTAGAGTCAATGCATCTCCTGTTGTGAAGTACCGTGAGGTACCTGGGGTGCGGGCGAGGGAGGAGTCCAAGATGCAGGGGAGTCTAGAAAGAGTCTCAAGAAACTAAGAGGAAGTCAATAGGCAAACTGAAGGTCTAGGCAGGCAGCAATCCAAAGCAAGGTCAGAGAACAATCCGTGGTCAGATCCAGGCAACAATCAATTGGCAGGGTCAAAGAACAATCAGTTGTCAGGTCCAGGCAGCAATCAATAGGCAGGGGTCAAAGAACAATCCCGGGGCAGCAATCAATAGGCAAAAGGTCACAGTACGGAGGAGATCGCAGAACTAGGGACGCACTGCAGCCAACAAAGCGCCTCGGAATATCTGAGCACCGCCATTAGGGTACATTTAGGTACACTCTATTCAGGTATACACCGTGAAAGTGAATAAAAAAAAACCTATAAATCTTCGGGGGAAAAAAAAGAATTAAATAAAAATATATTTTTTAAAAAATGCATAACACGGAGCTTCAACAGTGAACATCCTCTCTGTGAGGAGGTAGAATACAAAACTAAGCTCCGGGAGGAAGCAGCAGTTGGAAGGAGAGGAGCTGAAAGCTTGTGGTTTATATCATATATTTAAAATTTTTAAGCGAATGATACAATATTATTTTTTATTACAAAATATAAAATTTACCATAATTGATTAGAACATAATACATTAGAAACTCTTCTCTGGATAGATGATCTACTTCCAACCGGGTCAATAAACATTAAACTCGAGTTTGTCTTGCATTTAAGCTACCAACTTCTCCTGCATTTTGGAGTAGTGATGAGAATTTCATATATAAGATTTTGACGTTCAGAATCAGAAATATTTGATAATCGGGGTCTTCAAAATCCAGTTCTTTAGCTATGATGATACAAAGTCCAACGGCTAATACCAAAACATTTAGAAATTGTTTCCCAATGAAAACCAAGAGTTGAAAAAGCAGAAATATGTTCCACGTTTATATCATATCTTGGACGTCCCCGCCTGCCAGTCACTACCAAGCGAGGAGCTAAGAAATGTTGGTCTCCAATAGGCGTCCTCCAACGGGATTTGAGCCTGTAAAAAATGAAATGATTGATAAGTTAAATTATACAATTCATCTAGTATAGAACATAGTTCGGATATCTGAATTGAATTATCACAGAGTGCAAACAAACAATTATGCACTTAAAATTCTTAAGTAATCTTCTAATTTCCTATTAGATTTTCAATAATGTTGCAATCATTTGAGAAAGCATGTATTTGTACTGGAGACAAGCATTGCTTTAACTCTAATAAGAATTCCAAAGTATCATCTGTTGTATTTACAAATGTAATAAAAAAAGTTACCAATTACAATATTAAAATCTTTTACGTAAAATACACTGTACAATGTGGGGGGTAAACTGAGCTCCAGGAACAAGGACATGGAGGGTGACCAAACTGTAAAATCTTCTTCAAAAACCACAAAAAAATAAAGATAAATCAATCAGAAATTGAGCATTAAAAGTATACTGAGCTCAAGCAAGAAGTGACACTTGGAAAGGGAGAAGCAACAATTTGAAGGTATTTTCTTCCTTTCACAAATGGGATGAATTTAATTCACAAAGTAAGGACACTCTCCATGTGATGTACCCATATTAAAGGTTACTGAGTCAACCTCATCATTACTTATACTGTGAATACAGAGAGTAAATAATGATGAAGACTAATCTATACATTGTATTAACAGATATGCAAGCAAATGCATGAATTAGGAAAAGGTTTCCTCGTGTCTATGACATTACCTGTATTTTGATATGCAAATGAACCACTTTTCAAGCGTACCCCTTTATGTAACCCTGTGTGTTCCTGTGTGTATTGGCCTCTATGTGTCCCTGTGAGTGTCTGTGTGTCTCCCTGTATATATGTGTGACTCTGTGTACCTATGTTTTTATTTTGTTTGTCCGTGGGCCCCTATGTTTCTGTGCCCCCATGTGTTTTTATATTTATATTGTGTCCTCCTGTGTCCCTATGCTTGTATGTCCTCCCATGTCCTTATTTTTGTCTATGTACCACCCTGTGCCCCTATATTTATAGTGTACCACTGTATTTCACTATGTGCATGCACCCCCTATATGTCACTATGTCTTGTGTTCTGTACATTTAAGGAATGGTTAATGCACCACATACCTTTTAGAAATAATCTTCAATGTGTCTGGAAAAACGTATTAAATATTCCAAAAATCTGCAAAAACAAGTCCTACACAGAGTCTGAAAAGGAAAAGAAAATATTAAAAACACAACACAACAAGAAGGTCTAAATAACAGCAAATTTCCAGCAATGACATCAATAACAGAATTTGCCAACCAATCCAATTAGTTTAAAATAAAAAAATCAAACCTACATTACACTGTCTTTTTAAGGAAAAGATAAACATAATGAAATGGCAAAATTAATTAAAAAAGCCTGAAGTAATAACACCTCCTCCACTCCCCAAAACCACTAATCCCACAACAGACCATCTCAAGGCAGCACATCCACATGTAACCCCACGAACCCCAAAAATCATCACTACTTCCAACATTAATCCCACATGCCCAAAAAAGATCAAAACAAGCAAGTCCCCATCTCACCCCAAAACCCCCATCCAAAAACTCACATGATAGCATCATGCCATCTTTTAAACAAGCATTAGCAATGAAACTAATTGAACCACAGTAAAACCATTTCACAGATACTAACATAAATGTATATAATACACAATTCAAAATGCAGAAAATGATTAAATTAAACAAAGGGGCTCAAATGTACAAAAACAATGGGAAGAAAAACCTACCCAGTTCAATGGGGAGGCCTACACTGCTTACCAGCAAGTTCAGAATGAGCTCTAGGAGGCGGAGTCAACCTGTCAGGCTCATGATCATGTGACTGATGACCAGTTTCAGTATATATATACAAATTTCACTCCATCTGTTTCACTATATGATATAAGCGTTTTTTTCAGTCTATATATATACAAATTTCACTCCATCTGTTTCACTATATGATATAAGTGTTTTTTTCAGTCTATATATATACAAATTTCACTCCATCTGTTTCACTATATGGTATATGAAAAATTTCAGTATATGATATATGCGTTTCACTATATGATATATGAAAAATTTCAGTATATGATATATGCGTTTCCAGGGCCGGCCTTTGGGGTGTGCGACCTCACAGGGCGCCACACTCCAGGGGGCGCCGCCGCCACCGTAGCGTAACGCTGCCGTCAGCAGCGTACCTAGCGGGGGGGGGCGAGCGGCACCCGGTGCCGCTCATCAGGGGGGCAACCGGCACCCCTCCAGAGACGGACAGTAATGTCCGCCGCTGGAGGAGCAGGCTCGCAAGGGAGCGGTATCGGAGGTCTTTAACAGACCTCCGGCTCCCTTGAGTGATTTTAAGCCGGTTCAAGGATCTCCCTTGAACCGGCTTAAAATCACTCAAGGGAGTCGGAGGTCTGTTAAAGACCTCCGATACCGCTCCCTTGTGATCCGCGCGGCAACAGCTGCTGTGCGCCGGGGTTTGTTGTCAGATCCCGGCGCACAACACTGAAGCCGCGCCCACCGCTGTCCGTGTCCTCTGACCCGGAAGAAGACAGAAGAACTGAAGAAGAAGAACGAAGAGGAGGAAAAGGAGCTGTAAGGAGAAAAGAGGAAAGGTAGGAAAGCATTCAGTGAGAGTGGATTGGTATGTGTGTGGATTGGTATATATGTGTGGATTAGTGTATATGTGTGGATTGGTATATATGTGTGGATTGCTATATATGTGTGGATTGGTATATATGTGTGGATTAGTGTATGTGTGTGGATTAGTGTATGTGTGTGGATTGGTATATATGTGTGGATTGGTATACGTGTGGATTGGTATACGTGTGGATTGGTATACGTCTGGATTGGTATACGTCTGGATTGGTATGTGTGTGGATTGGTATATATGTGTGGATTAGTATGTGTGGATTGGTAAATGTGGATTGGTATATATGTGTGGATTAGTGTATACGTGTGGATTGGTATATATGTGTGGATTGGTATACGTGTGGATTGGTATACGTGTGGATTGGTATGCGTGTGGATTGGTATGCGTGTGGATTGGTAAATGTGTGAGAGTGATGGGTGTTATGCTGTACCATTTCCAATGTCTTTTTCATGATCTAATTATGCTCTAAAAGTACATCATAACTCCCATCATTCTATACTGTTCCATACAGTGGCAGAGCTGGGAGGCAGAGGCCTTGCACCCCCACCGCAGGACTCCTGAAAGGTAAGTGAACTTCAAAGAGGGAAAGGGTAGATAGTTAGGAGGGCGTATATAGGGAGAAGGGAGTGAGACAGGGGAAAGGGGGTAGATAGGGAGAAGGGAGTGAGAAGGGGTAGATACGGCAGAAGAGAGTGAGAAGGGGTATATGATATATGCGTTTCAGTATATGATATATGAGTTTCAGTATATGATACATGCGTTTCACTATATGATATATGCGTTTCACTATATGATATATGTGTTTCAGTATATGATATATGCGTTTCAGTATATGATATATGCGTTTCAGTATATGATATATGCGTTTCAGTATATGACATATGCGTTTCAGTATATGATATATGAGTTTCAGTATATGATACATGCGTTTCACTATATGATATATGCGTTTCACTATATGATATATGTGTTTCAGTATATGATATATGCGTTTCAGTATATGATATATGCGTTTCAGTATATGACATATGCGTTTCAGTATATGATATACGAGTTTCACTATATGATATATGCGTTTCACTATATGATATACAAGGGAAAAAAACCTGAAATAATGTCCCTAACGGCACCTCATAGCATGATGGATAACTTCCAAGAGTCATACTGGAATGTTCATTGTTTTGTTGGACATACAGCTGTTGATAAAATACTCCTAGGTCAAAGCTCTCTTTGCAAAGGATAAAGTGCTTGTTACTTTAGAAACTAACACAACACTGTCAAAAGTGGTGGATATTGGTGCATTATGGTAATATTGCCTAATCATACATCCCAAGTGTTTCCTTTTTAGGAAACACAAAATTCAAATCCTTCTGTACCAATTTCCCCCTATGATGTCCCTTTTTATTTTTTTTACAGAATGTATGCCAGGTGTAAGTAAGTTACAGTAAATCCCAACTCCCTAGCCATGCCTCTAACAACACCCCTAAAAGAGAAGTGTAGGGCCATTTGAAATGTCGTGGGGAATGTATAATTAAGAGATATATATGCAACAACGGTGTCACGGATATGCAGAAAGGAAGCTGCCAGCTCTCATTGTGGCATTAGGGGGACATGGCCATTAAAGGGTTAACAGAAACCCAGACCATATGCCTACTTGTCTCTTAGAGTGGGACCCAGAGCAACTACACGGTAAACCCAAATGGTTCACCGCAAGACCCCAAAACTTTATACGCTTCCAGCACCAAGTCCTATTTAGGGTTTTGAAAATACCTAAGGAGGCTTTCGCCTGAACTACTCAAACTCTATAAAAAATGTTCAAATTAGAAAAAGTTGAGTATAAAATTAGAATGCAATGTATATTTAATCTGAATGATCACAGAGCTTTATACATGGTATAAAGAGAATATACAAAAATATGTACAAAACAGTATAAAATAAACACAGGATAAAATAAAACACAGAAAACTTACACAAAACAAAGGTTAAATGTGTCTCCTGGACATTTGGTGTCATGTTTTAAGTTTCTAGGTATGTAGATGATAAATTCTTATTTTTTCAGGCCCTCCTCCTCCTACGCACTTTTGAACCTTAATTACATTGGATGTCTGTCTTTTACTGCCTTAATTAAACAGATACATTTTAGGAACACTCAAAGAGGAGGGCAGAACAATACATAATAGTAAATGAACAATAAACATGTGCAAATGGGACAAAAACGATTTGACAATATTTTTGGTTTGTTTTAGGCCCATTTGTTTTTGGACAGCGCATTCCGTTTCCTGTTTGATGCCCACATTTGCTCTCACTCACTCTCTGACTCTCACTCTCATTTTCATTTTCTCTCTCTCATGCTTACTGAATGCCTCCTTAACATCTCTGTCAACCACTTCATCTTCCATGTCTTGCAGCTCCACTTCCTTGTCTCACATCTTCTTGTTCTCCTCTTTTTTCTCCTTTCTTCACCCGTATTTATGCTGACATAACCTCCTGGTGAACTCCAATCTGGGAAGATGTAACGTTGGTATCAGGTAAGGGACCCAGTATGCAGGAATCCGCAAAATCGGCGAGAATAACAGAACTGGAGATGCAGAGATCCGCTTCAGTGATCAGATTTTAATAAGCAGAGGGAATCCAATACAATGAATGGAAACCACCGAATAGAAAAGTAGAGCTTCACTTAGTAGACCAGGCACTATGCAGAAACAAAGTCCAAATGTAGTCAGGAACGCCAAACAATAGAAATGATGAGCTTCACTTAGTAGATCAGGCACTACTTCACAGCAACTGCTATAGGAGCAGTAAACCTGGCTGTCATGACAACCGAGCACTGAATGAGAGTTAGTGCTAGGTTTTAAACTTAACGTGCTCCCACGCCCCGCCCCAACCTCTGACATCACTTTGTGAGGGTCTTTTCATCACCATGGAGGCAGAAGATAAGAGGGGTGTGTGGCAAGCATGCGCATACCGCCCTCCCTCTGGAGGACGGAGAGGACATCGTGAGTACCCGCTACACGCGGGTGTTCTGAAGCACTGCAACGTTGCCGTCCGGGACGGATGGCAGAAGAGGATTACGGAGATGGTAAGTGTCTGGTACCCGCTATACGCCCAAGGAGCTGCGCTGTGGCCCGTGACAGGCTCCTCCCCTAAGGAGAGAACCCCGGGCTCTCGAAGGGCCAGGTTTCACAGGATGGAGAGAGTGAAACTTCTGCACCAGAGTATCAGCGTGCAACTCACTGACATCTTCCCAAGAATTTTCATTAACCTCGTAACCCCTCCATTGAATGAGGTACTGAAGATGACCCCTTGTAACGTTTCACCCTTCGCTGTCTGGAATTCTTTACATTCTGTGCTCATTATCTTTGCCAACCACTAGTGGCCACCCTTGTCACTCTGCAGCACTCAGACCTGATTGACAAGTCCAACTGCACTCAGACTTGATTGCCATGTCCAGGTGCACCTTATTTCCTGGATTACACAGCCTTTATAAACCTGCCCAACCTTTCAGTCTGGGCCTTGACATTAACGTTAGAGGACTACCTGTTTTGGTTCCTGATCTGCTCCTGTTTTGCTTCCTGATCTTCTCCTGTTTTGATTCCTGTATTGTTCCTGAGTTGCGGCCAGCGCCCCACTAGTGGACTCCCAAGTCGAGTGCCCTGCATACGGGCTCCCTGATTGAGTGCCCTGCATACGGGCTCCCTGGTTGAGTGCCCTGCATACGGGCTCCCTGGTTGAGTGCCCTGCAAGTGGGCTTCTTGTCATGTGTGCCCCATCCAGAGGGCTTCCTGCCGTGTGTGCCCCATCCAGGGGGCTTCCTGCCGTGTGTGTCCCATCCAGGGGGCTTCCTGCCGTGTGTGCCCCATCCAGAGAACTTCCAGCCAAGAGACTTACTATCATGTTATGTTGTTGTACCTTCTTTTGCAATACAATTATTATCAGCATCATCTGTCTGTGGTTTATTTCCTGCGCCTGTCTGTACTAACCCCAAACCATCATGCATCCTGGGGTACAGACAGAGCCCCTCATATCCCCTGCACCTGGGCTTCTATTAGATCTGCTCACCCAGTCCGTGACACGCCTATACCTCCTGGAGTTCAGAATCCCCTCCACTTCATACGTTGAATCGTCAACGACAACAGGCGCAGGTGGCTCAGGGTGTCGTCCTGGAAAGGGATTCATATTCCATGGCTTCAGAAGGGACACATAGAATACAGGATGGACCTTCATAGAAGGGGGTAGCCGCAATTCGACTGTCACCGGAGAGAGGACTTGTGTGACTGTATACGGGCCATTGAACTTAGGACTCAACTTTCTTGTGGGACAACGTAGTTTGAGATATCTAGTCGAGCGGAGAGACAGGAAGCATAGAGCGGTGGATTCCGTAATTGGCAAAAAAGGGGGACATACGTGTAGAAGAGTGGAAGTGATTGTTGTACACTAATTCCCCGAATGGTAGTAATTGACACCAGTCGTCTTGCAGATGTGAAGTAAAACAACGGAGATACTGTTCTAAAGTTTGATTTGTACGTTCCGTTTGACCATTGCTCAGGGGATGGAAGGCAGTGGATAAGGAATGGTGGACAGTTCTTCGCAGAAAGCTTTCCAAAATCGGGAAGTAAACTGAGTTCCCCTATTTAACACAATAGTCTCTGGAACTCCATGCAACCTGAAGACCTCCCTCAGGAATAAGGTAGCTGTCTCGTCTGCGGTTGGCAGATGTTTGGCGGGTGTGAAATGTGCCATCTTTGTGAATCTGTCCACCACTACCATGAGAGTGGTGTATTGTTTTGATGCGGGTAGATCTGTGATAAAATCCATGGATATGTCAGACCATGGTTTCGCAGGAACAGGGAGCAGACACAAGATACCAGCAGGTTTGTTTCGGGTGTTTTTGGATCTGGCACATGTATTGCAGGATCATAAAAACTTTAGGATGTCTTCCTTGAGGGTCGGCCACCAAAAGGACCGTTGTATCCAGGGTTGTAAGTCCAGGGTTTGCGTGAAGGAGTGTCATGAAAGGAGACGCACAGCAGGAGGAACAAAGAGCTGATCCCCATGGTAGTAGAATTCTCCCTTCAACTGCAGATTAGAGGTGTCGGCAAGAGTCAAATTGGAGGTGCGGCAGGCGTCCCATAAAGTACAAGTAACTGTTAAAAAATGTCCCGGCTTCAATATGGTGTCTTCTTCCTGAGGCTGTGATGGTGGGGACTCAAACATACGTGATAGGGAGTCGGCCTTCGTATTGCGGCACCCCGGTCTGTACGTGATGTGGAATTAAAACCATGAGAAAAACAAAGACCACCAAGAAAAACTAGAAAAACAGGGGAAGGAACCACGTCAAAGACTATGTTCTCAGTATGATTGTGGTTGATGCGCATGCATAAAGGTACAGTCTCTTTGGTGATGGGTCCGCTCTTACAAGGGGCTACCGTCTACTAGCTGGATGGAGATGGGTGTTGCCTTGTCTCGTACAGAGATATCTAGGCACAAGTTCAGTGTCCAGAATATTGCTGCTGGCCCCTGAATCAATCATCGCTGAGAGGGCAATTGAGTCTTCCTTCCACTGTAATGAAATGGAAAGAAATAGATGATTGGTGAAATGTGGGGATACTTTTCTTTGTAATGAAGGAGACACAGAAGGATGCTTACCCCTGGAAGACCGTGCCTTGGCTCTACATTCATTTGCTTTTCTTACCACAGTAGATACATAGAACAAGTGATTTGCGACGTTCTATTTCTGCTACGGACAATGGACCTTTGACGAGGCCCAATTGCATGGGTTCTTCCGTAGGTTCTCTAGTTGGTTTGATGGATAGTCGGGCAGCAGACCAATTTGGTGGAGAGGGTGTCTGATGTTCAGCCTTTCTCTCCCGGAGGTACGAGCTAATTCGCCTCTGATGACCTCTGACAAGCCTAACTGGAACTGATCATGAAGTGCCAATTTATTTCATGTGGTCTCCATAGACACTTGTCTAAATTCTGTAATATACTCCTCTACAGGTCCTTTTCCTTGTTTCAAGGCCCTTAAAGTGCTGGTAGCAGAGGTGGTTCTGAAAGGGTCTTCATAGAGAGCATCCATGGCTTGACGAAAAGAAGCCCAGGTATCCAAAACGGGGCTATTGCTATGCAACAGGTGATGGGCCCAGAGTTGTGGTTCGTCTGACAATAGTAAAATGACCGTATGCACCTTGATATAATCGGTGGAGTAAGTTCTTGGTTTCAGTCGAAACAGGATCTGGAAAGAAGTCATAAAAGTGCTGTACTTCTTCCTATCACCTGTGAACCTTTTCGGGCATAAGGATCTGAGGTTCAGGGGCAGCTGCTCCAAATAGGGCCACGGATTCAAGTAATCCAGGGGGTGCTTGGAATTGATCGCTGTGGATGTTAGGAGCACCTTGCATCTGAAGCATCTGTTGCCGGATCTGATTTTGGCCTGCTTGGACTTCTTGTAAAGATTGGTTAAAAGCCGCCATCTGTTGTGTAAGTGCAGCTACAGCGTCGGCCAATCCTGCGGGTTCCATAATGGCTCAGGGAGGGAGCGTGGCATATCAGGGAGGGAGAGTGGCATATAGGGGGATATAAGGCATATCAGGGAGGGAGAGTGGCATATAGGGGTATAAGGCATACCTGAGGACAGAGTGGCATCCCTTTGGGTTGATGTGCATAACTGTGGGCTGATGTGCACAACTCTGGGCTGTGCATAACTGGGGTAGGTTGGCAAATAAAAGGAAATAAAAACAAAAAATGCATTTTTCTCATTCATAGTTTTTATTTAATATGAAAAAGTAGTTTACATGTGAATTCATATTTACTAATTAAACTTCTTTCCTATGGGGTAGTCTTGTATTCAGGCTTTCTTTTTTTCCCTAAACTAATATTCTAATTTTGAGGGGTCATCTTATAATCGAGCAAATACGGTACTATGTTGCTACATTACTGTCTTACTCTAACACTCATTCTCTTACACACTCTTGTGCTCTCTGTCAATGTCTCTCTTCCTTCTCAATGTCTCCACAACTCATTCACTTAACTTCTTGTTCTCTCTTTCTTTCTTCTGTTTTCTCCAGTACTCTGCTTGCTTTCTGCATCATTATTGTGTCCAGGTATAGTCATTCCACAACAGGGCAGAGCATCGGCACACACTCTCTCCCCAAATTGGGGGAATATGGGAGAGTTTGTTCTAGTGGTGTGCACCGAGGCTTCATCTTGTTGTGGAAGTACAGATCCATGGAGAAAAAGAAGTGTAGAAACATTTTGCAGAACTACTATACAAGGCCGGGATAATCCTGTGGAGAGCAGACCATGGAGAAGCGGGAAGAAATGGTGAGTGAGAGTGTGTGAGAGTGGAAAAAACCCAAAATACAAACAAAAATTCAGAGCTTACTGCTTCATTTTTGTTTTTATTTTGTTAGGACCCCTTCTCGTTTTCGGGCATTTGAATGAATTGACGAAATTGGCAAAATGAAAATTCATACCAATCTGAATGGACAAGTCTAATAAATAAATTGTCTATAAGAAATGGTCAAAACAAATTTCACAACTAAATGTAAATCCACATTTTATCATGAAAGAAAAAAGCATTGATTAATATGCATAATAATCAGTAGTATTTTTTAAGTTTCCCCTTGTGATAAGTGAGAGAGGTTTGTTTATAACAAGGTAAAGTCAAGCTAAGTGACAAACTATAAAAGGTTTTGGCCATACTCAAACAATATATGCTATCATAGAATTATGTACTTTACTGCTGTTCATCTCCAAAATTAATATGTCCCCTAAATCAATGTAAAGGAAACATGTTATTTAATATTGGTTACTATAACATAGACCTTGAAAACATATTGATGAGGGCATTGAGTGTAAAGTACATATGTAACACCGGTGTTCAATGTAAACAATGGTATCTCCACGTTGGAACATGGA
The DNA here is from genome assembly GCA_023333645.1 of Sceloporus occidentalis. NCBI lineage: Eukaryota > Metazoa > Chordata > Lepidosauria > Squamata > Phrynosomatidae > Sceloporus > Sceloporus occidentalis. Next base: position 710,570 of record JALMGF010000055.1, on the reverse strand, counting down.
AAAGGCTGTATATGGCTGACACATTTCTGCATACAGGGTTTGCGTAAGAGAATTCCCATAGGAGGCACAATTAACATAAATACACCCTATTTTCTTTGTACTAAGGGAACATGTCCTTGCTAGTCCCTGGGAGATTGAACTGTAATAAAACAGCATGAAGTCTCTCCTATGGACAGGAATCAGAATTGCTGGCACTGTGCTGACACTTTAAGTATAATGGTCCTTAGTGTGAACTTCGTTGCAGGTACTCTCAGTAGTGGTACCAACCGAACAACAACCACAGTGGAACAAGTTCCCATATGGTTCTATTTACTAAATGAATAATTCATAAGAGTTTGCATTAGAGTTTTACAGTTGTGGCCAAAAGTTTGAGAATGGCACAAATATTACTTTTCACAAAGGCTGCTGCTTCAGTTTAGATGATGGGAATTTGCATATTCTCCAGAATGTTATGAAGAGTGATCAGATGAATTGCAATCAGTTGCAAAATCCCTCTTTGCCATGAAAATTAACTTAATCCCCAAAATACATTTACACTGCATTTCAGCCCTGCCCCAAAAGGACCAGCTAACATTATGTCAGTGATTCTCTCATTAATGCAGGTGAGCAGGGGCGTAACTAGATGCCTCAGGGCCCGGGTGCGAGAATCTGTTAAGGGCCCCCCCACCCCCCACCCCCTCACCCCCCCAAAAAAACATGATTTTTACCCAACAATTTTTTTTCAACTAATTCAACAAATTCAATTTACATATTGAATCATAATCAAAGAAAAGGGGGCGCATGTACAAAGGGCATAATCCAGGGGTGTCCAAGTTTTTTCTGCAGTGGGCCACTTCATCAGAATTGTATACGTGCGCGGGCCGCACTCATTTTTCACTGTGACAAAAAATATGGCCTTTAATAAAATATGCAGATTAAAATAAAGTAAAATGACACAAAACCTTTACTCTTCCTCTCACTGATTTCTGGGCCTTGAAAGTTTTGCGACTACAAATTCAGGATTCCCTAGATTTATTCTAGGGATGAACTAAAATGAAAATTCTGGACCAAAACATTCAGGGTTCACTTAGCCAAAACCGAAAATGACCCCCCACCTTTAAAAATACTAATAAAAACTCACATGTTTAATAAAAGTAGGTAACACGCAATTGGACAAAATTAGCAATATGACTTGGCATGATAGGAGTGTGATTGCTGTTAGCCTAGGCAACCAGTAAATGCTGGTACCTAGGCATGATGGGACTGTGCTCGCTGTGATTGCTGTTAGCAATCACACTCCTATCATGCCAAGTCAGCCAGTACATGCTGGTACAGGGTGGCTGTAAGTGATGTGCAGACCCCATACTGCTGGCAGCATCACTACACAAGGGGGGCAGCTAGCTAGGTTTCAGCATGTACTGGCTGACTTGGCATGATAGGAGTGTGATTGCTAACAGTAGTCACAGTCCCATCATGCCTAGGTTCCAGCACTTACACATCCATCCAGTAAATGCTGGAACCTAGGCATGATGGGACTCTGATTGCTGTTAGCAATCACACTCCTATCATGCCAAGTCAGTCAATACACGCTGGTACAGGATGGCTGTAAGTGATGTGCAGACCCCATACTGCTGGCAGCATCAATACACAAGGGGGGCAGCTAGCCAGGTTTCAGCATGTACTGGCTGACTTGGCATGATAGGAGTGTGATTGCTAACAGCAATCACAGTCCCATCATGCCTAGGTTCCAGCACTTACACATCCATCCAGTAAATGCTGGAACCTAGGCATTATGGGACTGTGATTGCTGTTGGCATGATAGGAGTGTGATTGCTATGTCAGCCAGTACATGCTGGTACAGGGTGGCTGTAAGTGCAGACCCCATACTGCTGGCATTATCACTACACAAGGGGGGCAGCTGGCCAGGTTTCAGCATGTACTGGCTGACTTGGCATGATAGGAGTGTGATTGCTAACAGCAATCACAGTCCCATCATGCCTAGGTTCCAGCACTTACACATCCATGCTAACACACACACACACACACACACACTCATTAATTCACAGATTCATTCCCTCAATCACACACACTCATTCAAACACCCTCCCCACCCCCTTACATGTACTGCAGCTCCCTCGATGCCGCTCACAGACTTCAGCAGGGGGCGCGGCCTCCCTCTGCCTTCTCTGCTAAAGCACAGAGGAAGTAGGAAGTCACGTGAACTCCGCTTCCTCTGTGCTGTCCAGAAGACCCTCCCACAAGGTTGCCCTGGCTGCCGATCTTACGCGGGCCGCACCTCGAGGTCTCGCGGGCCGCATTTGGCCCGCGGGCCGCATGTTGGACGCCCCTGCCTTATTTAAAAAAAAAAAAAAAAAACGTAAAAAAGATTTTGGGCGGCCCCTTGGCTTGGGCCCCCCTGCCGCCGGGGCCCGGTCGCAGTCGCGACCCCTGCGACCCCGGTAGATCCGCCACTGCAGGTGAGAGTGTTGACGTAGACAAGGCTGGAGATCACTATGTTATGCTGATTGAGTTAGAATAACAGACTGGAAGTTTTGAAAGGAGATGGTGCTTAAAATCATTGTTCTTCCTCCGTTAACCATAGTTATCTGCAAGGAAGCACGTGCATGAAGGAGCTACCATCAGTCCTATGTTATGCCAACAGTGAAGCATCCTGAGACCATTCATGTGTGAGGTTGCTTCTCAGCCAATTTGCCTAAGAACACAGCCATCAATAAAGGATTGTACTAGTACATCCTTCAAGAGCAACCATCCAAGAACAGTTTGGTGATGAACAATGCCTTTTCCAGCATGATGGGGCACCTTGCCATAAGGCAAAAGTGATAACTAAGTGGCTTGGGGAACAAAACATCAATATTTTGGGTCCATGGCCAGGAAACTCCCCATAGAGAATCTTGTGCTCAATCCCCAAGAGGCGGATGGACAAACACAAACCCACAAATTCTGACAAATGCCAAGCATTGATTATGCAAGAATGGCTGCCATCAGTCAGGATGTGGCCCAGAAGTTAATTGACAGCCTGCCAGGGCGGATTGCAGAGGTCTTGAAAATGAAGGGTCAGCACTGCAAATATTGACTGCATAAACTTAGTGTAATTGACAATAAAAGCCTTTGACACTTACGAAATGCTTGTAATTATACTTCAGTATATCATAGTAACATCTGACAAAAATATCTAAGAACACCAAAGCAACAAACTTTGTGAAGACCAATACTTGTGTCATTTTCAAAACTTTTGGCCATGCCTGTATTTGGGCTCCATGATTTAACTAAACATTATGTAGGGACATCCTCAGTGAGCTTCTGCTACAGGACCCATTGAACAGCCATTGAACTTGGTTAGCTCAGCCCTCCACATTAGAGAAACCTGACAGTATTGGCACTTCATAATGAATAACAAATAAGCTAGTTGAAACCAGAACTATCCTGTAAACTATTAACAATTTTCCCTTTGCAGGCTGATCACGGGTAGTGCAATCAGCAATGTAGGGGCCAGAGCCCTATGATCAGCTATAGTTGGGACCAAAGGGTAAAAAAGGAGACACATAATGAAGCCAATGGAGCAGCGAAGCTTAGTGGAGTTGGCCTTGATAGTGGGTGTGCATGAAGGAGTACCGTATTTTCATGCGTATAAGACGACTAGGGGTATAAGATGACCTCTAACTTTTCCAGTTAAAATATAGAGTTTAGGCTATACTGGCCGTATAAGACTACCCCTCTACCCAGTATACAACTACCAGCCAATCACGGCAAGCTATGTACCTTACCAGTGATTGGCTGGTTGTTGTATACAAAGCCTGCTTGGATTGGGTGGCTCAGCTCTCCCTAACATATGCCTGTCCACACACATATGTATAGACATACACTGCCCTCATACAATCCTTCCTTTACACACATATACACGTACACACCAGCTTACAAACACACACATTCACATACTGTCAGGGTCCGCGGCGAGAGAATCCTGACTGAAGCAACTCACCTGAGTACCCGCCGATAGCGGGTACTGTCTGCACGTCAACGGCACCATGCGAGGAGGAGGGGCGATATCTAGTGGAGGATTTATAAACTGGCACTGAGTTTCATTCAGTGCTCAGTTATTTTCCCTGACAGAGCTATTTAGTTTGCGCTCCCGATATTGTGATTTCTGGTTTTGACCCTTGGCTTCGTACTTCGCTTATCCTGATCTCTCCAACCCCGAATTTTGGCTCGTCTTACGGTCTTCACTGCTCTCTCCCACCCTGACCTTCGGACCGTCTCTGATTTTGCCTTATCCATTAAACCTTCCCTCATCTTCTGGAAGGTAACCTGTGTACTGGGTTCCTCTCCTCGCTCTTACCAGCCTGACACATACACTGCCCTTACACACACCTGTCCATACACATACACTGCCCATGCACAGACATATACATATTCTGCCCTTACACACACACATATATATATATATATATATATATATATATATATATATATATATGTGTATGTATGGACAGGCGTATGTTAGTATGTGTATGTATATATATATATATATATATATCTACACATACTAACGTACGCCTGTCCATACATACACATTTATACACTGCCCTCACCACACACCCCTTGTCAGATCCCCACCGCGGTACTCGCCTTGGTCCCACGCCACGTCCTCCTTCTGACCCACGGCGCCAATATGGCGACGCACAAAGAGGGGTCCGATGTGGCAGACCCGCTCACTCCCTTGCGTTGACGGTGCCGCAATCTTCTTCCCGTCACTGTGATCTTGAGGAAATGCCCTCAATCTCAATCCCCGTCAAGCACGATGGGCTCTGTTTTTCTCCCGTTTCACGTTTCATGTCACATATCGTCCTGGTTCAAAGAATCAAAAAGCAGATGCCCTCTCCAGAATGCATGCCCCAGAAGAGGCAAAACCCAAACAAGAGGAGACAATACTGCAAACACACCACTTCATGGGTGTCAAGACCCACTTCTTGCAGGATATCCAAAAAGCTGCTTCCTCCCTTGACCTCACCAGAAGAATATCCCCTGTCACACGGGAAAATCTATGTTCCTGAAACCATACGTCTTCTTGTGCTGCAACATTGTCACGATGCCCTCACAGCAGGGCACAGCAGACAAAGAAAAACCCTCTATAACATTCAATGCCATTTCTGGTGGCCCTCTCTTCCCCACGATGTCAGGAAATATGTAAGTTCTTGTGCCGTTTCCAACTGTGCCAAGACCGCTACCTCCAGAATTGCAGGTTTGTTACAACCCTTGCCTATTCCTTCCAAACCGTGGAGCCATCTCACGGTCGATTTCATCGCGGACCTCCCTGACTCACAGGGATACAACACGATCATGGTCATGGTCGATCGGTTGACAAAAATGGCCCACTTCATCCCAACCAAAGGGCTCCCTACTGCCAAAAGAACAGCCACCCTCTTCCTTGACTCCGTATTCCGACTCCATGGCATACCCGAATCCATACTCTCCGATCGAGGCACGCAATTCACCTCCCGTTTTTGGAAAGCATTCTGTCACTCATTGAACATCTCCGTAGACCTCTCCACAGCTTTTCATCCCCAGTCGAATGGTCAAACAGAGCGAACAAACCAGACCTCCAATCCGATTGGAAAGAGCTACTCACCATGGCAGAATTCGCTTACAATACCAGATGACATGACTCTACGCGTGCTTCCCCCTTTTTTCTCAACTATGGATACCAACCTAATAGCCTCCCTGGCCTTCCACCGCTCACTTCTGTTCCTGATGTAACAGAGTGACTACGTCTACTATCTGGCAACCTGCAACAGGCACACGAAACGCTACGTGAAAGCCAACAGTCGTATAAACGATATGCCGATCGGAAACGACAAACACCACCCGAGTACAAGATAGGCCAACAGGTGTGGTTGTCCACTAAGCATCTGAAACTCTCATGTCCATCCAGAAAATTGGGTCCTAAGTACATCGGTCCTTTCACTGTAAAGAAACTTATCTCTCCAGTGGTGGTCCGGCTAGATCTTCCAGAACGGTACAAGATACATCCTTCCATGTATCGCTCCTGAAACCGGCTGTTCCCGATCCCTATCCATCTAGGGGCTACACGCCTCAGGCTCCGGTCATCATAACAGGGGAACCTGAATATGAGGTTCAGGAGATCCTAGACTCACGTATCAGACGGAGATCCCTGGAATATCTCATACAATGGAAGGGATATGGACCAGAAGAAAGAACGTGGGAATCCGACACCGATGTCCATGCTCCAAAACTGATTCATCGTTTTCATCTCCAGCATCCGGACAAACCGGGTACCACATGCCTCCGGAGGCGGCATCCTAGGATGGGGGCTCTGTCAGGTCCCCGCCGCGGTACTCGCCTTGGTCCCACGCCGCGTCCTCCTTCTGACCCACGCCGCCAATATGGCGCCGCACGAAGAGGGGTCCGACGTGGCAGACCCGCTCACTCCCCGGCATTGACTGTGCCGCAATCTTCTTCCCGGCACTGTGATCTTCAGGACGGCCGGAACACGTTCCGTCTCTCGCAAGCCCTCTAGTGGCGCGCGCACATACAAATCCTCTTCTTAAAGGCACAGTCGGCAACATTCCCAGGTGTATGGAATCAGATTAATCTTGACATCAGAGGGAGTATCCCCCCCTTCTTCCTTTAAATCTGTGCCCTTTAGTTCATTCTGTGCTCCCTACGTATATGTGCTTCCTTATCGTTGTTTCATTGGATATTGACCCTTCGCTTGTCTTATCGTGTCTGAACCTTCGCTGCCTGAACTGACCTCTGCTTATCCTGACTTCCTCTACGTCTCATCCCTATCGGTACTACTTAACCCGACACCCCTGCCTTTACACACACACACACACATATATATATATATATATACACACACCAGCTTACAAAGACACACATACCTACACTGCTCTTACACACACCTGACTATACACATACACACATATATACACATACACTGCACTTACACCCCTTTCTCCCCATCTCTTAGCTTTCTCATCTTCTATCTTCCATCCAGTTGTGGGAGCATGAGGTCTGTCATTTCAGACCTCTGTTTTACTGCTCCCTCATCACCACCCGCCGGCAATTGATGCCAAGCGCTGGGATATGACATCATCCCCACGCTCGGCATCAATAGCCGGCGCGTAGTGATTAGGGAGCACGGAAGCTGAGGTCTGAAGTGCTAGACCTCGAGCTCCCTAATGTTGGGCTAGTTAGAGGGAGATAGTGTTCTCCCCAACCAGCCCTGCTCATCGGGCGCCCGCTGATCACGGCTAGTTGGGGAGATCACGATCTTGCACCTACCTCGGAGTGGCCCTGAAGACCGGCCCAGGGGAGGCGGCTTCTCCGCTCGCCCCTCCCCTAGAGATACGTGGCTTCGTGGGGAATCGTGATTCTCCGGCTCGGTAAGTTTCAGTACCCGGCGTATAAGACGCCCCCGACTTTTGAGAAGATTTTCACGGGTTAAAAAGTTGTCTTATACACCGGAAAATATGGTAATTTTAATTTAATTAGTCCAATGCTGTAATGGGTGTGGCTAACATTAAGGGCATTTAAGTGGGAGCCATTTTGTAAGAGGCTCACTTAACTGTTTTTCTATATATGGATTGTCCCACTCTCCCTTTAATTAGTGGGGTTGTGGAGGTGTCTAACTTGTTGTTTCACAGCGGCAGGGATAGTTGGGGATAATTGTTTTGGTACAGTGGGTTTTGATTTGGTTTTACTAATTTGACTTGGTTCAAGTTAGTTTGTTAGGTTTCGAGCTGGCCTGTGGCTCAGAACCTGGGGTGGTGTAGGGGTGTCTCGGTATGCCCCTGCATCGTTTTTTTTGTTAATTTGGATGGTGTAGGGGTGTCTCTGTATGCCCCTACATTGATTATTATTTGGTTATTCGGTGTGGTGTAGGGGTGCCTTGGTATGCCCCTATATGGGTTATTATTTTATTAAACGGTGTGGTGTAGGGGTGTCTTGGTATGCCCCTACAGTGGTCAACGGGTTAATTTGGAGGCACCTGGTATGTGTTGGTGCCAAATGTTTACAGTTAATATGTTTATCATTGGGGGTCATTGTCAATGTTTATGAAGGGGAAATATGTTATCATTGTTTAATTGTGGTGGTCTGTTTTGACAATGACATTAAATATTGTAAATTGTTAATAAAGCTGAGGAAATTTATATTTGCATTCAATAAAGGTGTATGTGTCTTTCTTGGGGAGATGTTGGTTTGTGGGTACAGTTATCCTGGGGGGCACATTCGACTATAAGAAACGAAAAAAAATATGAAAATAACAAAATTAAGTTTAAAAATATATTAAAATAGGCACACAACCACTTTGTATCACTCCCACTTGAAATAAAAAAAAACTTACTATTTTTTTTATTTCTTATTAAAGAAATATCCATACAGAGTATTATTCTGCTACAAAAATGTTGATGAACATAAATGAGGGTCAAAATGGGGAGCTATAGCATTTAATGTACTTGTCTATTATTATTATTATTATTATTATTACTTCTACACTGTTATTTAAATTAACTACATGTGTACATGGCATCATCCCCTATCCAGCTGTTAAAAAAAGTAAAGGCCGTAAGGACAACGAGCCTGGAGGAAAAGAGGATGACACCAGTAAGTGAAAGTGAGACAGGTCAATGGCTTAGGCAGTATGCAAATCATCCTGCTGCAGAGCTAATTGAATTTAGTTTTACACTAAAGGGTTTTCTATTCTATTTCGGCAGACCAAAGTTAAAACTGTTCACAAAGATTTTAAGTCTGCTTTGTCTTTTCCAGAAGTAGTAAAGGAGAAGCTTACAAAAGGTGGCTTTTTTTGAAAATATTTTTTAAATTACTCACACTTTGTTTCTGAATGAAAAGGTTTTACAATTGCGATGCTCCCTTAAAAAAAAAAGCAAATTTCTTCTAATTCATCACCTATTTTACCCTAAAGGGGAGTCGGTAAATTATTACATTGAGGGAAATCCAAAGAGTTGCTTACATCATAAGGATTACACAACAAGTGCAAAAAATGCAGAGGCATGGAACCAATAAAACAAATGCCTTATATGTTTGCAGCTATATAAAGCTCTTAATCATAGCCACTATACGTGTGGGTGATACATGAATATGCATTTGAAATAGTTAATGTTTCAGTGGTATTGGTGTTTTCACATCTGTTTTCTAACCCATTGTTGAATCCCTCCTCTTTTTAACTGAGGTGCTCCCTTCAGTCCCCTATGGACATACCAGTACGTCCATAAAACACATCTCAAGAAACCCGTATGGACATGCTGGTATGTCCTGACCTTCTTGCAGCCAGAGGAATTTCTGCTTCGCGATCGCCTGTAACAGCTACCGGCGCAAACCCAGGAAAACTGTTAACGTTTTAAATTCCCGCTGGGATACCAGATCGCTCCGATGAGACACTGTGATCTCTATGCAAGGCTATGGGGACTTGCATGGAGATCACAGTGTGATCTGTGCAGGGGGATCGCAGGGAGAAACAGGAAACAGGAATAAAAAAAAAAAAAAAAAATAATAATAAAATCCAAGGGACACCACTCTATGCTAATCCTACTGGATCTCTCTGCTGATTTTGACCTTGTGGACAACCCTCTTCTCCTTCAAACTCTACATGCTCTTGGTCTCCGTGACACTGCTCTCTCCTGGTTCACTTCCTACCTCTCTGATCGTACCTTCAGCGTCTCTGTATCCAGTAACACTTCTGCTCTCCTCCCACTCTCAGTGGGGGTACCCCAAGGCTCAATTCTAGGACCCCTTCTATTCTCTCTACAAGATTTCTCAAGGGCTGCCCCTATCCTCTGGAATGCTCTCCCCGGCCTATCCGCCTTTCTCCGTGCCATTATTCCTTCAAAAAATCCCTCAAGACCCACTTCTTTAAGGACGCTTACAACATAGCACATTAATGCCCTCCCATATTCTTTTAGCTCAACTTTCCTAGTCCCTCTCCCGCAATACTTTTTATAGCGTGGCTGGTCTATACCGAACAACGGCACTTTTACCTATTGTGTAATACACCCTAAATCCCTCTAGACCAGGGGTGTCCAAGTTTTTTCTGCAGTGGGTCACTTCATCAGAATTGTATAGGTGCGAGGGCCGCACTCATTTTTCACTGTGAGAAAATAAGGTCTTTAAAAAAATATGCAGATTAAAATAAAGTAAATGACACAAAACCTTTACTTTTCCTCTCACTGATTTCTGGGCCTAGAAAGGTTTGTGACTACAAATTCAGGATAATTAAAAATGAAATACTTCTATTTATTTCTAGCGATGCACCAAAATGAAAATTCTGGACCAAAACATTCACAGTTCACTTAGCCAAAACCAAAAATGACCTCCCACCTTTATAAATAATAATACAAACTCACATTTTTAATTAAAGTAGGAAACACACCACAATTGGACAAAAAAAATAGCAATATGACTTGGCATGATAGTAAATGCTGGTACCTAGGCATGATGCTGTTAGCAATCACACTCCTATCATGCCAAGTCAGCCAGTACATGCTGGTACAGGGTGGCTGGAAGTGATGTGTAGACCCCATACTGCTGGCAGCATCAATACACAAGGGGGGCAGCTAGCTAGATTTCAGCATGTACTGGCTGACTTGGCATGATAGGAGTGTGATTGCTAACAGCAAAGTCCCATCATGCCTAGGTTCCAGCACTTACACATCCAACCAGTAAATGCTGGAACCTAAGCATAATGGGACTCTGATTGCTGTTAGCAATCACACTCCTATCATGCCAAGTCAGCCAGTACATGCTGGTACAGGGTGGCTGTAAATGATGTGCAGACCCCAAACTGCTGGCAGCATCAATACACAAGGGGGGCAACTAGCTAGGTTTCAGCATGTACTGGCGGACTTTGCATTATAGGAGTGCGATTGCTAACAGCACAGTGCCATCATGCCTAGGTTCCAGCACTTACACATCCATGCTATCACACACACATTCATATACTCATTCATTCACAGATTAATTCCCTCAATCACGCATACTCATTCAAACACCCTCCCCACCCCCTTACCTGAACTGCAGCTCCTCGATGCCGCTCACAGACTTCAGAAGAGGGCGCGGCCTCCCTCTGCGTTCCCTGGTACCGCACAGAGGAAGCAGGACTGGAGCAGAGTCATGTGATGTCACGTGAACTCTGCTAGGTTCCGCTTCCTCTATGCAGTACAGAAGACCCTCCCACAGGTAAGTAGCAGGGCTCGAGGTGCGGCCCACGTAAGATCAGTTGCCCTGGCTGCCGATCTTACGCGGGCCGCACCTCGAGGTCTCGCGGGCCGCATGTTGGACGCCCCTGCTCTAGACTGTAAGCTCATTTGAGCAGTGATGTCATTGTCACATCACTGGCATCAGAGGACCTCTAACCATACTGCACTGATAACAGTGCAAATTAACCCTTTTACTGCTAAGGACGTAGTGGTTACGTCCGCACAAGTGGGCTTCAGGTGCTAAGGACGTAACCACTACGTCCTCAGCAGTGACTTACGATCTGGCGGGTGTCTTTCTCCTCCAGCGATGACATCATCTCACAACTTTAACAACTGACAATTGTCAGTTAAAGAGGTATGGGGGCATGCTTTCCGCAGTCCCATCAACTACCACAGTCTCAGGGACTGCCTGACTGGACCCTACAAGGTTTCTGTGGTCAGGCTCGGGAAACAGGGAAAGGAGCAGGCAGAGGCCAGCGGTACTCTTCCCCGATGGCAGCTCTTCTGCTGGGTGGGTGCTTGTGGAGACCGCAGTGCCATCTACTACACCCAGAAAACTTTCTTCCTTTCTCTGGGAAGGGAAGTCAATTGCAAGCCCTCCTGGACCAACATCCTCAGGTGTAAAATCAATTAAATCTACAATCTCTGGATCCGGTTGTGGTGTACAGTCACATAGTTCCACTATCGGATCTGGGTTAGCTGTCCAGTATCCCTGTGACTCATTCCCATCCACCCCTCCTGGGTCAACATCCTCAGGTGACCATGCAGTAAAATCAATTAAATCCATCGTCACTGGGGCATACTGTTGCACATGGTCAAACAACTCTTGATATGCCTGTTCCAGTTCCCATTCTTGTGTGACCAAATAATCCAGGTCAGCCCACAGCTCAGGCACGTATGGGATATCCTCCGCCCTTCGCTTCTGGACGTCTTCCTCCCAACACTCCGATGCACTACCGAAGTCGGGATCCTTTTCTATAATTGCCAATAATAATCCCGGGCCGCCGAAGCCATAGCCCTCTGTGGGACCTTTATCCTCCAGCCCCAGGCACAGCTGTGCTGCGTACCACCGCAGAGCCCGATATCCATCTTCCAACCTCAGCTCTGTCTGGACCAGCACCTCCAGCTCAGCCACCCATTCCTCTTTGGGCTGCTTCCCCAAGAATGGCATCCGCAAATTCCGCTGGAGCCAAAACCTTTCCTCAAAGGTTGGGAGACTTTTTCCCTTAATTTCCAAGTGGAGAACCTCCCTCCAGAGCTTCAGGCGGGTACAATTCCTCTGGATCAGCTCTGCGTAGCTGACTTCCCTTCTCTTTCCTGGAGATAGATCCCGGTGCAAAGGAAGTGTCCCTCAGACTAGGAAGCAATCCCACTTCTGAAACCAATGTAACGGGTTCACCAAGAGAGCTGTAGTAACTCCCAGAGATCACCCACATGTATCCTCCTCTTGTCCCCGGAATCACTTCCAGCACCAGCCAGCATGTGCACCTTGTAACACTGCTATGTGTACCCAATAAGTAGACATACAACTACCTTGAACTGAGTACAGCAGGAATGAACAGTTTATTATTGTAAAACAGACTCATAAATTAACATTGATAAATAGGTGCATGTAGACAACCCAACCTTTAATCCCCAGGCAGCAATCCTATTGATGGGCTTAATTAAACAATGGAGTTCCTGCCTGTGCTATCTTTGTTGGACAGCCAGGCTGGAGCCATCTCTGAGTACCTTGGGGCCCTGTATGACAGGTCATTCTGTCACACTCCCCTCTCCCCTTTTATCCTCCCTTCCTTCCTCCCTCTCTACTTAGCCCCTTCCCCCTCCCCCCTTCCTTTTTTTTTCTCTCTCTCTTTCTTTTCTTCTTTTTCCCCTTCCCGGTACAATGTTTCCCAGTGCCGCGACGAAGGCCCTCACGCTTCTCTCTATTAATGCTCGGGGTCTTAATATCCCAGAGAAACGTTCACACCTGCTAAACAATTTACGCAGGGAAAAGGTTTATATAGCCTTTATCCAGGAAACGCACTTCTACAAAGGTCGAGCCCCTAGGCTTCCTGACCGGTTCTACCCTACTGGTTTCTTTAGCTCTAACCCTGCCGCGAAGTCGAAAGGAGTTGCCATCCTTCTCTCTAAATCTCTCCCCTTTCGGGAACTAGGTGTTTGTGCTGATCCGGACGGGCGTTATTTGTTTCTCAAGGGGACTGTCGCGACCCAGACATATACTTTTGCCAACCTTTACCTCCCTAACCGGGGCCAACATGTGTCTCTGAAACAGATCCTCGCTAGACTGCAGGACTTTGCTGAGGGGATTCTGGTGTTGGGGGGTGACTTTAACGTGGCTCTGCACCCCTCTACGGACACCTCCTCTGGCCACTCCCGCGTCCCTCGCCGCGTCCTACGCTCTCTTCTTTCTCTGCTCTCCACGTACCGCCATGTTGACTGTTGGGGGGCTCTTCACCCCTCCGATAGGGACTACACTTTTTTCTCCACCCCTCATAACTCCTATTCCCGTATTGACTACTTCTTCGTTCCCTATCGCCATGCTGTCTGGGCTGCTATTGGTCTGACGACGTGGTCCGACCATGCTCCCGTGATACTATCCCTGACCTCGCCTCTGACTCGCCCCATGGAGCGCTCCTGGCGTCTGAATGACGCTATCCTTTCCGATGAGGCGGTGAACTATGAGACCTCTCAAGCTTTATCCCTTTACTTCAGTGAAAATACGTCCCCCGATGTCCCAGCACTTACTGTCTGGGAAGCCCATAAAAGTGTGATCAGGGGTCACTACATACGGCTCTGCTCCCAGCGAAAGAAGGCGGCGGGGAGGGAGATCAGCTCCTTGTGCACACGCATCGCGGTGCTAGAACAGGCCCATAAGACCTCTCTGTCCAGAGACGTCTTGCAGCAACTTACGCTTCTCCGTGGGAGGCTGGCCACAATCCTTAACGATAAACACCACTGCTCTTACGCAACAAAGCGATGTTCCGCGAACACGTCGACAAGCCTGACAAGTATTTGGCACGTGCCCTCCGTGGCTCCCGCCGCCTCACCTATATCCCTAGAGTTCGTTCGGCTGATGGCCGTTTACACCTCCTCCACTCTGATATCTCGCGGAGTTTCCTCGATTACTATACGGGCCTTTACAACCTTCTGTCTTTGGATGGTGACCCCTCCCGTCCGCCGAACGTTCGGGGTTGACTATGTGGACCGTACAATCCATACGGGCATCCCCACGGCCGCTGCGGAGGCGCTGGATGCTCCCATCTCACTGCCTGAGTTCGTTCAAGCAGTGAAATCCTCCAAAACCGGGAAGTGCCTGGGGCCCAATGGTTTGCCTTTGCGGTATTACTCTGGCTTTCAGGACACCCTTGGCCCTTTCTTTGTCTCTGCCTTCAACTCAATCCTGGAGGGGGGCCAGATTCACGCGCATACTTTGATGGCTTCCATCTCCCTTATCCCTAAGGAGGATAAAGATCCGGAGCAGTGTGGCAGCTACCGCCCCATTTCGCTCCTCAACTCTGATCTGAAGCTCTTTGCGAAGATCCTCGCTACGCGCCTGAAACCGTTACTGCCCTCCCTGGTCCATCCAGATCAGACCGGTTTTGTGCCGGGCCGTGAGGCCCGAGACAGCACCATTCGTGCGCTTAATTTATTGCACTATGCAAAAGTCACCTCTACGCCTACCATCTTTCTCTTGACTGATGCGGAGAACGCTTTTGATAAAGTTGACTGGGCATTTCTACTGGCTACTCTTCGCCGTATGGGTTTTGGTCCGGGGTTCCTCGCCTGGGTCAGCTCACTCTACACGTTCCCCTCCGCACATCTCCGCATCAACGGTTCTCTATCTGATGCCTTTCCTATCCGCAATGGGACCCGCCAGGGCTGCCCTCTATCGCCGATGTTATTTGTGCTCTCCCTGGAGCCTTTACTGCAAGCAATAAGGCTAAACCCCAATAAGGGCCTGCAGGTGGGTCACACCTCTCATAAACTCCTGGGATACGCGGACGACCTTCTTTTTACGGTCTCTCAGCCTCGGATCTCTCTTCCTTCTATATTGCGGGAGCTTCAGTTGTATGGTGCCCTCTCCCACTTTAAGATAAACATGTCCAAGTCGGAGATCCTTAATGTCACCTTGCCTCCACAGGATTGTGGTGCTTTAAGTGCTCTTTCTCCTTTCAAGTGGTGCACCTCGAAGTTGCGATACCTGGGAATCTGGTTGTCCGCTGATCTTACTCAGCTTTATGCTCACAATTTCCTTCCTCTGCTGACATCTTTGTGATCTGATCTGCGCAGATGGTCTGGGCTTGCGATCTCTTGGCTTGGACGTATTAATACCTTAAAAATGACTGCTATGCCCCGACTATTGTACTTGTTTAAACTCTCCCCATCCATATACCTCTCTCATTCTTTTCCGCCGTCCGCTCTGCTTTTCTTGGATTTGTGTGGGGGCGTCGTTCCCCCCGCGTTAGCTTTAGTACGTTAATCCTCCCCAAGTCAAGAGGGGGCCTTGAGCTCCCCTGCCCTCGTACTTATTATAGAGCCTGCCATCTCCTTTGGGTCTTGGAGCGGGTGCATAACTCGTCTCAGAAGCAGTGGATTGGCGTGGAGGATGCTCTTTTGGGCTTCCCTGCCCGGTCCCTGCCCTGGCTGGCAATTCCCACGGCCAACAGGCAGGCTTCCCATCATCCGTTTCTCAAGGCGACGCTTCATGTCTGGCACTCCTTGCTGCGAGGCACCACGCTGTCTACCATCCCGTCGCCACTCACCCCGGTGCGGGATAATCCGGATTTCCCTCCGGGTATGGGTGTTCCGGGCCCGGTTCCACTATTCGCAGCTTCATCACTTTTTTAGGTCCCTGAGTCGGCCCCATCATGTCCTCAGGGACCTTACCACGTTTGAGCGCCTCTGCGTTACCGCCTCGCTCCCTGCTCATGGCGTCTCCCTTCTCTATGGCCTCCTCCTGACAGTCTTGTAATCCCGCTGCTCCCCCTTTATGGGCAAATGGGAGTCTTCTCTGCACATGGTCTTCTCGGAGGATCAGTGGGAGAAGATGTGTGTTCTTACACACCGCTGCTCCATCAGCAATAGGGACCAGGAAATGTCCTACAAGCTGCTCGCCCAGTGGTACCGATCTCCTGCTTCTACTGCGCGCTACAATTCTGCTGTGTCGGACGCGTGCTGGAGGTGCGGTTTTTCACCTTGTTCCATCCTCCACCTTTGGTGGGACTGCCCTAACATACGCCCTTTCTGCCCCCCCCCACGATACGGGAGTGGTTTCAACGCGTTGAGAGGACACGGACCCTTGACGAGCTGATGTGTTCCGCCTCGGATGCAGTAGCTAAACATCTGCGCACCTGGTTCTATTGGCTCCTTTCTGATTCTCCGGTCAGCTCCTTATTTGACACGCCACCCGTGTGAACGTAACGGATCCATACTGGGCCTTAAACCCCCCCCTTTTTCTTTTCTTTTTTCTCTTCTTTTCTTTCTTTCTTGTCTTTTTCCCTTCCCCCCTCCTCCCCCTTCTCCCTTCCCCTTCTGGGGAACCATGCACCTCCTTGCCATGCCCCACTTTTGCAACTGTATGTCCTACTTTTCGTACATTATATACCGTACTTTTCCATGTGATCTGCTGCTGTGTCATGCGGTCAGTGTATGGGTTTCATGGTGACGTCTCCTCGTCATGTTCCCTGTAAGTTTTCCCTAGCATGATCTTATGCCTTGTCTTTTTGCTGTCACAGATTATTTGTTGGGGTTTCTCCCATAATGTACTGATGTTACCTGCCGCTCGTGTGGGTCGCGATCACATGACTATGCTCGTTTGGAATGTCTCGGATGTACTTCCCATACTTGTTGGTTCCACAGGTTATTATGCTCATGTATGCTACCTGCAAAATGTGTTCCCTATTTTCCCTTCCCCGATTTTTCCTTTCTGTATCCCTGAAAAATTTGAAAATCTCAATAAATATTGATTTACCCTAAAATGCATTGTTTTCAATGGGTTTAGGGACCGCCCATTGTCCTTAAGGGGTTAATACGGGAACCAGTAACTGAGTATGTGTGAATGAGTATGTGTGAATTAATGAGTATGTGTTTATGTATGTATCAATGTGTGATACATGGATGTGTAAGTGGGGGCAAAGATTGCAGAGGCAGGCTGTGTGGGGGCAAATATGGCATAGGCAAGCTCTTTGGGGACAATGATGGCACAGGAAGGCAATTTGAATGCTGGACAGGTCCTCTGGATGCAATCTGGTTTCCAGGCAAAATCCTATGTGTGCAATCTGAATGCCAGGACTGTCCTTTGGAGTATGTGACCTGTGATCCATGTCTGCAATTAAGCATTTACGTGCATTATTTACATGCGGACGTTCACTTGTTTCCAGAGAGGAGGATCCCGTGCAGAACTGCAGGAGACCTGGATCCTCCTCTTTGGCAGCTGGTGAACGTTTGTGGGATGCGCACAGAGAACCTCCGTTGCTGCCGGCACCTCCGCCGGGCTTCTATGAAAGAGCACCGGCATGACCTTCTGGTGCTTAGTCATAGAAGCCCCTGGGGAGTACCGGCCAGCAGCAGCGGAGGTTTTCTGCAGGCATGGGGCAGACGTCAACCGGCTGGCCCCACTAGACACCAAGGAATGGTAAATTGGGGGGGGTAGGAGTGCCATATAGGGGGTTAAAGGCATATCAGGGAGGCAGAGTGGCATATAGGGGTGTATAAGGCATATCTGGGGCAGAGTTGCAAATAAGGGGTTAAAAGGAATATCAGGGAGGCAGAGTGGCTTATAGGGGTTACAAGGCATATCAAGGAGGCAGAGTGGCATATTCTGGGGGGCAGATGTGCAAATAAAAGGAAATAAAAAACTTTTATCAATCATAGTTTTTATTAAATATGAACAAAAAGTTTACATGTGAATTAATACCGTATTTGCTCAATTATAAGATGACCCTGATTATAAGACACCCCCCCCAATATCTGAATACTAATTTAGGAAAAAAAAAGAAAAAGCCTGAATATATTGGAAAAAAGTTTTACCAGTAAATGTTAATTCATGTAAACTATGTAAACTATTTTTTTTAAATAAAAGCTATGATTGAGAAAAATATTTAGTTTTTATTTCCTTTTATTTTCCAACCTGCCCCCCCCCCAGTTATGCACATCTGCCCCCAGGCTTGCCACTCTGCCCCAGAAATGCCTTATATCCCCTATATGCCGCTGTGCCCCATGATATGCCTTTTAACCTTCTAAATCAACTTCTGCTGCAGCCGGAAGGAGGTGCGGTTAGCAATGGGAGTTGTCTGCGTTCATCGCACAGACCTTCCCCGGCTGTCAGAGAGAATTCCCCGCGCCGGAACTCTCCTCACTGACAGCCAGGGTAGGTCTGCACGATGGACGCAGACAACCCACCGCTGCTAACCGCACCTCCTTCCGGCTGCAGCGGAAGTTGTCTACGCGAATCGCTGCGGGGGATCTGGATCTTAGTCTCATAGTCAGACCTATTTGAGGTCTGATTATAAGACGACCCTGATTAAAAGACGAGGAGTCTTTTTCAGAGCAAATACGGTATTTACTAATAAAACATTTTTCCTATCGGGTAGTCTTATATTCAGGCTTTTTCTTTTTTTCCTAAATTAATATTCAAATTTGGGGGGGTCATCTTATAATCGAGCACATACGGTAATATCTGCCCCCAGGTTTGTATATCTTATTCGGATGAGGTATAGCTACAATGCTGTGTTTTCAATATGTTCTTTATTTGATCTATACCTAAACTACACAAGGAAGACAGCTGTGGCACAGTGAAGGAGGAGACAAAGGAACTCTGAGGGTGATGACAGAGGAGAGTGCACCAGAGGGGTGGCCTGCACATGGTGCCTGAACACGTCTAGAACCTCCATTTTGGGTTACATGCCCGACTCACATAATTAATTTGCTATACAATTGGCATAGTATTGTACTCCTGCCCTGCACGTGTGGTGTGAGGACATCTCAACTGTTGTCATGCTATTTTTTTTTGGGGGGGGGGCATGATTGGATGTTAGGGAGCTTGGGCAAGTGGGGGGGGGTTGTCAAGCAAATGTTTGCCTAGGGTCCAATCAATGTTCCAAAACGCCCTGACCCAAGAAAAGGTGAACAATTTCAGATCAAACGGTTTCACATGTGTTTGACAGAGTATGTGGCATTTTTAAAATGCTTCTTTGAATTAAGGTATGGCAAACTAATTAGAGCATTAAAAGGGAGATTTCCCAGCATAAAACAAATATAGGAATAAATGTGGGAAGAAGTTGTAACTTTCAATTATGGGTGTTTTTAGAGGGTATATAAGCAATAGAGTTTGGACATACTACTTGAGGGTGGATATATTGATACATGGGCTGTAACCCCAAAATATTTGCATAACAAGTTGCATGGTGGATATACACAAAGATATGTGTGTGTTACTATTTTCTTCTGTGTGGGCATGTAATATGTTCGTGCTGGTACTTTAGAGCCTGCTAAAAAAAAACTTATTGCAGTGCAGTGGAGGCTGCTGATTAGCTTTTGAATGGAAGAGGGGAAGATGGGCTAAACCTTTGTTTAAATAAAAATGTAATTGTCTTGTGCCATGCCTATGCTGTGGGTATAGGGAGGCATCTTTCATGTGACTGTAAATCTAACTTTTACTAGACAGATCCTGTCATAAATGTTATGTAGAAACCTGGCCAGACGCATTATAAAATCAATGGAACACGAACAGCATCCAAGCAGGGCAGTAGAGGGATTCAAATTTTTTAGTAACCACTTCCGAGTTTCTTACTAAAAAATAAAAACCTCACACACAGACTCAGGCAATCTCACACTCACAGAGACTCAGGCAATCTCACACACACACAGAGAGACTCAAGCAGTCTCACACACAGATACTCAGGCAGTCTCACACACATACACACACAGACTCAGGCAGTCACACATAAATAAGTAAAATGTACTGTAAAAATTTCAAGCTGTTTAGCATATATATATATATTTAAGCAGTTAATCAAAGTGTTCAATATAAGTCTGGAAAAAGTATGCACTGGTGCTTTTAGATAACTGATTGTGATTTTTTATGTGACAAATGCTATTAAACATTTAGAGTGTTACTGAACATTTTTTTTTTTAAAAACTACTTTTTGTAAACAAGGTGAAAACTTCATGTACATCAAGAAACTGTTTGAGTCAAATTGGTATCTGCCGTTTTCACCTTTTTTCAAGAAGTATATATATTTTTTTACAAATCTATGATGCCTCTTTTGATGTTTTATCAATTGCATTTGTCACATAAAAAATCTCAATCAATAATCTAAAAAGCACCAGTGCATACTTATATTAATATTAATTAACAAATATTATATATGTATAATATAATTTATACATTTAACATTAATAATAAATGTTAATTTTATTAATAATAAAGAAAAAAACCATAAACAAATTATTACCAGAGTAATATCAGAGTCACATAACAAAAAAAATCACGATCAATCTAATAAGCACCAGTGCATACCATTAATTAATGCTAACTACCATTATTATATTGGTGGGCGGTCCCGATGACAGTGGGCGGTCCCACTGACAACGGGGGAGTTCCCACTGATGTCGGGGGCGTTCCTGCTGACAGCAGCGGGAAACACCCTCATTTCAAGGGGAAAATGGGAGGGGAGCGGGGCATGTCAACACCCCACTCCCGCGACTCGGAGGATTCGGGTCTTGACCCGGAGAACCGGAGGAGGAGCGCTCACCCGCCAATCTCCGGGTCAAACACGGAAAGTTCCCAGGTATGGAGATGGAGGAGGGGATAGATCAGAACAGAGGAGGTATGTAATAATAAAAATTCACATAAAATACAAATGATAGTATTACATGTATGCTTATTAATACAAGGTGCCTAAATAACAAAATGGGGGAACTAGAGGCAATAGCATACACTAAGCAATTGCATTAAGCACAACGCAAACATTAAACTTTAAACAGTTAACTTAAGTGGTTACGCATTATTTAGGAAGGATAGAAAAAACAGGAAAGGTGGTGGGTTATGTTTGTATGTCAACAATGAGCTAAAGTCAAATATTAAGCAAGTAGAATGTGACGAGGAAAATGCAGAAGCTTTATTGGTTAATACTGATGAGGAAGAACAGCTGTTAGAGCAAATTGGGAAAGTTGCATATCTGGGTAACACGTTAATTATTGCAGCTTTTCATTACAGAGGGACTAATAGTTCTGCAAGAGGATTCAGGTTTTTGAACCTGTTAAATGACACCTTCATGGCACAACTGGTACAAGCACCAACTAGAAAGGACTCTTGACTGGATCTTGTTACAACAATAATGATCTATTGTAATACATTTAGGTAGGGGAGCACTTGGGTAATAGTGATCACAATATGGTGTATATTTAAATAAATTCAAAAAAGAAATTGCACTTGGGGAATACTAAAACATATAATGTTAAAAAGGCCATTTTCAATAAGATAAGGGCAGCTTTACAACACATTGACTGGCATAAACTCTCTAGTGGAAGAAAACACTGAGGAAAACTGCTAAGCCACATTGGTTTCAAAGAAATAAAAAAAAAAGAAAATGGCTTTTAAAGCATTTAAAACAGACAAATCAGAGGCATCCTATATAAGATATAAGGAAGCCAATAATGAATGCAAAAAGGTGATTAGATGGGCTAAACTAGAAAATGAGAAAGTGATAGCCAAAGAGAGCAAAACCAAACCCCAAAAATTCTTTAGGTACATACATTTAATAGATACATAAATAAATGAAAGTGTAGCTACATTGAAAAGCAGAAACTGACGTCATATTCCGGCGCTCAGCAGTGAGCACCGCGGCAGAGCAGCGACCACCGCAGGACGTCTACAAGGTAAGTGAACTTCAAAGGGGGAGAGGGTAGATAGTGAGGAGGGGTAGATAGGGAGTGAAACGTGGGGAGAGGGGGTAGATAGTTAGGATGGGATAGATAGGGCGAAGGGAGTGAAATGGGCGAAGAGGTAGATAGGGACAAGGGAGGGAGATGGGGTAGATAGGGAGAAAGGAGGGTAGCAAGAATATTGAAATAAAGAATGAGAGAGAGAATTAATGGATTAATGTGTGGATGCATTGAGTGAATGAGTGAGGGAGTGAGAATTAATGTGTGGATGAATTGTGTGAATGAGTGAGAGTATGAATTAATGTGTGGATGAATTGTGTGAATGAGTGAGAGAATTAGTGAATTTGTGAGAATGCATTAATGAATATGTGTAAATAATTTGTGTGAAAGAGTGAAAGAATAAATGATTGTGTGAATGAATTGTGTGAATGAAAGTGAATTAGTGAGTGACTGTAACAAAGATCCTATGGCACGTCCTATGTGTGTGTAATTTGGGTGCTGGTCAGGTTCTATGTTGGCAGTGTGGATGTCAGGGCTGGCCTTTGGGGTTTGCAACCTGTGATATATGCCTGTAAGTTAGGGGGCTTTATCTATACCTTTAATGCTGAGTTTTTATGTGAATTCCAATTGATCTATACCTGCAAAGCTGGGTTTGTGTGTTATTCTGTTGATCTATATCTGCTATGTTCCTGTCACGTATGCTAACACCAAAAGCACTCACCGCAGGAGATCTTCGGAATAAGGAGTCACCAGGAACTCAGGATGATCCCAACAGTGAAGGAGCTGCAGTGATAGCTGAAAACGGTGGATACTGAGCTGAAGCAGCGAGGTGCAGAGGTAGTAGATATGGGAGCAGCCCAGGATCAGAGATACGATGCCGGACGACAGACGAGCCAGGGATCGGATACACAATGCGGATAGTCAGCCAAGCCAGGGTCAGGTACACGATGCGGGTAGTAAGACAAGCCAGGGGTCGGATACACAATGCGGATAGTCAGCCAAGCCAGGGTCAGGTACACGATGCGGGTAGTAAGACAAGCCAGGGGTCGGATACACGATGGTCACAGGCAGAGGTACAAAATCAGCAGGCAAAAGGGTAGTCAGGAAAATCCAATGGTCAACTAAATAGCAACAAAGCAAACTCAAGTTCAAAACGGAGAAAGACCACAACAGGGTGCCTGTGGACAGATCTGCAGGGTTTTTGAATCTGGCGCCACAGAAAGCCACGCCCCCAACAGAGCGTCAGGGGCGTGTCCTAAGACGTCCTTCTGACTCACGACTCCAGCCGTGAGAATTGGCTGCGCCCCCAGTGGAGACCGGCGAACCGGTAAGTAGACCTCTCTGGGGATTCCTTAGGCAGCGAGCAGTTTTCACTCTGATCGCTGCCGAATCCCCAGATCTGCCTTCCCGCTTCCTGCACCGGCGATCGGGTTGCAAATCGCCAGTGCAGGGAGATCGGGAACTCCGGACCCCCCCGCACTTACGTGCCGACGTCCGCCCGCCGGAGACGGAGCCCGGGCTCTCCAGCTTGGGTCTTCGTGACCCGCGAGCGGATCGCCGCACACAAGGACCCGGGACCGCGACGGGTCCCGGCACCGGACCCGGGACCGCGACGGGTCCCGGCACCGGACCCGGGACCGCGACGGGTCCCGGCCCCGGACCCGGGACCGCGACGGGTCCCGGCCCCGGACCCGGGACCGCGACGGGTCCCGGCCCCGGACCCGGGACCGCGACGGGTCCCGGCACCGCGACATTACCCCCTCCTCGAAGGCCGGCCGATGGCCGCAACGTCCCAGGCTTGGTGGGATATTTGAGGTGAAACGACCGGAGCAACGCAGGGGCATGTACATCAGTGGATTTAACCCAGGACCTCTCTTCTGGACCATACCCCTTCCAGTGAACCAAATAAAATACAGAATTTCTGACTTTCTTGGAATCCAGTATAGATTGGACCTCGTATTCAACATGAGAATCAATTATAAGCGAACTAGGGCGAGGAATAAATCTGGTAAAACGGTTGCAGGTGAGGGGCTTAAGTAGAGACACATGAAAAACGCGAGGTATTCTAAGGGAGAAAGGAAGATTAAGTTCATAGGCTACTGGGTTAATTTTGCGCAGAATTCGAAAAGGACCAATGTAACGTGGGGCAAGTTTCATGGAGGGAACTTTAAGCTTAATATTTCTTGTGGATAACCACACACGATCATTAGGCATATAAGACGGGCCCAACCGACGACGACGATCAGAATGCTGTTTATATTTGAGGGCCGCTGTGGATAAGGCACGACGGACTTTGTCCCATACGGAAGGTAATGGTTTGACATAAGAATCTACCGCTGGGACCTGGGAATCCTTGAATGAATCGGGCAAAGAGGAGGGATGGTAACCATAATCACAAAAAAAACGGAGTAAGTAATGATGATTCATGAACAGTATTATTTCTAGTGAATTCGGCCCAGGGCAGAAGTTGGGTCCAATTGTCCTGATATGCGTTGATAAATAAACGTAAAAATTGTTCTAGAGTCTGGTTCGTTCTTTCAGAAATGCCATTGGTCTGGGGGTGATATGCTGAGGAATAGGCTAGGGATATCCCTAACGAGGAGCAAAAGGTTTTCCAGAACAATGCCGTAAATTGCACCCCCCTATCAGAAACTATTTGCATAGGAATACCATGTAGACGAACCACGTTATCAACAAAAATAGGGACCAAATCGGGAGCCGAAGGTAATTTAGGGAGAGGAACAAAGTGCGCCATTTTAGAAAAACGATCAACTACAACCCATATAACCGTATTCCCTTCGGAGGGAGGGAGGTCAACGATAAAATCCATGGCTAAATGGGTCCAAGGACGAGAGGGAAGCGGTAAAGGTAGAAGCAACCCGGGAGGTTTAGAATGAGATGCTTTAGCTGTGGCACATGGGTGACAAGAAGCAACATAATCGACACAATCCGACTTTATCTCAGGCCACCAAAACTGTCTACCTATAATTTCCAGCGTACGCCGAGCACTAGGGTGACCTGCCGGGAGAGCCGAATGCGCCCAGGACAAAACCTTACGTCGTTCTGAAGCCGGAACAAACAGAGAACCTATAGGCCATTTACTATGGACGGGTACCTTGGTTTGCGCTTTAAGAATACGTACATACATTGGCGAAAACACATGAGTGGAAACTGACGCAATAACCTGAGATGGGGGGATAATAGGTTCGGGTTCCGACGTATTGTCAGTATCGGATGAGAACTGTCTGGACAAGGCATCGGCCTTAATATTCTTAGACCCAGGACGGTAGGAAATGAGAAAATTGAATCTAGAGAGGAACAAGGACCATCTAGCCTGTCTGGGATTAAGTCGTTTGGCGTGGCTGAGGTATTCTAGATTTTTATGATCCGTCAAAATAGTGACAGTATTCCTTGCCCCTTCCAAAAGATGCCTCCATTCCTGAAGTGCCAAAACAATACCCAGAAGCTCACGGTTGCCCACATCATAATTACTCTCCGCAGGAGAAAATTTCTTCGAAAAATAAGCACACGGGTGAAGTTTTGCATTAAAGTCTTTCCTTTGAGAAAGCACAGCTCCCACCCCAATCTCAGATGCGTCCACTTCCACGACAAAAGGCTTAGTGACATCAGGATGTCGTAACACTGGAGCAGATGCGAAAGCTTTTTTAAGGAGGGAAAAAGCACTAATGGATGCAGCAGACCAGTTTTTACAGTCAGCTCCCTTTTTTGTCATGGCGGTCAGGGGGTGTACAATTTTAGAAAAATCTTTAATGAACTTCCTATAATAATTTGAAAACCCTAAAAATCTTTGCAGGGGACGTAAAGCTTGGGGTTGAGGCCAATCGGAGATGGCAGACAACTTGTTGGGATCCATCTCAAATCCTGCTGCAGAAATTATGAATCCCAGAAACGGAACACTGGCAGCTTCAAACAAACATTTTTCGAGTTTGGCATACAGTCTGTTATGACGAAGGCGCTGAAGAACAACCCGAACATGGGTACGGTGAGATTGAAGATCTGGCGAGTGAATCAGAATGTCGTCCAGGTAGACAATGACGAATTGGAGAGAAATATCACGAAATATATCATTGATGAATTCTTGAAACACAGCCGGAGCGTTACAGAGTCCGAAGGGCATGACCGTATACTCGTAGTGTCCCATTCTAGTATTGAAGGCAGTTTTCCACTCGTCACCTTCTCGTATACGTATTAAGTTATATGCCCCACGAAGGTCTAGTTTCGTAAAAACAGTAGAACCACGTAAGCGGTCAAAAAGTTCTGGAATGAGGGGAAGCGGATATTTGTTTTTAATAGTTATACGATTCAGACCCCTATAGTCAATGCATGGCCGTAATCCTCCATCCTTTTTAGTAATGAAAAAAAAAACCCGCTCCGGCAGGGGAGGTAGATTTACGTATGAACCCCCTATTCAAATTGTCCTTAATATAGTCTTCTAATGCCTGTGACTCAGGTAAAGACAAGGCGTAGGTACGACCCCGTGGGGGCATAGTGCCCGGCAGTAATTCAATAGGACAATCATACAGTCTGTGAGGAGGCAAGACTTCGGCCTGTTTTTTATCAAACACATCTTGGTAATCCTGATAAGCCCAAGGCACCGCTGTAGCTGATATAGACCGAATGGAGGTTGTCTTGGAAATAGCTCTGGAAAAACATTGGGTAGAACATTTCTGGTCCCATCTCAGGATATCCCCGGAACACCAGTTAATTGAGGGATTGTGAAGCCGGAGCCAAGGAAGGCCTAAAATAACTGGACATGCAGGAGACGAAATAACATGAAACGATATGGTTTCGTGATGAAACAACCCCACGGAGAGCAGTATCGTAGAAGTTTGTTGTGTAATGAACGAAGGTTGTAATGGTCGACCATCAATGGCAGAGATGGCGATAGGTGGAAATACCTCGACAAGTGGAATTTTATGAAATAGAGCAAAATTATGATCAATAAAAGAACCAGCAGCCCCAGAGTCCAACATAGCTGATGAAGAAATCTTCATCCCACCCCATTCCAGGAACACAGGAACATGAAAACAATCTTTAAATTTAGGGGCTGAAACGTGCTCACCCAGACCAGGCCCCTTTACTTGGACTGGGCACTGTAGTTTCCCGGCTTGTTGGGGCAGGTTCGAACAAAATGACCTTTCTTGCCACAATATAGACACAACCCTTCTGCCCGACGACGATTCTTCTCCGTATAAGACAATTTAGTAGCTCCCAACTGCATTGGCTCTTCTGGAGGTAAAACAGGTGACAAAGGTCTGGGGGGTGGGCTGGAGGGTAGCTGATGACAGGATCTGTATTCCAATCTTTTAACTCTTTGCGATTGTCTCTCACGAATGCGACTATCCAACCTCAGAGCCAAAGAAACAAAATCTTCTAGGTCATCAGGTAACTCTCTAGTAGACAGTTCATCCTTAAGACGTTCAGATAGCCCGTCATAAAATGCTGCGATTAAAGCCTCATCCGACCAATTCACCTCTGCAGCCAAAGTCTTGAATTCAATAGCGTATTCAGCTACAGAGTGGGAGCCTTGAGAAGAGTGTAGTAATGACAACGAAGCTGTAGCTGCTTTTCCAGGAACATCAAAGGTTCTACGAAATGCAGAGATGAACGATTCACTGTTATAAACTTTAGGAGAGTCTTTTTCCCATAACGGCGAAGCCCATGCCAAGGCTTTACCCGACAGCAATGAAATGATATATCCCACTTTCGCTTTTTCAGAGGCAAACATATGCGGGGTGAGTTCAAACTGAATCGAACATTGATTTAAGAATCCACGGCATGATTCTGGTTCACCGCTGTATCTGTTCGGAGACGGCAATTTGAGAGGAACTGTAGCTTGAGAAGACCCCGGCACCATGGCTGGGGAGGCTGTGTCTGAGGCTGAAGATAAGACAGAACCACCGGATGCCGGGTCAGACCTGACAACCAGTACCTGCAGAGCTCTGGCCATATGATCCAGAGTATCTTGCATGTTCTTAAATCTTGCTTCATGGGATTCCAAAGTTTGACTATGGGACGACAGCACCTTGCTAAGCTCAGAGGGATCCATGACCCTGTTGTAATGTCACATATGCTAACACCAAAAGCACTCACCGCAGGAGATCTTCGGAATAAGGAGTCACCAGGAACTCAGGATGATCCCAACAGTGAAGGAGCTGCAGTGATAGCTGAAAACGGTGGATACTGAGCTGAAGCAGCGAGGTGCAGAGGTAGTAGATATGGGAGCAGCCCAGGATCAGAGATACGATGCCGGACGACAGACGAGCCAGGGATCGGATACACAATGCGGATAGTCAGCCAAGCCAGGGTCAGGTACACGATGCGGGTAGTAAGACAAGCCAGGGGTCGGATACACAATGCGGATAGTCAGCCAAGCCAGGGTCAGGTACACGATGCGGGTAGTAAGACAAGCCAGGGGTCGGATACACGATGGTCACAGGCAGAGGTACAAAATCAGCAGGCAAAAGGGTAGTCAGGAAAATCCAATGGTCAACTAAATAGCAACAAAGCAAACTCAAGTTCAAAACGGAGAAAGACCACAACAGGGTGCCTGTGGACAGATCTGCAGGGTTTTTGAATCTGGCGCCACAGAAAGCCACGCCCCCAACAGAGCGTCAGGGGCGTGTCCTAAGACGTCCTTCTGACTCACGACTCCAGCCGTGAGAATTGGCTGCGCCCCCAGTGGAGACCGGCGAACCGGTAAGTAGACCTCTCTGGGGATTCCTTAGGCAGCGAGCAGTTTTCACTCTGATCGCTGCCGAATCCCCAGATCTGCCTTCCCGCTTCCTGCACCGGCGATCGGGTTGCAAATCGCCAGTGCAGGGAGATCGGGAACTCCGGACCCCCCCGCACTTACGTGCCGACGTCCGCCCGCCGGAGACGGAGCCCGGGCTCTCCAGCTTGGGTCTTCGTGACCCGCGAGCGGATCGCCGCACACAAGGACCCGGGACCGCGACGGGTCCCGGCACCGGACCCGGGACCGCGACGGGTCCCGGCACCGGACCCGGGACCGCGACGGGTCCCGGCCCCGGACCCGGGACCGCGACGGGTCCCGGCCCCGGACCCGGGACCGCGACGGGTCCCGGCCCCGGACCCGGGACCGCGACGGGTCCCGGCACCGCGACAGTTCCCATACATTATTTATGTATACCTGCAAATACAGGGTTTGTATGTCTTATTTAGTTGATCACAGGGGTGGGCTGGGCCGGGGGGCTATTGCCCCCCAGGCCGCCCGAAATCTAATCTAAACGGCCGCTGCATGCTGATGCCGCCGGCCGGCGCTACTATAATACTTTTTTTAAATTTAATATGGCAAGCTGATTCGGCTTGCCATATTAAATAAAAAAAAAACTATTAAAGTAGCGCCGGCCGGATGCATTAGCACGCAGCGGCCGTTTGCGATGGCCGACTAGTGATGACAGCAGCGTGAGGGGTGAAAGCTCCTCACAATGCTGGCGCACCGGATGTCGTGTCACTGTCCCAAAGTGGAAGAAGTAGAAGGTCAGCAAACAAATTTATTTTTGTACAAACTGTATAATATTTTTTTGTATTCGTTAAAAAAAAAAAATTGGTATGTGTGTGCATGTAAGTGTGTCCGTGGGGGACAAACAACATAGTGCTTTTTTAAATTATAAAAAAAATAAGAAATCTCTGTCTGTATGTGTTCACAAGTTCAGCTCCCCAGTGTCACCTCTGTCCCCAATCAGCCCCTCCCAGTGTCATCTCTGCCCCCAATCAGACCCTCCCAGTGGCACCTCTGTCCCCTTTAGCCCCCCATGTCATTGCTGTCCCCAATCAGCCCCTCCCAGTGTCACCTCTGTCCCCAATCAGACCCTCCCAGTGTCACCTCTGTCCCCTTTCAGCCCCCCCATGTCATTGCTGTCCCCATTCAGCTCCCCAGTGTCACCTCTGTTCCCTTTCAGCCCCCCCATCATTGATGTCACCATTCAGCTCCCCAATGTCACCTCTGTCTCTAATCAGTTGGCTCACTGTATAATGATGATGGGAGTTATGCTGTACAACCATCTGTCTCTGTACCCATGTCAGTGTCCTGCTCACAATGTAATGATGGTAGTTATGCTATGCCACTATCAATGTCTATCTCACATTTTTTTATGGGTTTGTTGTATGTTTTAGTTACTTTAATTAGTTACATTGATTAAATTTATTGTTTCTATTTAATACTTCAAGATGTATTAAATGCTTTATTTTTATACTTCACATGTGTGGTCTAAGTATTAAACCTTTCTAATGCAGTTTAACTATGAAAAAGGCCGTCTAATTTGGTTATTTATTTGATGGCCTAGTGTTGTGGGTAGCTTGAGTGTTACACACAGGTATGGACCTGATGTGAGCAGTGTCATACATTAGATACATGTGTTTTAAAAAAAAAAAATATTAGCAATATGTTTCTTTTCTGTTTGACTAGTGTATTGCTTGTGATGCTTTAGGATTCATGTACTTGTTTGTGAGATGCAGAATTAGTAAACGTTAGCTGGTTTTCTGTAACTCATTGTCACTTTTGGTGTTCAGTACATTTTGCAGTTGGTTTCATATTGAGAAATATGGTGAGTAAATCAACAAAATCTACAGAAAAAGGTGGTGCTCGAAAAACAAGAGAGGAAAGATCCAGAGAGCTTGGGTTAGCAGGAAAAGATCCTAAACAAATTAAACTATTTTTTGGGGGGCTATGTTAAAAGTTCAAAAGTTAAGGCTGGTTCTTACATTTAAAGTTACGGATGTGTATATTCACTCTGTGATATATTAGGGAAAAAAATGAAATTATTTGGAAATTTCGTCAGCTTCTCTTTCCTACCAAAAAATAGCATTTTGTCAATAAAAATTGAAAGGGGAATCTGTGTCACTAACAGTACATCATACTCTGTTACTAGCTATATGAAAACTCTAATGCTTCCCATGAGATAATTTCATATGACAGTGTTATTTCCAATGCATTAATATTATTTTTCATAAAATGTTTGTATTTTTAGCAAACATACAGCATGGTGTATACCATGTAACATAATATGACATACAGTGTCTGTGATCAATTGAACAAAATGCCTGTTAGCCTACTAATTTCTAAGAGCAGTATCTTTATTTCCTAAAACCATCCTTCCATATAACACACTTTTAATTTTTAACCAACCATTAATAATACCAAGAGTGAATATATCTAGGCTGTTTGCATGTGCATGATAAAGAAGATTCATGGATTATCAAGATGTGGGCATACTTGACTTTCCATGTTTTTTCTTTTCTTTTTTTTTTTTTTTACTTTTTTGAAATCTCATGAAAAAAATCTTACATGTCAGGTATGTATAAATATTGTTTGTTTGCATGAGTTTCTCAGTTACGTTAATACAATCTTTGAGCGTTTAAAATAAGTTGATTTTGTTTTAGGCTGGTGGTGCACACCAAACAACTCAAACTGATGATATTTCTGCTGGCCCAAGTGGTCTTTCAAGCATGCCAGTTGCGTTCATCAAAGAGGAGGTGAGCGCACAAGCAGAAATACACGTGACTGAGGAGGACTGGCTTCTGAATGCAGAGAGCAAGCACATGTGGATTCCCCAGGTGTTTTTGAAGATCTTCCTGAATTGGAATGTATCACACCAGAAGACATGTCAGAGACTGTTTTTAGTGATCCATCAGGAATACCTTTTAGTCTGCCTCCTCCATAGCAGAAAAAATGTCTTTTGTTGAAAAACATCCTTTTGAGCCAACCAGCATTGAATGCGAAAATCTCCCTTTTCAAGAAGCTGACTTTTATTACCGAAGAAAGTCTAATGGGGATCGTATTAATCGTTCATGGCTAAGTTGTAAAATCAAGGATCGAAAGTTGGAAGCATTTTTTTACAGCATATGCATTGCCTTTTCCTCGTCCTCGTTCACCACAGGCTGTTCTAATTTTCGCCATTGCTACCAGGCTGTAAATAAGCATGAGTCTTCAAAAAGCCATAGTGATTCTGTTAGTGCTTATTTTTCTATGAAAAAGAATAGAAGCATTGGCACATTAAGTATTGAATTGTATATTTAATATTGTAAAACTGCTTGGAAAACAGCGATTGGCATTTTGTGCCCATGGCACTAATGAATCACTGTACAATTTAACCCTGGCAACTTTCTGGAAATTGTCCTACTTCTTTCACAGTATGATGTTCCTCTTAAAATCATCTGGAAAAATGTGTCAAGGATCTCTTGTTACATTTTTGTCCAATAATTAGAAAAGTATTTACAGCAATAGTTCGATGCATGAAAACCTTAATTGTGTCAGAGAGAAACGATTCAGTATTCAGGTTGACTCCACACATGATGTTGGAATTGTAGCTACAGTGGTTGCAAGATATGTAAAAGATGAATGCCATTAAAGAACGGCTCTTGGCGATTCTCCCTGTTAAAGATGCTACGGGAAAAGGATTCCATGAACTTTTAATGTCCAGTTTTTAAGCACTTGGATTAGATTTCCAAAGAATTGCCAGTGAATCATTTGATGGTCCAGCAAATATGAGGAGTGCATACCTGGGACTACATGCACAGATTGCGAAGGTAGTGCTGGATGCAGTCTATATTTGGTGCTATAGTCATATCCTCAACCTGTGCGTCTCAGATTGCTGTCAAGTATTTGAGGCCAAACATTTTGGTGGTCTCTTAAATTGCTTGGCATCGTTTATTGGAGACTCCCACAAGAGAATGAATATCTGGAAAGATCAACTGGATAAAAGACATGGACAGGAAAAACTTCTGAAGTTACAAAAACTTGGAGAAACAAGGTGGCGGGAAAAAGAAAAGGCCCTCAACTGGGTGTATGTTGAAAAACATTCGCTTTACTTTGATACCCTTGATGTTTTATGTGTAATTTTCCAGAGCAACTTGTTTGAATCAAAAACCACTTCCAAGGCCTCATCCCTTTTTTGAAAATCTCCATCAGTATAAGACTATCTTAACAGCAAACATATTGTCATGCCTCCAGCATCTATATGTACTGTGTAGTGTGCTTAATTACGTAGGCACTCCATCTAGTGGCTGACTTTGCCTTTCAGTATTTTGCCCCTCTGCTGTTCCCATCCCTCCTCAGTGAAGTGAGGCATTGTGGGAAAGAGAACTCCATTTTACAGACTGTGCTAAGAAGAGAAAGACTGTAACTTCCATGCTCCCATGTGGCAGCATCGCTGGTAAGCTTGTGGACTTACTCCACAGTTATTCTCAGTCATAGCTGCCACCAGTTACACAGACTCTTATATTCAGGAGCAGCAGCTGTATTTGTCTTAAGTTGTGACTAGCAGACCAGTTCTCCACATGTCATCTATGTTATTACATGTTGTGTTTCAGCCATCTTGTATTATGCTGACATGTTAGTTGTATATGAACATGTGTTTATTCATGTTTTCTGCTCTATTGTTTTCTAGTTTCACTGCACATTTCCTATAATTCAATAAATCTACTGACTTCATCATACAGTCTTGTCTATTGAAAAGTAGGGTGGTTTATCTGCATGTCAAGCTACACACACGCCACGGGGTAACGTGTAGCGAGGACAGAACAGTGAAACAGCGGCTACCCAGCCAGTGGGACTCAAGACACAGAGGCCTGCTATAGTATAGCTACCTGCTTACATATACACAGCACTCTCTGCACAGCCAGGCATCTTCTTAAAGGCACAATGTCTCAGAAGTCTTCACACAAAACAAGATCTGTTGCTTCTGTCTCCTCAAAAGCTTCATCTATTAGCAGTGCAGCTGCCATTGCCCACGCAAAAGCTGAAGCAGCTACAATGCGAGCAGCATTCGCTGAGCAAGAGATGCAATTAAAAATAGAGAAGGCACGCCTAGAAGCAGGATTAGAGAAACTTGCTGCAGAAAAGGAAGCTGCAGCGACGATTGCTGAAGCAGAGTTCTTAGAGGCTATAGAGTACCCCAAAACACAAAGACCTGACAGCATACAGGTATGAAGCTTAAATCGCAAGATTCATTGCAACGCATGTCAGAGTATGTTAATAAGCTCCCCGGATCAAACAGCAATACTGATCCAGTACAAAAACTAGAACGTGGTATCAACAGTGAAATAGGCCCAGTGCAGTATGAAGTGCAATCCCGGGTCAACTACAAGCAAGAGAGCAACCCCACTGATGAAAACATAATTACAGGCCAAGCAATCAAATTAGATTACCTCACCGATGCATCTCCTGTAATGCCAAGGCAGTATGATACTGGCCAGCACAACCTACAGAATACTAAAAGGTATGAACACACCCTATATTCTCACCAGGGTGGTTCACCACCAGTATACCCTGCTGTTAACCAAGCCACAATAGACTTTGCTATGTTTTTTACAAGGCGTGAACTAGTTGCAAAGGGACTTGTAAAGTTCAATGATCGTCCTGAAGACTATAGAGCCTGGAGAGCTTCCTTTCAAAATGTCACCAAAGACTTACAACTGTCCTGTAGTGAAGAAATAGACCTCTTGGTCAAATACCTAGGGGAAGAGTCAAGCAAACATACAGCTAGGATCAGGTCCTTAAAATGATTTGGACCAGACTTGATGAGTGCTATAGCTCAGCAGAGGTAATAGAAAATGCCCTGTTCAAAAGAATTGAGGACTTCCCCAAAATAACCAACAAGGACTACCAGAAACTCAGGGAACTAAGTGACCTACTAATGGAACTTCATGTTGCCAAATCTGAAGGGGACCTACAAGGACTTGCATTCCTTGACACAGCAAGGGGTGTCAACCCAATACTCCAAAAATTGCCCTACAACCTACAAGAGAAGTGGATTACCCATGGTTCCACATATAAACATAAACACCAGGTTCAATTTCCTCCATTCTCTGTTTTTGTTGATTTTGTGCATTACCAAGCAAGGATTAGAAATGACCCTAGTTTTGATTTTACATTGTCTTGCGCCACTCCAACCCTCAATCCACGCAAATCATCAGTGTCAGTACACAAGACTAATGTTTTTCCTCCAGATTTATCCACAGGTCTGCAGACCAATCAGAAGTGAAGGTACAGAATCCTAGCAAGCAGTGTCCTATACATCAGAAGCCTCATCCTCTCCAAAAATGTAGAGCCTTCAGAGAGAAACCAGTGGAAGACCGCAAAAGATTCTTGAAAGAGAATGGCATCTGTTACAAGTGCTGTGCATCCACATCTCATTTTGCCAAGGATTGCAAAGTCAGTGTAAAATGCACAGAATGTGACACCACAGATCACAGCACAGCTTTACACCCTGGTCCAGCGCCATAGAGTTCACAAAGCACTTCAAGTGACACTAAGCATGGCAGGGAGGAAGGGAGTACTGCTACAACTTCACCAGTGGTCACTTCACAATGCACAGAAGTGTGTAAAGGAACATTAGACAGCAGATCCTGCTCAAAAATCTGCCTTGTCCGAGTCTATCCAAAGGGACAAAAAGATAAAGCTGTAAAACTGTATGCTATCCTGGATGATCAGAGTAATAGATCCTTAGCCCGATCAACATTCTTTGACATCTTCAAAATTCAAGGACCAAGCACTCCCTACTCCTTAAAAACCTGTGCAGGTACCACATCAACAATGGGAAGGAAGGCCACTGGCTTCCAAATTGAATCCTTAGATGGTCAGACATGCCTGCCCTTGCCTACCATAATTGAGTGCAACCAAATTCCTGACAACAGGTCTGAAATTCCTACACCGGATGTAGCCAGCTACCATGCATGCTTAAAGTGTATGGCACATCTTATACCAGAACTTAATCATCAGGCCCAGATAATCCTACTTCTTGGGAGAGATATCTTGCAAGTACACAAAGTGAGGCATCATATTAATGGGCCCCACAACGCTCCCTTTGCCCAAAGGCTAGACCTAGGATGGGTCATAATAGGAGATGTATGCTTGGGACGCACGCACGATCCCACCTCTGTGACCAGCATGCTCACAAATATGCTAGAAAATGGTCGCCCTTCCCTTTTCCAAGCAGGCCACAATAATTTTCATGTCAAAGAACTGCCATACAGCGCCCAACTGCTCTGTCCCTACACAGATCTTCCTTGTGACAGCTATGCAACGTCTAACATTTATGAAGATCAGTTAGGATGTACAGTTTTTCAGAGAACAAAGGACAATCAGGTGGCCATGTCTATAGAGGACAAGTTGTTTTTAGACATAATGCATGATGGATTTGTTAAAGATGAAACTAATAGCTGGGTCGCACCTCTTCCATTCAGGAGTCCCAGACAGCGCCTGCCTAACAACAGAGAACAAGCTCTAAAACGTTTCTCTTCTCTCAAGCACAATCTGCAGAGAAAACAAGAAATGAGAAATCACTTCTTCACTTTCATGGAAAAGGTATTTGAAAATGGCCATGCAGAGGTAGCTCCCACGCTCAAAGACTTTGAAGAATGCTGGTACCTTCCAATGTTTTGAGTATACCACCCAAAGAAACCAGGCCAGATTAGGGTGGTGTTCGACTCTAGTGCCAAGTTTGAGAGTGTCTCTTTAAATTATGTTCTCTTGACAGGTCCAGACCTGAACAACAAACTTCTGGGAGTGCTCATGCGCTTCCGCAAAGATTCTGTTGCTTTCATCGCTGACATTCAACAAATGTTTCACTGTTTCCTCGTTGAAGAGAAAGACAGGAATTTCTTAAGATTTCTCTGGTACAGAGACAATGATCCTTCTAAAGATGTTATAGAGTACCGTATGAGAGTACACATTTTTGGCAACAGTCCTTCTCCTGCAGTGGCTATTTATGGACTGAAAAGGTCTGCTCAAGAAGGTGAAGCAGAATATGGATCAGATGTCAGACAATTTGTAGAAAGGGACTTCTATGTTGATGAAACATCTGACTGGGACGCACCTTTACCAACTGAGCAAAGGATTCGGTGGGAAGAGTGGAGAAACTCTCTGACAGCTTTATCTAAGCTCAATGTAGCTAGATTCTATGTACCTGTGCCCTCTACAGAAATACAAAGCCAAAAACTTTACATATTCTCAGATGCTTCTGTCAAAGCAATTGCTGCTGTGGCCTATATTAAAACCATGGACTCTAAAGGACAATGTCATATTGGATTTGTCATGGGTAAAACAAAACTTGCACCATACCCTTAGCACACTGTACCCAGAGTAGAATTATGTGCTGCTGTACTAGCTGTTGAGGTAGCTGAATTCATTACATCTGAAATAGGCATTGACCTCAAAGATACTGAGTTCTACACAGACAGTAAAGTGGTTTTAGGCTACATCTACAATGAAACCAGACGATTCTATGTATATTTTAACAACAGAGTGCTTCGGATTAGGAGATCTGTCCATCCAAACCAGTGGCACTATGTACCTACAGACCAGAACCCTGCTGATCACGCTACTAGAGCCGTTGCTGCTGATCATTTAAAAAACACGACATGGCTGTCAGGACCAAAATTCTTGTACAACATAAAGTAGACCACTCCTGAAGCCTTTGAATTAGTGGGTGCAGAATCAGATGTTGAAATCCGCCCTCTAGGTGTCTACAAGGTGTCTACACTACACACAACGACCTCAGATAGCCGACTAGGATCTCACAGATTCCAGCGATTTTCAACCTGGAAGTCACTTGTTCGAGCTATTACCTGTTTAACTCACATAACTCGCTCATTCAGAAGTATGAGAACTTCTAGTTTGAATGAATGTAAAGGTTGTCATCACTGTACAAAGGTCTATGCAGTATCAGATCTGGAACATTCAAGAAACCACATTATCTTTACTGTTCAACAAGAAGCCTATTCTAGAGAGATTGCGTGCCTTACCAACAAAAGACCAATACATAAGGACAGTGTATTGAATAAGCTTGACCCATTTAGTGATCGCAATGGCCTACTGAGAGTAGGAGGCCGACTTAAGGAAGCAAAACTGGAGTTCAGAGAGAGAAGCCCTCTTATAATTCCTGGTTATTGCCACATTGCTGCTTTATTCGTGAAGCATTATCACAATGAGGTCAGACATCAAGGAAGACTATTTACGGAAGGAGCCTTAAGAACTGCTGGCCTATGGATTATCAGTGCAAAGAGGCTCGTAAGCAGTATCATCTTCAAATGTGTCACCTGTCGCAAACTTCGAGGTCTATACCAGACACAAAAGATGGCTGATCTGCCTGCAGACAGACTTGGCACAGAACCTCCTTTCACCAACGTTGGCCTTGATGTTTTTGGACCTTGGTCAGTCACCACGGTACGTACTAGAGGTGGTCAAGCTAACAGTAAACGCTGGGCAGTCATATTCACCTGTATGTCTATCAGAGCTATTCATATAGAGGTCATTGAGTCTCTAGACACCTCAAGCTTCATTAAATGCCTTTATGGCAGAAATTGCAGCTATAGTAAATGCAAGACCTCTCACTCCAGTCCCTAATGATCCTGAGGAACCTATTATGCTTACTCAAAAAACAGAGAGGTTCAGTGCTCCTTCGGGAGAGTTTGATGCCAAAGATCTGTATAAACATCAATGGCGACAAATGCAAAGCCTTGCAAATACATTCTGGGACAGGTGGCGTAAACAGTATTTATCTACATTGCAACCACGTAAGAAATGTCAAACCACCAAACCTAACCTAAAAATTGGTGATATTGTTCTTGTAAAGGACTGTCAAGCACAAAGAAACCATTGGCCTCTTGGGTTGGTCACCAAAACATTCCCAAGTGAGGATGGAAATGTTCGTAAAGTAGAAGTAAAGATAACCAAGGGAGATGAGTCCAAGTTGTTTCTCAGACCAATATCTGAACTAATTTTACCTTCTGAAGACTGAATTGGTGGCATCCATGGATACCAGATGGGGAGTGTCATGCCTCCAGCATCTATATGTACTCTGTAGTGTGCTTAATTACATAGGCACTCCATCTAGTGGCTGACTTTGCCTTTCAGTATTTTGCCCCTCTGCTGTTCCCATCCCTCCTCAGTGAAGTGAGGCATTGTGGGAAAGAGAACTCCATTTTACAGACTGTGCTAAGAAGAGAGACTGTAACTTCCATGCTCCCATGTGGCAGCATCGCTGGTAAGCTTGTGGACTTACTCCACAGTTATTCTCAGTCACAGCTGCCACCAGTTACACAGACTCTTATATTCAGGAGCAGCAGCTGTATTTGTCTTAAGTTGTGACTAGCAGACCAGTTCTCCACATGTCATCTATGTTATTACATGTTGTGTTTCAGCCATCTTGTATTATGATGACATGTTAGTTGTATATGAACATGTGTTCATTCATGTTTTCTGCTCTATTGTTTTCTAGTTTCACCGCACATTTCCTATAATTCAATAAATCTACTGACTTCATCATACAGTCTTGTCTATTGAAAAGTAGGGTGGTTTATCTGCATGTCAAACTACACACACGCCACGGGGTAACGTGTAGCTAGGACAGAACATATAGATTAACTGAATAAGACCTACAAACCCTATATTTGCAGGTGTATATATAAATAATGTATGGAAACATAGCATTGCAGATATGGATCAACAGAATAACACACAAACCCAGCTTTGCAGGTATAAATCAACTGGAATTCACAAATAAACTCAGCATTAACGATAGAAACCCCCTAAATTACAGGCATAGATCACAGGTTGCACACCCCAAAGGCCAGCCCTGGTGTCCACATTCTCCACATAGAACCTGACCAGCATTCAGATTACACAAACAAATTACAGTCCAGAGTGAGCCAACTTTGTCCCCAAACAGCCCAGTGTGAGCCAACTTTGTCCCCAAACAACCCAGCGTGAGCCAACTTTGTCCCCAAACAGCGCAGTGTGAGCCAACTTTGTCCCCAAACAGCCCAGCGTGAGCCAACCTTCTCGCTATCTACCCTCTCCCTACCCCCCTTCTCACTAGCTACCCTCTCCCTACCCCCCTTCTAACTAGCTACCCTCTCCCTACCGCCCTTTGTAGGTCACTTACCGTGCAGTCCTGTGGTGGGAGCGCGAGTCCTCTGTCTCGCTGCTCTGCCGTGATACGCGCAGCTTCACTGCTGAGCGCCGGCATATGACGTCATATGCCGGCGCTCAGCATGAAGCGCCGGCACCGAGACAGACGCCTCATGCTCCCACCACTGCAGTCGGGTGGTGGCAGGTAGCAGAGGAGACAGAAGGACGCCGAGCGGTTGCTGAAAACTTTCTATTGGGGGGGTTCCTATGGCCCTGGGGGGATTTCTTTATTATCGGTCCCCCCGCCTGAGTTACTGGGGGGATTGGTAGATGGCCGTCATGGAGGTAAATGCATCTCTAGTACTGTTAAAAACTATTGTGCTTGTCTAGTTTGCCTCTTCAGTCCCTTATGGATGCACCGGTACATCCAAAAAACGCATCCCAAGAATGCCCTATTGACGTACGTCTTATCCTTCTGCCTGGACTCCCCCCTGACAGCCGAAGCCAGCATCTCATGTAACAGCTTCTGGCACGAATGCCGGAAAACTGTTAAATTTTTAAATGCCCAACCCCGCGATCGGGCATCCCCTTCCAGGTCACGTCACTACTGACGTCACCTGGAAGACCCTGTTGGGATATCCGATGAGGCACAGACACTGTGATCTCTATGCAAGTCTGTGGGGACTTGCCTAGAGATCACAGTGTGATCGGTGCAGGGGGATCGCAGGAAGGAGAGTGAGAAACCCATGCTGAAAAACAAAACGAAGAAAAAAATGGTTAGTGATTTAAAAAAAAAAAAAATCCCTAAAATAATACAATAAATAATAGTTTTAAAAAAAAACAATAAAGTGAGCTAAGTGATGTCATTAAATGCCCAACCCCGCGATCGGGCATCCCCTTCCAGGTCACGTCACTACTGACGTCACCTGGAAGACCCTGTTGGGATATCCGATGAGGCACAGACACTGTGATCTCTATGCAAGTCTGTGGGGACTTGCATAGAGGTCACAGTGTGATCGGTGCAGGGGGATCGCAGGAAGGAGAGTGAGAAACCCATGCTGAAAAACAAAACGAAGAAAAAAAATGGTTAGTGGTTTAAAAAAAAAAAATCACTAAAATAATACAATAAATAATAGTTTAAAAAAAAACCAACAAAGTGAGCTAAGTGATGTCATTGTGACACTGACATTAATAACATGTTCAAGAGGACCTCTAACCATTTAAAAAAAAAATAAAAAAAAATATATATATATAAAAAAAATAGAAAAATAAAATTAAAAACATAATAATAATTAAAAAAACTTACATCCCATTGCCTAACACAACATCTAAAAAGTATAAACCTCCTGCATAAGCATAAGAAATTCTACAAATAATATACACCTTATAGTATGTTCCCTATAAGTGGTGGGAAAGTATGGAAAATCTAAATTAGGTATTTCTGAAATCAGGACACCTGAATTGATAAACTTGGATTGCCAAATGGAAATAATTTAGGTAAACTGGAAATATGGTCAGAGCTGTGGCAACTGGCATTTAATGTGGATAAATGCAAAGTAATGCACCATGGGGTATTTGATACTGTCCTAACCTCAACATGTGAGGAAAGGGATTTAGGGGTAATTATTTCTGAGGATTTAAAGGTAGGCAGACAATGCAGTAGAGCAGCAGGTAATGCTAGCAGAATGCTTGGTTCTATAGCGAGAGGTATTAGCAGTAGAAGGAAGGAAGTGTTCATGCCTTTGTACAGATCACTGGTGAGACCATATCTCCAGAAGGATATAGAAATGTTAGAGAAAGTTCAGAGAAGGGCTACTAAAATGGTTTATGGATTACAGGATAAACCTCACCAGGACAGGTTAAAGGATCTTAACCTATATAGCCTGGAAGAACGACGTGACAGGGGGGATATGATAGAAACATTTAAATACTTAAAGGGAATCAACAAGATAAAGGAAGAGAGTTTATTTAAAAGGAGAAATACTACCACAAGAGGACATAGTCATAAGCTAGAGGGGCAAAGGTTTAATGGTAACATCAGAAAATATTACTTTACGGAAAGGGTAGTGGACACATGGAATAGTCTTCAAGCAGAAGGGGACGATGTTAATACAGTAAAGGCATTTAGGCAAGCATGGGATAGGCATAAGGCCAAGCTAGATATAGGATAAGGGCAGGTACTAAAGGAAAGTACTCAGGTTGGGCAGACTGGATGGGCCTACTGGTTCTTATCTGCCGTCACTTTCTATGTTTCTATATGCCACTCTGCCTCCAGAAAGCCCTTATACCCCCCATATGCCACTCTTACCCTTCCCCGACTTAACAGTGCATCCCTAGACTTCCCCCCGTGCTTCAGATTCTTTGGTGTCTAGTGGGGCAGCCAGTGGAGGTGCGATGCACGCAGACAAACTCCGCTGCTGCCGGGGTTTCTATGAATGAGCACTGGAAGTTCATGTGACAATGGCGCTCTGTCATAGATGCCCCAGAGGAAGTGCCAGCAGCAGCGGAGGTTCTCTGTGCACAATGCACAGACCTCCACCGGCTGCCAGAGAGGAGGATCCAGGTCCCCTGCCGTATTCATTCACCCATTCAGATATGTATTAATTCACTCATCCACAGATAATCATTCATTCACTCATTCCCTTTGGTAAAACACATAATACCGTATTTGCTCGAATATAAGACGATGGTTATTTTTCAGAGCAAAACCTTGTCTTATAATCGAGCAAATACGGTATTAAACACCCTCCTGAATTTGTAGTCTCTTCAGAGGACAAAACTTTCTAGGCCCAGAAATCAGTGAGAGGAAAAGTAAAAAGGTATTGTGTTTTTTATTCTATTTCAATCTGCATATTTTATTAAAAGGATTAGTCGCACTAAATTGTAGCTTCAGGCATCACATTTATCATGACATTTTCTTTTTAGTGTACTGATGTACTCCCAATCACTTTACATAAGATTATATCCTGTACTATTTTATTAGCACTGATGTCATCTTTATCCAGTACACATCGATGCAGAGGAGTTAAGATTATGTCTAGTCTGATTTTATTTATTCCCATTAAAACGCCCATCAACATCCTCAGCACCCTGCCCATGATGCTCTTAATCTGGACCTGCATGGTAGATTCAGTAATTAGAGACTATTCTTAGAGTAGATTAGGACAGGTTTCTTTTCTTGCTTCCACACACCCTGTGTGTAGGTACTTCATCACAGTAGATTCAGCTGCAGATGCTCTGCAGGTCCAGTCTTTGTCCAGG
This sequence comes from Sceloporus occidentalis, assembly GCA_023333645.1. Lineage (NCBI taxonomy): Eukaryota > Metazoa > Chordata > Lepidosauria > Squamata > Phrynosomatidae > Sceloporus > Sceloporus occidentalis. The sequence continues at coordinate 667,289 of JALMGF010000055.1, read as the reverse complement.
CTGGACCTACTTGCTTTGCAACACAGTAATGATCAGTATGGTACTGAATGCAGCCCAGGGCCTTTCTCCCAGGCTGTGGATGCAAGATCTTCAGCTGATAAAGCTAAACATTCTTCAGGGATTCAGTCTGTGGGTGAGTATTATTTTTATTTTCTGCAGTAGTTGGCATCAGAGTTTGAGAGGCTATTCATAAAAGACTTCTAAGTTACAAAATGTGATTAAATTGTCTTTGCTTTATGTAATTTTTCCTGAGAATGCAGAGCAGCCAATCTGTCCAGGAAACCACTTTACATTTTTTGTAACTCTCCTCTGAATTATCTGGAATGTTTCAATATCTTTCTGGACATGGGGTCCCCAGAACTGTACTCAATACTCTAAGCGGGGCCTGACCAGAAATCTGTAAAGTGACATAATCACCTCCCTTTTCATGCTACTAATGCCTCTTCCTATGCAATCCAGCATCCTGCTTGCTTTTTAAGACACTTTCTTACATTGTCTCCTTACCTTTCAGTCATCAGAAATTCGCTCTCTTTTGTGGTCACTACCAGAACTTAACTCATTTGCCATTTAAGTTGTTCCACCCTACCCTGGTTGCAGACCTTTGTATCATCTGCAAAAAGGCATACTATACCATTTAGACCTTCTGTAATATTACTAATAAAAATACTATGCCTAAGGTGCCTCACTAGTCAACTATTTTGACATCCAAACCCAAAGACTCCAAGCTGTTTATGTCTTCTATGGGAGGCAGTGTTGATAGTGTAGGTAAGCTATATCAGCAGCTCCTCCCTGGTCTATTATTTAAACTATACAGTCAAAAAGTGTAATTGTTAGTCTGACAGAATCTTCTTGTAGTAATCAAGTGATGTTTCTGTTTATGCAAACCACTTACTTCCAGATAGTTAACAATTCTATACTTTAGCATGGTTTCTATTAATTTACAAACTACTGACATAAGGCTTACTGATCTATAGTTGGCAGTGTATGCCCTACTACCTTTTCTGTGCAGTGGTACCACAGTTGCCTACTTCCAGTCTTCTAGAACTACTCTTGCCATTAGTGACTAAAGTAAGTCTGCTAGTGGTTTTTCCAGGATACTTTGAAGTTTTTAAAAAAGATAATTTTGGGTGTGTCCCATCAGGTCCCATGGATTTACCGTATTTGCTCGATTATAAGACGACCCTGATTATAAGACGACCCCCCAAAATCTGAATATTAACTTAGGAAAAAAAGAAAAAGCCTGAATATAAGACGACCCTAAAGGAAAAAAGTTTTACCAGTAAATGTTAATTCATGTAAACTATTTTTTTAAATAAAAGCTATGATTGAGAAAAATATTTTTTTTGTTTTTATTTCCTTGTATTTTCCAACCTGTCCCCCAGTTACGCACATCTGCCCCCAGGCTTGCCACACCAATATGGCACTGTGGCCCATGATATGCCTTTTAACCCTCTATATGCCACTGTGCCCCATGGTATGCCTTTTGACCCCCTATGTGCCACTCTGCCTCCAGAAATGCCTTATACCCCTATATCCCATTCTGGCATTTAGGGGGTTAAAATGCATATTATGGGGCAGAGTGGCATATAGGGAGGTATAAGGCATTCCAGGAGGCAGAGTGGCATTAAGGGAGTTAAAAGGCATTGTATAGAGCACTCTGCCTCCAGAAATGCCTTATACCCCTATATGCCACTCTGGCATTTAGGGGGTTAAAAGGCATATTATGGGGCAGAGTGGCATATAGGGAGGTATAAGGCATTTCAGGAGGCAGAGTGCTCTATTAAATGCCCCCTTAACGCCACTCCAGAAATGCCCTATGCCCCCATTTAACACACACACACACCCTATACCCCCATTTAACTAACACACACACACACACTCTCCCCCCCCCTCTCACCCCTCTCACCCCTCTCACCCCTCTCTTCCCTCTCTCCCCTCTCAGCCCTCTCTTACCGGTGCTTCCAGCCGGGGCAGCAGGTTGACGTCGCCTTCCGCTGCAGCCGGAAGGAGGTGGAGTTGGCAGGGGGGGTTTGTATGCGTCCGTCGCGTATACTTTCCCCGGCTGTCAGAGATCAGAGTTCCCCGCACCGGTGCGGTTCCGGTGCGGGGAACTCTGATCTCTGACAGTCGGGGAAGGTCTACGCGACGGACGCAGACAACCCCCGCTGCTAGCCACACCTCCTTCCGGCTGCAGCGGACGTTGTCTACGCGAATCGCGTAGACGTCAACCCGCTGCCCCGGCAGTACAGCAGGAAGCACCGGTAAGTGTGTGTATGATGGGGGGGGGGGTGAGACAGGAGGATCCAGGTCCCCTGCAGCGGTGGGGGGATCTGGATCTTAGTCTCCTAATCAGACCTCTATTTGAGGTCTGATTAGAAGACGACCCCGATTAGAAGACGAGGGGTATTTTTCAGAGCATTTGCTCTGAAAAAAACCTCGTCTTATAATCGAGCAAATACGGTATTTGTTTTTACTTTGGAGAGTTCAAGTTGAACTTCTTCCTCTCGAAACACAGCTGTTACATGTGTCACCTTATTTTGATTTGCTAGATCTTTAGCTTCAATTATATTATTTACTACCTTAGTCGTTCTGTCACCCTTTTTTTTAATCTAGCAATTTTCTCTTTAGTGTTTGTTTTGGCGCATCTAATAACGCTCTTTGCCTTTCCAAGCTTAGCTTTATAGTTGCGCTGATCTTCCTTATTTTGAGTATGTTTATATTAATTAAAAGCTTGCTTCTTCTCCTTCAGTATATTTACCACATCTATGGATTACCACAGTGGTACTTTTAGTGGTTTCCTTTTAGTCTTACTAACAAGTTTAATGCAATGTTCTGCTGCCTTTAGCAGGATATCTCTTAAATAGTTCCACCCAGAGCTGCGCCGAGGCAGTTCCACCCAGGCAGCAGGGAGCGGAGTAGAGTGGAGGGCCTTTTCAGCAACCGCTTGGTGCCCCTTTCTCTCCTCTGCCCCCTGCTGTCATCCGCCTCAGCGCTGCTCTGACTGTGGTGGTGGGAACGCAGGACATCTGTCTCTGTGCCAGCACTTGATTCTGCGCACCGGAATATGACGTCATATCCAGGAGCTTAGCAGTAAAGTCACCCACATCATGACAGAGCAGCGAGACAGAGGTCTTGTGCTCCCACTGCAGGACTTCAGCAAGGTAAGTGAATAAGAGAGGGGTAGGTAGTGAGAAAATGGTGGGGTAGATAGTGAGAAAAGCTGGATGGTCCGAAAAAGAGAAAATATCTAGTGAGCAGCAGTTGTGTGAACGAAAATGCCTTTTTTGCAGCTGGGCTACAGCAGCAGAAGACCACACTGGGTGCCACTCCTGTCATCTAAGAACAGGAAAATAAGGCTACGATTCTGACCAAAATTGGACAATGGAAGACTGGCAGAAAATTGCCTGGTCTGATGAGCCTCGATTCCAGCCGTGATATTCAGATGGCAGGGTCAGGCTTTGTTGTAAACAACATGACAGCATGGATCCATCCTGCCTTGTATCAACGGTTTGGGCTGGTGGTGTAATCATGTGGGGGACATTTTCTTGGCACACCTTGGGCCCCTTAGTACCAATTGAGCATCGCTTAAACGCAACCTGAGTATTTTATGCTAACCATGTCCATCCCTTTATGACCACAGTGTACCCATCTTCTGATGGCTACTTCCAGCAGGATAATGCACCATGTCACAAAGCTCACATCATCTCCAACTGTTTTTTTGAGCATGACAGGGAGTTCACTGTACTCCAATAGCCTCCACAGTAAACAGATCTTAATAGAGCACCTTTGGGATGTGGTTGAACGGGAAATTTGCATCATGGATGTGCAGCCGACAAATCTGCAGTAACTGCGTGATGCAATCAAGTCCATATGGACCAAAATCCAGTACCTTGTAGAAAGTATGCCACGAAGAATGAAGGCAGTTCTGAAAGCAAAAGGGGGTCCAACACCTTAAGGTGTACCTAATAAAGTAGCCAGAGAGTGTATATTGATGCGAGTTGTGTTGTACCACCCTCAATGTCAAAATCGGAATAAATTACTGGGTTTGGGGAAATTAGTTTTACTATTATTTTTGTAACTCCCTGCAGTTCAAATATCATTAATTTCCTTTTTGTTTATCTGCCTTCCTTAACATAGCCACTGTATAGATATAGCGGGGGGGGGCATAATTTGACATTCTTGCCTCATTGCGCAAAAGGAGCTAATTACGGCTTTGCCCCTCTTGTTCAGCGCCAGATGTCACCGACGCATTTAGTGTAATGCAAATATGTCACTGATGACCTGTTTGGAACTGACAACAGTTTGGAGGCAAAGATGGTACTAAGAACCTGTTTGGGGATAAAGATGGCACTGAGGAGCTGTTTGGGGGCAGAGATGGCACTGTGGGAAACAAGTGACATGTTACATGGTGAAGTCGGGAGCCCAAAGAGGTGGAGTGGTTGCTATAGAAAAAGAGTGTGGTTAGAGGGGTTATGTTTCTTATGGGGAGGAGTTAGCGATATTGACAAACCCACCTGGAGGTGCCAACATTTTTTTGCACCCAGACATCAGTGACCCTAGGCACCCAGACATCAGTGACCCAGATTGAGAACAGCCTGTTTCCTGTATACAGATGACTGGGGCGCAAATACATACAGGGAAAAAAACCATAAAAAATAAAATTGCAATAGTGCAATATGTATAATTAATAATCAGTGCTGTGTGTGATGTGATATGCACTCACAAACTATCTAGATGCATCAGACCTACCAGCATATAGTGGAAAAATCCTTTTAATACCGGATTTGCTCGATTATAAGACAAGGTTTTTTTCAGAGCAAATGCTCTGAAAAATACCCCTCGTCTTATAATCGGGGTCGTCTTATAATCAGACCTCAAATAGGTCTGACTATGAGACAACTAAGATCCAGATCCCCCGCAGCAGAAGGAGGTGTGGCTAGCAGCGGGGGTTGTCTGCGTCCATTGCGCAGACCTTCCCCGGCTGTCAGAGATCAGAGTTCCCCGCACATGATAAAAGATCATTAGTTTATGATTCTTTCTGCTTGGTATTTATTGTCTATTTATGTACTGTCAGATATTTTATCACAGAAAACATGTATTCTATATATGTATTTTACATGAGCACAAAATGAAGTCAGAGCCATTTTATTTTACTTAAGCATATAGTGATTATTTCTTTTTGTCTTTGTTCCCTCTATAATTGAGAACAAAGGAGTATTCATGTATATAGATGTTTCAGTATATATATGATACAATTAATGTTATCTTCCGTGAGAAAGTTAAGGAGTAGACACTGCATATCCTTAGGAATGTAAATTGGAGTGGGAGATACATGGAAAGACTACAAGACCTGAGTTACTATCTAGGAAGTAACATTTGGCGATTAGGGTGACCAAGGATAAATTCCAAACACATATGTAATGGTTTTAAGTTAATTCTTAGACAAGAGCGTCTCTCACAGGTAAATTAAGAAATTACAACGGTGTAAATAGGAGTAGAAATTCTAATTATAATGGGTAAAACCCACCGTTATGATTGGAGAATTCCAATCAAAAGGTGGAGCCTATGATAATAAGCCCTGTCTTTAAAAGCTTATGTCTTTAATAAAAAAGAAAAAAAGAGAAAAAGATCGCACCCTGAAATAGACAGAACCTGACGGACTTATTCACCAAATTTACCCCAGAGAATTGGAATCTTAAGATTCTGGCACCATATTTCACTCTTAGAGTTACTTTGAGTTCTAACCTACATAATTTGTAGAAAGTTATATTCTTTCCTACTTAATTTCTTGCCACTGAACCTGGATTCATTTCTACAAGGACCAGTTGGACAACAGCAACAAGTGGTGGTAAATATAATTGTTTTATTATTCTGAATAGAGATGAATTTTGTCTTCTTCGTATAGAATTCCCTGTTTCCGGGAAATAGTATATTGCATTATTGTATATGACGGTTTGTGAGACTGCAGCTTATAACCCGTGATAATAACAATAATAAAAAGGTATTTTTACCTATAGACGAAGTTTGACATTATTTGCATCTATTAGGAACTTCACTAATACTCTTAGACACAAACAAATTATTTTTAATTTGTCATATTAGTTAAACTAATATAAGAGAAATAGTGATATCTTTATTACTGCCCTGATTATTATCAATTTTTGGTTGCTGAGTGGACTGGAAATTAATTGTGTGTTAGACTCATAAAATAACAATTCATATTGATAACGATCGATAATATACTGTATTTGAATTGATTCATTTTTGACAAGTTTTAAGAATTTTGTGTTTTATATTTTGCACTGTGTGACTCATATATATATTTTATAAATTGTATTTACAATAAATAATATTTTTATTGACTATCGTGGCGATATCTATCTAATTTGAATTATAATTTTCGGCGATCTGAAAGAATTTAGGATCGGAGATAAAATATAGGGTATCTCCTTAAATTAATATTGTGGATGTGGTACTACAATATTTGGTAGCGTCGTTATTTTGTGTGTGTGCCGAAATATTGGTTTTGCCTATTTTGTCTCATTAATATTCCTAACAGTACATACATATATATATATATAGATATATAGATATATATAGATATATGTATTTGTATACACACACATATTTATAGGAATTTGTTTATTATACATATTTTTGTGCTTAATTTCTTTATATTTTATTCAGTTATAGCCCTTTGTATGTCTTTGGTGTAGGGCCCTTGGCCCATTCCTCATAGTGTCTTTTCTGTTTTCCACTTCTGAGTGTGGTAGTTCTGTTACCTCTGCCACATGTGCTCTCTTTCTCTGGCGACCATCTTGGTTTCTATATTTCATTAGTTTTTGACATACTGCAATTTATACACTGTGAATTGTGTGTTACAGGTTTAATCCTGTCTTGATTTAGGTGAGTCCTCTATATTCCCTGTGCCCAGGGTATCTGTATGTTTGTTGGTGAGCCCTCCGTTTTGAAAAACATCTGTTGTTTCTGAGTGTGGTAGTTATTTTACCTCTGCTGCCTGTGCTCTCTTTCTCCAGCTGCCATCTTGGTTTTATATTTCATTAGTTTTGACATACTTCAATTTATACACTGAGAATTCTGTGTTACAGGTTTAATCCTGTCTTGATTGAGGTGAGTCCTCTATATTCCCTGTGCCCGGGGTGTATATATTTGGAGATGAGCCCTCCGTATTGAAAAACATCCGCTGTTTCACAGCAGCTTATTTATATACTGTCATGGGCCAGCATGCATTTCCTCCTTCATCAGTAATTATGGATGCCTATATCCAGGGTGAGCCCCTGTGTGTCTTTGGGGTGTCTTTTAGGGGGAGCCCCTATTATATATATTTCTCACAGCCTCCTTTTGTGTACTTCATCTCAGGACAATACTCCCAACCATAATGCCTTTATGGCATGGCTGGAGTCTAAGTTCTCCAATTGTTTGGAGATTTTTATTTCTAAGATGTCTGCCTCTATACCCCAGTCTGCCCAGACACCCCCTCCTGCCCCTGTAGCCCCAACTACTATCCCTTTGGATTCTGACCCCGAGAAATCTGGGGAGGCAGGCCACTCTAAGCACCCTTGGAAGGGTAATAGTGCCTCTGCTGGTAAAGGCAAAGCACCCAAAAACCTCTGCCACCTCCCTGCCCTCTGGATATGATGGTCCTTTTCAACTCCCGCTGTCTATAGTGGATGAGTGGCAGGCGGACTCTGCGGATAAGTCATCATAAGTCTCTGATGTGAGGACTTTCGTAGCTCCCTTTCGACTTCTGTGTCCTAGCCATATTTGTTTGAGGATCCTAAACTATGTGTCTCTAGGTGTGTTTGCACGTATTTGGCGCGTACAGAGGCGGTTAGGCCTTCTTCTTCCTAACTTTTGATCTCGTATGTCAAGCCTTTTTCGGCAGGTTTCTGTTCCTACGTTAGCCCGGTGGATCCATTGGCTTCTTTCCTTGGCGGGCTCCTTTGGGGCTCATGCAGTTAGGGGTGCCGCAGCCTCCGGGGGCCTTGGCGGCTGGTGGCGCCCCGGGTGATGTTTTGCGGGTGGCAGATTGGTCGCGCGCTTCCACCTCTTGTACCATCTACTTTCGCCCGTTGTCTTCGGCGTTAAAACTGCAAAATAGGAGGCCTCCTGTCTTGCCTTAAAATTCTAAATTATTCTAGCCTTGGTGCCTAAATAATTGTAATTTTAATAAAGACAGGAGGCGAGTATTCCCCCCCCCCCCTTCCCTTCCCTTTTTGGCTCTGGGCTTGGGGTGAGTATGGTTTTGGTATTATGTTTATCTATTTGTTGTCTGTTTGCTTTATGGCTATGGGATTGTTTCGGTTAATGTTTTTCCCCTGACATCCGTCTAGGGATACGGTCCTGTTATGTTTTCTCTCTTCTTTTCCAGCTTAATCATCAATCGTCTGGCTGGTTTCCTGTTGGAGTGTTCTCTGGTTGTCACTCTTCGATGGTTGATGTTCCGGTCTAGTTCCCATTGGCCGGGCTGTTTTTCTGCGTTCCAGGAGCATGTTCTCAGCTACCGAAAGAGGAAGATTAGGGGTGTCTTAGGATTTATATGCTGCTGTACCTTGTTTTTTATTGGTTGTTACCAATGTTATGTTAACTCTTTCTTTGCTGCTGTCGGTGAGAGTAAAGGAAGATATGCAAAATACTCGCCTCCTGTCTTTATTAAAATTACAATTATTTAGGCACCAAGGCTAGAATAATTTAGAATTGTTGCCATGTCTAGAAACACTATGTTTCAAGCTTTGATTTCTGATACCCCCTAGGTGTTCAAAACCTCTTATTTTAACTTTAATTATCAAGACACATACAGAAACTTTCTCCTGAGGAAGCTAAGAGCGAAACGTGTCGAGAGAGCAGTTTTAAAAGACATTTTTTACTCTTTTTTTACCGGACTGTGCTGTGGACTCTTGAGAGGATCAAGGGACATTAAATCTACTATACACGGTTATTGCCATTTGTGCTTAACCCAAGTGTAAGTGCAATTCAACTTCCTATATATTCCATGATCACTATTGCGGTCTGTTTTTAGAGTTTTAAGAAGATATTAAAGAGATTTTTCCAAAGAATCATCAGATGGGCTTGATATTTCTACTTTATTTGTGAGTGGTACTTACACCTCTACATATTCATTGTTTTACTTAACTATATTACACTATTTTAATTTTTTTCCCTTCTATGTCATTGCGGCCCAACTTTGGATCTATTCGTATTGTTGCACTCTGAGGAAGAGTGATATTTGGGCAGTCACAGACCCTGGGAAGTATTATATATTTATAGCACTTTTGTACACGTGTTGGTGGGGATCTGGGTGCTTTCTGGAATCTGGGTATGCCTGAGATTGCTGTTAAGAAAAGTCATAAAAGGTATTTTTTTTCTTCAAATTTTCACCATGTTTTATAATTTTTTTATGGTAAGATGATATGATCACAATAATGGTCTCAAGAAAGCCCATCTTGTCCTGAAAAAAACAATATATAATATGTGAGGGTACACTAAATGGGTGAGGAGAAAATTACAGCTGAACACAAGCACCACAAAAGTGTTAAAACAGCCTCGGTCCCAAAGGGTACAAAAAGAAAAAATAAGCCCAGTCCTTAAGGGGTTAACATTCTTATTTATTTTTTTGTACAATTTTGGTGTGTTACTTACTTTTATTAAAAGTGTGGTTAGTTGTTTTATTTTTAAAGCTGGGGGGGTCATTTTCGGTTTCAGCTAAGTGAACCCTGAATTTTCCGTTTCGGTCCAGATTTTTCATTTCGGTGTATCCCTAGAATAAATAGAACTATTTAATTTTTACTTATCCAGAATTCTGAATCTGTAGTCACCTCAGAAGATAAAACTTTCTAGGCCCAGAAATCAGTGAGAGGAAAAGTAAAGGTTTTGTGTCATTTACTTTATTTCAATCTGCATATCTTATTAAAGGCCATATTTTCTCTCAGTGAAAAATGAGTGCGGTCCACGCACGTATACAATTCTGATGAAGTGGCCCACTGCAGAAAAAACTGGACACCCCTGCCCTAGCTGAAACTTGTTTCAGCTTCTTTAGCTTGTTCATGGATTTGATTTTTTTAATGTAACCCAATTGTTGGGTTGTTTTCTAGCCCTTGCTTGTGTTACCTATGACTGTGACTGTGAAATATCTAATTTGTTCTTTTGTCCATTCACACTTACATCTGGTGACACACAGAACCCTCACATCAGTCCCAATTGCTACACATGTTGCATACGTAAAATATTTGTTGAACACTATAGCATGTTAATAAATCTTAGCATATTTTTAATAATTGTATTCCTTTCTCCAAACATAAAGACAACACTGAAACCTTAAATAAACTATTTCAGTTTTTATTGAAACTGTTTATTGGTGCCTGCTTTTGTGTTTGTGGCAAAAATTACTGAAATTTGTTCTTGGTGGATTTTGGCATTCAAAAACTAGAATTTCTAATTCATGAAGCAATAAATTTAGCAGAATATGTAGAACGTCACCTTTAATTGCTAGAACAATTACATCTTCCATAATATGAGCATAATAAAACAGAATGGCAGATAGAATTGGCATAAAACAGAAGCAGTTCTCCCTCCACCTCTCAAATCTCAAAGCTATTTTATATTATATTCTATGCATTATAAAATAGTGAGAATAAAATAATTTTCAAGGTATAGCTTGTATTAATACGGCATCAGTATTACAATAGTCATTCTAAAAGTAATCACTTTAGCATTCGTTAATCATAAGGCATAGCCAACATTGATATACCGTAGATCTAGCCACTTCCTCTAACCCAGGCAATGGTATATAATTCATTGTGAATAAAGTCTAAGAGAATAATTTGCACATTTATTGGAGTTATATAGAATTTTTTGACATTTCCAATTATCTAAATAGATGGCGCCAAGAAAATATGAATCAGTAGTAATGTGACCACTGGATAATTCCTCATTCTATAATTTGGATAACTCTTTGTCACGTTGCATTGCTTGTGAACATTCTTGGGAGAACGGTCATATCCCGCCAGCTGTTATAGTGGTGTTCACATGAATAAATAAATCATTCAATCCCATAAAACTTTTTTTACAGGAGCAAGGGAAAGGGCTTCTAAAGCTCCTAAAGTTTGGAGCTGTTCCCAGGTGCAGTTTATATTATGGTAATTGGTGTGATAGGTGTTAGCTCCGTGTGCAGAACACCTATCACACCAATTACCGCAATAAAACTGCTGGAATCTAGAGGATGGTTGGTAGACTTTCTTCTAGAAGCTTGGCAGTTTGTCTTCCTGCCCCTTGTCCCCTGTATGCTGTTGCCATAGCCAATTTCCTTGTAAATCCTTTGCATATATTGATCCACTGTGAATATCTCTTGCACCTCCGATTCTTTTAGATATAGCAATATTTAAGGCCTAGCAGGATCAAGCAATAAAGATGCTGTACACAATATGGGACAGAGCAATTATTTCCTAAACAGGGGTACTCTGAGTACACAGTTGATTACACCTAGCCACAGAAAATAACTACTCTGTCCCTTACTCTGTATAGCTTCTTTACTGCTCAATGCTCTGCTCCGTGCATGTCACTCTGAGCCAGAAAACCGGTGTGAAAACACTCATTTTCTAACACAATCAGTCTAACACCATACACTAACATACCATAAACTGTACATTAACATACACCCTAACACTGTGCATTTACACACACCTATTCATTCTAACCCTGTACACCGCCACTCACTCACTGTAACACTGTACACTGACACAGCCTATATTTATCTATTGCAACCTTTGCGTGTTCTGTTCAGACACACACATACTACACCCAGCTACCTACTGTGTATGCAGCCCTGTTCAGAGCAGCCACTATGAGCTGATGTGCTTCTTTTTCTGGGTCATGTAACATTCTGTTATTGGACTCTGGCGAGCATCATCTCGGAGAGCAATGAGTTAATTGAATGCCTGGATGCCTAGGCCAAGGTGGCTAAGACCAGCTCTGCACCTTAGTGATTAAGTGTTGGTCAGTTATTAATCCTGCACTTTGGTTCCAGTCTTCCTGTGGTCTAGACCTGTAGGCTGTATACTACAGGTTGGTTCACTAAACTCCAGAGGTATCAGTAACGTTAAATTGATAACACATCATGCCAGATTTGATGTAGATTCACCGAAGCTGCCCCATTCAACTTGATCAAGTCACTTAGTGCAATTTCTTGGACGAAATTCATGGGAGACTGTACAATGCAGTACAAACTGTATTCCACCAAGATTCTGACAAGCTAGCCTTCCCTTAAATATTTATTTATATAAGCTTGCTGAATGTCAAGTAGCAAATATTATTGTTCATTACATTTTATAAAAAATATATAAAATAGAATAATGAAATCGTAACTATTACTGTAGTCATACATTGTTTATTATTACAATAGAAAACAAATTGTTTTGGAGCCTAACATTTTCTTTACTACCTTAATAGAGAATATAATACATAGCATGAGAAAAATTCAGGAATCTACTTATGCAGGAATACATTTTGTTTCTTCTATACATGTGCACTTTTAAGAAAAATACAGTCCCCAGAGGGGTTACATGCTCCCCTTTCAAAAAAGACTTGCCTTCTACTGGCTAGTCTTGGCTAAGAAGCCATCAATAATTTGCAACATAACATATACAATGCCATCTTAAAATAACAGTGCTAGCTGATACAAATTACATTCTATCTCGCAAACTGCTCTAAAACATGGAAGGATTAACATCTATGTCCCCTAGCGTGTGTAGGAAAGTGGCCATTTTAGATGCTACCTGTGTCAGTGGGGCGTAACTGGGATCTCATACACTATCCTAATCCACGGCTCTAGGAGGCTGCCGTACCCTGGTGCTATGTCTGGGTTCCCGATGAGGGAGGGAATCTTCTGACCATGCCTGCGAAGCATCGCCTCCTGCACTGATGGGGGAGGTCACCAGTGGCTTGAGGCCCTGGTTCTCCTAAAAAACTAGTCTCTAAAGGTGGCCCCAGGCACTGGCTTTCTGGATTTTATTTTGAAGAACTGTGTGGAACCACATTGGTAGAAGGAGGTAACTGCTGAGGTTCCTTAGGAGAAGATGACCACCACTCATCAGTATTGAAAACTTCTCAGATCTCTTTTGTCCCACTTCCAAAACTCTCCATGGTACCTTCCTCCAAATCATTGATACTCCTTTCCTAATTTTCAGCATAGGCTGCCCTGACTGCGGTGGTGAGAGCCTCTGTCTTGGCCGTGGTGCCGGCATTTCTTGCTGATGCCGTTATATTGCGGCGCTCAGCAGTGAAGCAGCGCATACCACGGTAGAGCAGCAAGACAGAGACCTTGCGGTGTCACCTCAGGGCTTCAGCAGGGTAAGTGAACAGGGGGGCAGATAGTGAGAAGGAAGGAGAGGTAGCTAGTGAGAAAGGGGGTTAGTAAGACTATTGAAATAAAGAGTGAGAATGAGTGAGAGAATTATAGGCAAATATAGGGTTTGTATGTCTGATTCAGTTGATCTACACGTGCAATTACTGTTTACATGTGTTGTTTATTTGATCTATACCTGAACTTCAGGGAGGAAGGAAAAGGGAGGTGTGGTTTAGTGACTCTCAAAGTCACGGTAGGGTCAGAAGGAGGGAAGACTGCACCGACCCTCACAGTCTTCCCCTAACCTGCAGAGTCAGGGTGGCAAATATATATTTTTTTGGTGTGGGAGTGGAGGGCGTAATTGCATGCTAGGAAGCATGGAGGGGACCCAAGGAAATGCTTGCCTAGGGTCCAATTTTTTCAATACTTTCATTTTTGTGGGGCAGGGGTGCGCCAGAGGAGTAGTCCGCACAGGGCACCTGAACACCTAAGGCCGGACCTGATCATAGTATATTCGATTGGGTAGGCTGTAGCGCATGAAATACTTCTGCCACAAGACCCTGGAAACAGTTACAGCCTTCTGGTCTTTTTCAAGAAATGACTGAGCATATCCGGCAAAATGATCTGTTACAACCAGAACATTTCAGATCTCTGCGGTACCGTTCTCAATATGTATATAGTCCACACACACAAGATCCAGGGGTCATGTATTTCTCAGATGACCCATGGGGGCAACTTTCATGGACAAAGTCTTTCTCTAAATACACCTTCTGCAGGTCTTTACATGGTGTTCCACATGTTCGTTCATGCGAGGCCAATGGAATCGGTCTTGTACCAGGCCATAGGTTTTGTTTACCCTGAGACGTTCTTGTTGGTCGTGAAGGGCTCTCATGACCATTCTTCTGTATCAATGGGGTAGTAGCAGCTGCTTTTGAACAAGGTGGTTGTGTTGTTTATAATTCTATCCAGGAACCCATCCTTGAGGCGTAACTTACTCCACTCTCACCTGTACAAGTCTTTGACCAACAGGGAGGGAAGTCAATAATTTAGGGTTCTTGGTTTTCATTGCCTTGAGGACTCCCACAATTGCAACTCCTCTGCAGGCTCAAGGGGGATTTTTTTAGGCGACTGTCATAGAAGTCTATATAAATGATGGGGACCTTGAACCCAGTGTCTAGCAAGGAAGATGCTTGAATACCTTTTGCTTGTGGGCGTAAGGGATTTAGGTCCGATCTTAGCCCCCACTGTGAAGCTGTGCGCGTGTCACTTCTTCCTTTTCTTGGAAGGACTGGTACCTTGGGCCTCCTCCAGCTTGATAGCTAGCACTTCAACATCTGTTTTTTGTTTCTTCAACATCCCGCTTAAAATGCCCTGATTTTTCACACTTAAAGCAAAACCATCTGTAAGATGAATCCTCATGGAACAACCTTCCTGGGGTTTCCCTGTGGTTCTCCCTTCTAGTGAAAGGATCTGTCCTCCTTAGCCAGGATTTGGACAATAACTCTAATTCAGCTACCTTCTTTTTAAGCACTGACAGTTCTGTTTCCTCTTTGTGTGCTGCTTTGGAAGTACTTCCTTTATTTAGAGAAGGTGGGGACATTTGATCTTAAAATCTTTTTGCTTTATTGATCAGTATGGAATAGGACAAGATCTGATCATCCAGCTTAACTCTTAACATGATCATGACAGGATCATTGCTAAGGCCTCCCTTTTCAATTTGCTTGGATAGCGGAGTATCTAACTTAACTAATAGATTATCAGTGTCCTCTGATTTTCCATATCCAGCTGCAAGACGTACAGATAATCCTGGGCTGTAGCTTGTCTATGAACTCCTCAAAACGTATGTCTTATGTCTGTAGCTGAGAAACGAAGACTCTCCACTTAACATTGTTTATGTTTTCCGTACAGGACCATTCCATTAACAATTGTACAGCATTATCTTTCCAAGCCTCTCTGCTATCTCTAACCCCAGTTCAAGGTGCCCTGTTGTGTGACAGGGGGAAGAGATCTCAAGCCTACCACTCTACCAGTCTGCAACCAAAGTCAGGTGCCTGCTCCTTCAGCTGCTGCTGGGTCTTCCTCACTGCTCACAGCAATATCCGCCAGAAGGGTTAGGTATCTTGTTCTGTAGTCATACAGACTCGTCAACACCCGACTGCACATCTTGATGAACAGACCTCAATCACTGTAGCACAAGAGTCCTTCACCTTCCACATCCAGCACTGTATTCCCCCAAAACTCCCAATGACCCCCTTTTTTTAACCTCAGCCCTGTGCTTTGCAGTTCACCTTATCCACAAGAAAGGCAGGTGAATAAAACAAACAGCAGCAATTATTGTAATCCTCAAAGTAGTTACATAAGCAGTTGGCTAGATCTTTGTCCCTCGAAAATGTGGGCGATCTCTAACAAAACTGACGAAAACAAACTGCAAAAGTTCTGAAAATTTGTCATGACTTGTCCATTGCAACCACAACTGCCCGTGGGGCTACTACTACCCCCCCTGGTGCTACTATCCAAAGATAGGCAGCAAGCAGTGGCATTGTCAGATGATAGCAGCAGATCTATTGTTGCCCCAGAAAATTGAGAGGAAGAAGAGGGAAGGTTTTTTTTTGTCTCCCCAAATGGACCCCCCAGGCCAGCTGGGCCCTTTACAACTGTAATGGTTGTATAGCCCTGATGGCGTCCCTGTCCCTTGGCCTCCAAACTTTACAGTAGGGACTATGCATTTGGTAGTGTCTCCTGCATCCACCAAACCTAGATTTGTTCACCAGACTTTCCAGTGGTTCCAAGAAGTCAGACTGTAGTCCACAAGAGCCCATCAGCTTATTTCATGTTTCAATAGAGGAGGGGTTTAATAGTGGGAGGCTCTAAAGTAGCCAGAGTTACGATGTGCTGCGTGACCCTGCAGCATTGAGCTCCATGCTACTCGGTACAAATTGCAAAAACACAAGGGAGAAAGTAGTACAGAAGATTGGGGGGGGGATATTATTTTTCCTTAGAAAAAGACAAGTGCAATGGCAGTCCAATTTGAGTCTAGAAGGTTTCAAAATGTTTCTCAATTCCAATAGCAATAACACCCTTTTCACCTTTGAGTCTAACATTGCATCTAATAATTTTTTAATGTAACATTTTATGTGGCCAACCCCGTGTTAAAACTAAGACATATTTCAGAGAGGTGGACAGCATAGAAATAGCTGCCACCTCACTCTATGATTGGATAACATCCCTATGGTTCAGTACTGCCGGCTTTGCAGTAAAGTAGTCATTTTTTGAAACACAGAAAGGAGAAGAATTATAATAGAGGAACTCTGTTAAACGCGGAGAGTGAGGTAAAACGTCAGATTTGCAGCTTTCTTTCCAGACACAATATAACGTCAGGACTAAAGAGATTAAAATTATTTTGCAAAAGAATTTGGGCACAGAATTACCCTTAAATCTCAAGTTTTTTTTTTAAAAAAAGCCCTGAAGTTAAGTCTGTGGACCAAGTTTACCCAGAGCCGTTGTAGAACAGAAGACCAATTGGTTGGATGTTTATAAATGTGTTTGCTTTAAAGCATGCAGAAACATTTAGAGTAACCAAAAACCTTCTGCAATTACAGGACAAACTTTTTCTGTAAGTCTTTCATAAATTGTAACACCACACATAGGATGTATCATCTCATGTCTTATCTAGTATATACAAGACTTTTAAAAGTACAAATACTTGAGCATGTGGGTTTCATTCAGCAAAAAATAATGATCATTCTGTCGCTTTTCATTTAAGTTTATTAAATATTACAGCATTTTTTAACATATATTTGTATACTTAGTAGACTTTTGCATTCAGATTTGTAGAACGGTTCACTGCTACGCTGAGGAAGTCTTCTTAGATGAACCATGTTAAGGGCTTGCAGTTGTTTGATCCTTTCTGGACACCGTAGCCTCTTCATGTCATTGAGGTTTCCTGGGACCTTGGAAGTAAATCGCTCAGAATGTGTAATAACACCCTGACCAGACACTACATGTTCTTGCAAGCTCGGATCTTGGAAGTTATATGTGATCACTTGACTATTCTAGTGTACCTTTTATCTGTGGATTTGTGCTATTAAAATTTTTGGACTACATTTGATCTCCGGTCTCATTTTTGCCTAAGGACCTGGTGGTTCTATTGAAGTGCACCCACATACAGTATCTCTATGTTATTATTGGAGCTCCCTTTGTAAGTTTAATCTTATTGGTTTTATTTATCTATCATTTTATACACTATGATTTTTTTTTCTATTTCAGAATTTTTGTACTATCCTACTTGCTCTTTTGTGATGGTACATTATTTTATCAGTTATTTATCAGCAAGCATGTTTGGTTTAATGCTCCATGTTAGAAGGGTGTTCTGAGTTGGAGAATTCCACTAGGAACAATAGGAATTTTTTTTGTCCCCTACATTACAGAAAATATGAAAAATGTACAAAGAGGTTGGCGTACAGGATCCAATTAGCCATTTCACGGCAGCTGCCCCCCCCCAACCACCAAAATCACACGACATCAATTATGTTATATCAGGTGTGATGCTGTACAGCCATAGGAGATGTTCTGTGTGTATATTGTGCGCAGAAAAATTGCAAATCTTGTGTATGGGTTCCTGGGAGTGGGGAGTTTGGAGAGCAGGGTGGGCCAATACTCCAACTACAGTATTGTAGCAGACTGGATGCTGGGTTTGCAGGATCTGATCAAGGGCTTTAACAAAGCCTCTGTCAGGCACTGGTGCTGATCATTAAACTCCCATGGAGAGGAAGTTCTTCTGGGCTCCTAGAATAATGAGAGGCCCTGAAGAAGAGAGGGCTCCAAAAGGAGCTAGGCTTTATTTTTATGATTTTGTATTTTTGATTGTAAGCTTGCAAGAGCAGGGCCCTCTTCTCCTTTGCCCCAGTTTGTTATTGTATGTGTTTATAAATTGTTCTAATGAATGTAACAGCGCTGCGGAATCGGGCAGCGCTTTATAAATAAATCTAATGTAATGTAATGGGAGGACAATAACATCTCTCCTTATAGGTCAATGTAAGACCTCACCTTGAATATACAAATCTGGGTATCAGTTCTTAAAAAGGATATTATGGAACTAGAAAAGTTGCAAAGGTACATATAATGAAGGTGGATTGGAAGATCTTAGTTATTATATTATCCCTTAATAATCTTTGAAATACTTTCCCAGCCACAGAAGTTAAGCTCACAGGTCTATAATTTCTAGGCAAAGAGTTTGAACCAGTGGCATCTCCAGCTTCCATATTTGGGGGGGGGGACACATGGGGGGACAGGGACCAAAGTAGGGGGGGCAAATATAAAACACTACATATACACCCTATGTGTGTGTATATATATATATATATATATATATATGCATTAGACATGCATTTTGTGCTTATCTCTTTGTGCTTAAAGACCTTGATTGAAATATGATTTAAAAATAACAGCTGAACTGGCAGTTATTTTTCATTCTTTAACCCCTTAACGTCCATTGCCGGGTCAGGCACGTCATGCAAAAAAATAATAAAGTTGAAAAAGTTCGCTAGACGGTCTCCAGACCCTCTAGGGAACTCTGGCTCCACTTGCAGGTTGAATACAGGTACTGCATTCACCCATACAAGTCAATGGAGCCCAGCTTTCTAATCACTATGTTATTAGTAAAATATTAAAAAAAAAAAAAATGGTAACATTTAAAAATTATTATGCTTTAGAGGAACTATCCAGTTCCAGCAAAATGTAAAAAAAAAGTCCAAAAAGAGTAAAATAAAAAAATAAAGTTTATTATTATGAGCAAGTGCTAAAATTAGCGCTGTATCTTCCCAAAAATCCTGACATGGAAAAATTTAAATAAAAGCATTTGAAATACCCAAGGGGTGTCTAATTTAAAAAAATGAATGGTTTGATGGGGTAAATTGCAGTGGCCGGGCTCAAAGATAGGGCATAGGCACAGACTGACCGAAATGGGGGGAAAAAAAAGCGCACTTCCAAAATGTGGCATTTTAACCCCAAACACCAGACAAACCCATACATGTGGGGTATGACTGAACTCGAGAGATGTTCCTGAACACATATTAGGGTGTTGTTTGATAGTGACGTATACCTGGAGCTATAAATGTATACCCAAACTACAATTTGTGTAAAAAAAAATACCAAAAAAATACTAACACAAAGTGTGGCAAAGGCTGGTGGTAGAATCTCATGCATGGAAAGGGTTAAAATACTAGCATTTGAAATACCTTGGGGTGTCTAGTTTTCAAAAATATATGGTTTGATGGGGTAAATTGAATTAGCCGGCTTCAAAGATGGTCCTATTAGGACATGGGGCAGAATGACCAGATGTAAAAGTTCCAAGTTAAAAAATGTGCACTTCCTAAATGTGGCATTTTACCTCCCAAACAACCCGACTTTACTCGGGAGATGTTGCTGAACACATATTGGGGTGTTGTTTGAAAGTGTTGTATACCAGGAGCTGTAAATCCATACCTGAAGAGCAATTTTAGCGATAAAAAACACAAAAGAAATTACTACCACAAAGTTTGACAAAGACTGGTGGTAGAATTAGTGCATGGAAAGAGTTAAAATTCTAGCATTTGAAATACCTTGGGGTGTCTAGTTTTCAAAAATATATGATTTGATGGGGTAAATTGCATTGGCCGGCTTCAAAGATACCCGAAATGGCACATGGGGGGAAGAATTACCAGATTTGGAAAAAATGGTTTTGAAATAGCAAAACGCTACTTGTACTTAATGCTCCATAACGTGCAGAAAAAAGCAAAAAAACATAAAACATTGGGTATTTCTAAACTCAGGACAAATAGTAGAATGTATTTAGTAGGTTTTTCATTAGCTTTTTTGGATGAGTAAAAGATTTTTGGGGTAAAAGTCAGAAAATGTGGGGTTTTTTTTTACATTTTTCATCATATTTTATTATTTTTTTTATGGGAAATTAGATAATATGATTAAAACAATGGTATCTGAAGAAAGCCCTTCTTGTCCTGAAAAAAACAACATATAATTTGTGTGGGTTCACTAAATGAGTGAAGAGAAAATTACATCTAAACACGAACACCGCAAAAGTGTTAAAACAGCCTCGGTCCCAATGGTACAAAAGGTAAAACACAGCCTGGTCCTTAAGGGTTTAATATTAGACCCTACTGCCCATATATATAAATATTAGACCCTGCTGCCGATGTATAATAATAATAAACCGTGCTGCCAATATATATTAATATTAGCCCCTGCAGCCAATATATAAAAATATTAGACCCTGCTGCCAATATATATTAATATTAGACCCTGCTGCCGATATATATATATATATATATATATATAAATATTTCCCTCTGCAGCCAATATATATATATATATATATATATAAATATAAGACCTTGTTATCAATATATTTTATAGTGAAAAAATGTAACCCTACCCAAGCATTTCCTTGGGCCCCGCTCCACGCTCCCTAGCATGCAATCATCCCCTCCGCTACCACACAAAAAAAAAAATTGCCACACTGACTGCAGATCAGGTGAAGACTATGAGAGCCAGTGCAGTCTTCCCTCCTTCTGACTGCACTGTGATATTGAGAGGTCCTCTCCCCCGTAATCACCCCCAGAGTCCCTTTGTTGTCTCATTCACTAAACCATACCTCTCTTTTACTTACTCCCTGTAGTTCAGGTATAGATAAAAAACAACACATGGAAACAGCACATGCAACTGAATAAGACATAAAAACCCTGTACTTGCAGGTATGCATAAATAATGTGTGGAAACATAGCATTGTAGGTATGAATCAACACACAAGTCAAGTCAAGTGGCCCATTGCACCACCGTATCAGTCCACCATACATGCCCATGTTTTCCTGATTTTCTAATGCATATTGATGTAATAAAGCAAGACAAATGTGATTCAAATGTGGTTTAACATATTTAAATGTATTAGCAACAAAGGGTGAGAAAAAAGCAAAACATATGGCTTTAACAAATTAAAGCAATGTATGTACAACATGCACTTAAAGGAAATGTGATACATTCTATTCAGTGGCGTCGCTACAGGGGGGCAAGGGGGGGCAATTGCCCCCCCCTAGAATATTCCTTGCCCCCCCGCCGAATTTGGAGTCACCCAGGACAGTCCCGCAATGTGACTTTAACCCAGGGGTGGGCAATTAATTTTCCCATGGGGCCACATGAGAAATTGGAATGGTTTTAGAGGGCCAGACCTCTACAAACTACAAACTCCGAAGCCTTGTCCATTTTGTTAACTTATGTGCTGTTTAATAAAGTTATTCAAGCCTACGTCATTGGTAGAGGTGCTTGAATAAGTAAGGCCTGAATAACTATTAGCACAGCACAAAAGTGAACAAAATGAACAAGGCTTCGGAGTGCATACCGTATTTTTCGCTCTATAAGACGCACCTGCTGATAAGACGCACCTAGATTTTAGAGGAGAAAAAAAAGGAAAAAATATTTTGAGCTAAAAAATGGGCTAAAATATTTATTACAATAACTGAATAAGCTATGAACACAGTAAGACACACGCAGACACAGTAAGACACACACAGACACAGTGAGACACACACAGACACAGTAAGACACACACAGACACAGTAAGACACACACAGACACAGTAAGATACACACAGACACAGTGAGACACACACAGACACAGTAAGACACACACAGACACAGTGAGACACACACAGACACAGTGAGACACACACAGACACAGTAAGACACACACAGACACAGTGAGACACACACAGACACAGTAAGACACACACAGACACAGTAAGACACACACAGACACAGTGAGACACACACAGACACAGTAAGACACACACAGACACAGTAAGACACACACAGACACAGTGAGACACACACAGACACAGTAAGACACACACAGACACAGTAAGACACACACAGACACAGTGAGACACACACAGACACAGTAAGATACACACACACACAGTAAGACACACACACAAACACAGTAAGACACACACACACAGTAAGACCTCCCTCCCTAACCCCCCTTCTCAGTATCTCCCCTCTAACTCCCTAACCCCCCCTTCTCAGTATCTCCCCTCTAACTCCCTAACCCCCCCTTCTCAGGATCTCCCCCCCCGCCCCGGTCACTTACCTTAAACTCCTGTGTTGGAAGCGTGAGGCGTTTGTCTCGGGTGCCGGCGCTTCACTGCTGATCGCCGGCGTCTGACGTCATATGCCGGCGCCCAGCGTAAAGCGCCGGCACCCGAGACAAACGCTTCCAACACAGGAGTTTAAGGTAAGTGACCGGGGCGGGGGGGGGACACCGGACTCATTGGTGAGTCACCAGGACACTCTTTGCGGGCCGGTCCGAGCTATTCAGCGGGCCGGATGTGGCCCGCGGGCCGTGCTTTGCCCAGGTCTGCTTTAACCCCTTGACTGCTAACGACGGCAAGGTGCCGTCGCTAGCAGTCCCAGTCAGGTGCTAACGACGGCACCATGCCGTCACTAGCACTACCCTACCTTGATGGAGGTCTGTGGACCTCCATCACCACTTACCCCGGCGATCGGCCCCTCAAACTGAAGGCCATCACCGGGGCCACCCGATCCGCCCGGTGACGTCTCGCGCAATGACGCGATGACGTCACCGCGCAACTTTATTAACAACTGACAATTGTCAGTTAAAGAGGTATGGGGGCATGCTGCTTAGATGCCTGTATCTCAGGCATCTAAGCAGCTACAGACCCCCAACATATACCGTTGGAAAGGTAATTACTTCAATATAGATTGTAAAAAGAATAAAAAATATTAAGTTAAATAATTAAAAATTATCTAGCTAAATGATCCACTGTGGTAGCCAATGTTACCACAGTGATCATATAGCTATAAAAAGTCACATTCCCTTTTTAAAAATGGCCGATACTAATTTTTAATCCCATGATCCCTTTGATCATGGGGTTAAATTTAGCCAACGGCAATTTTTGAAATCCTGATGAACTGCAAATATTAATAAAATCAGCCATTAAGCCTGTGTGGTACATGAGTAACCATCTTATCCCTGGAGCGCCTTGCATTTTTACTGCAAAACTTATTTTTGCTGTAAAAGTGATTTTTTTTCTCCCTTTACCATCATTTCTTTGGGATTGTAAGGGGAAAGAATGGTGTGTGCTTCTGTGAGTGAATGTATGGAAAGTATGGTGTGTGCTTCTGCGAGTGAATGGAGATATGAAAGGCGTGTGAATGATCAGTAATTAGGGTTGAAGCCTTGACGTGGCATTACTGCTCACGTAGGAAGTTAAATTATGGTACAAAAAGTACACATTTGTACTTTGCAAGAACTACACCCCTTGGCGCATCAAATGAGGGGCTGTATGTGTTTCTAGTACAAACCTGGAGTGCGCAAGACACAAATGAACATGTCACTATGGTTAGAAAAAACATATTTTCTAGCCAAAGCGACATATTCCATTATTATTTGTGCAGTCAACTTTTGTCCTAGAAATACATGTAGCCCCTCATTTGAAGCTCCAAGGGGCGTAGTTTCTTAAAATGGATGAATTGTCCGAATGAGGGAGAGCATGAGTTAATATGTGGATGAATTGTCTAAATGAGGGAGAGCATGAGTTAATATGTGGATGAATTGTCTGAATGAGGGACAGCATGAGTTAATGTGTTTGTGTGTATCATAGATGTATAATTGTGGAAGGGCAAAGATGGCACTAGCAGGATGTTTGAGCCTTGGGGACCAAGATGGCACAGGCAGGGTGTATATGGGACAAAGATCGCAAATCTTATGTGTGTTATCTGGGTGCTGGTCAGGTTCTATGTGGACAGTGTGGACGCCAGGGCTGACTTTGGGGTGTGCAACCTGTGATCTATGCCTGTAATTTAGGGGGTTTAAAATATAAATGTTTTTATGTGAATTCCAATTGACCTACACCTGCAAAGCTGGGTTTCTGTGTTATTCTGTAGATCCATATCTGCTATGTTTCCATACATTATTTATGTATACCTGCAAATACAGGGTTTGTATGTCTTGTTCAGTTGATTAATACCTGCAATGCTGTTTCCATGTATTTATTTGATCTATACCTGCAATGCTACATTTCATATATTATTATTGTATACCTGCAAATACGGGATTTGTATGTCTGATTCTGTTTATTTGATATATACCTTCAGTGCTGAGATCACAAGTGAATTTCAATTGATCTATACATGCAAAGCTGGGTTTGTGTGTTAGTGTTGATTTATACCTCCTATCACCAGCAGGATATAATATTTATATATATATTGTGGCAAGGTTATGGAGTCTGTCTACATAAGTGGCAGATTGGAACGCTTATTATTCCCAGCATGAGGGGGTTAATTGCTGGAGGTCAGCAAGGTGGAGCCAATTAACCTGCACTCAGGTGCTTAAAGGGCGGCCGTTAGAGGCATTAGGGGTCTGGAAACAGGGAGAGAGGCAGTCAAGCCAGAGGCCCTCAGACTTTATCAAAAGGATTTGTTTTTGTTTTGGTTTATTTACACTATGAAGTGCAATACTGTGGACTATTCAAAGCTGCAATAAACCACATCTTGCTTTTATTCTGCTGGTGTTCGGAGTTTCTTGTTTTGATCGGGCCGTCCTGCCACAAGTTGTGGCAGCGGTGGGATATTGCGTGTTTGAACCCTGTATCAACATGGAGGATGTTTTAAAGGCCCTCCTGCATGCTACTACAGTGCAACAGGAAACCAACCGGCTGATAACTGCTCAGATGGGAGCTATGATGGAAGCACAGCAAGAGGACAGGATTGTCCTAAAAGAGATTGTACAGCAGCTCTCAAAAACTACCACAGATGAACAGAGCAGCAGTCCAAAACCAATCCATGCAAATCAGTATCTGCAAAAGATGATGCCGCAAGATGATGTGGAGGCCTATCTAACAGCTTTTGAGCGAACTGCCATCAGAGAGCAATGGCCTCGCACTCAATGGGCTGGTATAGTTGCACCTTTTTTGCTTGGTGAAGCTCAAAAAGCCTATTTTGACCTAGAGGAAGAGGCGGCTGCTAGTTATGATATTCTTAAAGCAGAGATTCTTGCAAGGACTGGCGTGACTCCAGTGATCCGTGCCCAACGGTTCTATAATTGGAAATACCAGGAACAGAAGGCACCAAGATCACAAATGTTTGATTTGATTCATCTGGCCAGGAGATGGTTAAAACCAGAGAGTTCAACGCCTGCTCAAATAATCGAGACCTTGGTTTTGGATTGTTTTTTGCGAGGATTACCCCAAGGCCTACGAGAGTGGGCAGGGCAGGGAAGCCCTACCACTTATGATGCAATGGTGGCACTGGTTGAACAATATACAGCAGTGAGAGAGTTAAAATCTACATCACAGACTAAAATGCAGCAGAACCAAAGACTGCTCACAAGCTCAAGGCCCTGGAACTATGGGAAAAATCAAGTTGTGATCCGAACTGGAGGCCCTGAAGTTTCTCCGGATGGAAGCCAGGACTATAAACCCTCAAAAGCATGGCAACCCAGGAAACCTCCAGTTACTTGCTTTGAGTGTGGGGAGCTAGGTCACATAAAAGCTGTATGTCCTCATTTGCAGGAACCTATGGAATGTGGGTATAATTCTATAAATGACTTTTGTGGACTAATCTGTTTGGTTGGGAAACAGACCGAAAAATGTGTATTTGATAAATCTGTTTTGTTAAATGGGAAGGAAACCGTAGCTCTTGTGGACTCTGGGAGCGATATTTCCTTAGTGACAAGCAGTCTCATTCAGCCTTCTCAGTTGCTCCCAGGTAAGAAGGTTGGGATACTCTGTGTACATGGCTGTACTGTATCATACCTTACTACCTCTGTAAACATAGGCTATGGGGGCCAAACATTTCCAGTAGTGGCTGCAGTGGTACCTAAATTACCCCATCCCCTTATTCTTGGACGTAATTTCCCGGCGTTTCAAAGCCTGATTCAAACCCCGTGGGAGTCTGTAGAGGAGAACCCGTTTTGTGTTTTCCCATTGGTACACCCAGATTTGTTTTGTAAAAGGCGCAAGACAAGACGTGAGAGAAAGGAAGATAAGCATAGGGGTACTAGGAACTTACAAATGGCTTTGGTAAATGAAGGTGTGACCTTACAAGATCCGAGCACTAGTTCCAACCCTTCAACCGAAATACTGGTTGAACCCCAGGGCCAAACCCAAGAACAGGCTAATATTGTGGATTTGGAAATTGGTTTAAATCAGTTTGGAAGGGAACAAGTCAATGATTTAACATTGCAAAATGCCCGTAACCAAATTGTAGAAGTTAATGGGACCATGGTTGATGGGCAATCCAGAGACAGGTATCCTCATTTCATTCTTAGAAATGACCTACTTTATAGAGTGATCAGAGAGGAGGGGCAAGAACTTGAACAGTTCTTAGTACCAAGGTCCTTCAGGAGGAAGGTGTTGGAATTGGCCCATTCTCATTTGTTTGGGGGACACTTGGGGATAGAAAAAACTCAGGAAAGGGTTTTAAGGCGATTCTTTTGGCCTGGGGTATATGAAGAGGTAAAGCGGTACTGTGCCTCATGCCCAGACTGCCAGCTAGCGACCCCAAAACCTCGTCTAAGAGCACCCCTAATCCCATTGCCAATTATTGAAACCCCTTTTGAGCGAATTGCTATGGATTTGGTGGGACCAATAGAAAAATCGGCTAAGGGTAATCAATATATTTTGGTCATATTGGATTATGCTACACGCTACCCAGAAGCTATTCCCCTCCGCAATACTGCCTCCAAAACCATAGCGAAAGAATTGCTTCAAGTATTTTCTCGTGTAGGGTTACCAAAAGAAATTTTAACTGACCAAGGTACCCCTTTTATGTCCAGACTAATGAAAGAGTTGTGTCATTTGTTACAAATAAAAGCTTTGAGGACATCTGTGTACCATCCTCAAACAGATGGGTTAGTTGAAAGATTCAATAGGACCCTGAAACACGTGTTACGTAAAGTTGTTGATAGAGATGGGAAAAATTGGGACACTCTCCTACCGTACTTACTGTTTGCTATTCGGGAGGTTCCCCAATCTTCTGTAGGGTTTTCACCTTTTGAGCTCCTTTATGGTAGGCATCCAAGAGGTTTATTAGATATAGCGAAGGAGGAGTGGGAAGAACAAACGGTACCAGGACAGAATGTCATTCAATATGTGGAGCAACTCAAGGGGCGCATTACACAAATTTCTCCCATAGTCAGACAATATCTGGAGGAAGCTCAAAGAAGCCAACAGGTTATTTACAACCGTCAGGCAGCAGTACGTTCTTTCCAACCTGGGGACCGAGTGATGGTCCTTGTTCCCACTGCCGAAAGCAAACTCTTGTCTCATTGGCAGGGCCCATATGAGATTATTGAACAAGTAGGCCCTGTAAACTATAAAGTTCGACAGCCTGATCGTAGGAAAGTTGAACAGATTTACCATATAAACCTGCTAAAACCCTGGAAGGATAGAGAAAGTAGTATGGTTGCTATAGATAAATCCCCAGACCCAGATGTTAAAATATCTGCTGATCTCACCCCTGAACAGCAAAAGGAAGTTAAAGAAATGATATCAAGACATAAAGATGTCTTTTCTAGTATTCCTGGCAGAACTAGTGAAATCTGCCATGATATTATCACAGAACCAGGAGTTACAGTAAAAGTAAAGCCCTATAGAATTCCTGAGGCAAAAAGGAGTGCAATACAAACAGAAGTAGCAAAAATGTTAGAACTGGGAGTCATTGAGGAATCACATAGCCAATGGTCTAGCCCCATAGTTCTAGTACCTAAGCCAGATGGGTCAGTTCGTTTTTGCAATGATTTTAGAAAACTTCATGAATGCTCTAAATTTGATGCATATCCCATGCCTCGGGTTGATGAACTCATTGAGAAACTGGCACAGGCCAGATTCCTAAGTGTGTTAGACCTTACAAAGGGTTATTGGCAGATCCCGTTGACGGAAACCGCTAAAGAGAAAACTGCATTTGTGACCCCTGAAGGTCTGTACCAATATACAGTTTTGCCATTTGGGCTTCATGGAGCCCCAGCAACCTTTCAGAGGTTAATGAATAAACTTCTGAGACCTCACTCCAATTATGCTTCTGCATACTTAGATGATGTAGTCGTCTATAGCCGAGACTGGGACTCCCATTTGGGAAAGGTAGAAGCGGTTTTAAATAGTATTCGGAAAGCTGGTCTTACTGCTAATCCTGCCAAATGTTCTATTGGATGTATGGAAGCCAAATATCTTGGTTATACTGTAGGGAGAGGTCTGGTAAAACCTCAACTCACTAAGGCTGAGGCTATTGAACATTGGCCACGCCCTCTAAGAAAGAAACAGGTCAAAGCTTTCCTAGGAATAGTTGGCTATTATAGACGCTTCATACCCCACTTTGCCACTCGAGCTGCACCTCTCACTGATTTGATTAAAGCAAAGGCACCAGATACAGTGAGATGGAATGATGATGCAGAAAAAGCTTTTGCAGACTTGCGCACAGCTTTATGCAGGCACCCTGTTTTAGTAGCCCCGGATTTTAAGGAACATTTCTTTTTGCAAACTGATGCTTCTGATGTGGGCCTGGGGGCAGTATTATCTCAGATGATAGGATGTTGTTTTTAAGTCGTAAGTTGTTGCCAAGGGAGCAGAAGTATGCTACTGTAGAGAAGGAATGTTTGGCCAACATTGATATATTATTTGTTGGGCAGATCTTTCACCCTCATCACCGACCATGCTCCACTACAGTGGATGCAGAACAACAAAGACAAGAATACTAAAGTCACACGTTGGTTCCTCTCTTTGCAACAGTTTAAATTTGTTGTGAAGCATAGGGCTGGGCTATTGCATGCCAATGCAGATGCATTGTCTAGGGTGCACAGTTTCTTGTCGAAGGCCGCTTCACACACCTGTGTTAAGCTGAGGGGGAGGGTATGTGGCAAGGTTATGGAGTCTGTCTACATAAGTGGCAGATTGGAACGCTTATTATTCCCAGCATGAGGGGGTTAATTGCTGGAGGTCAGCAAGGTGGAGCCAATTAACCTGCACTCAGGTGCTTAAAGGGCGGCCGTTAGAGGCATTAGGGGTCTGGAAACAGGGAGAGAGGCAGTCAAGCCAGAGGCCCTCAGACTTTATCAAAAGGATTTGTTTTTGTTTTGGTTTATTTACACTATGAAGTGCAATACTGTGGACTATTCAAAGCTGCAATAAACCACATCTTGCTTTTATTCTGCTGGTGTTCGGAGTTTCTTGTTTTGATCGGGCCGTCCTGCCACAATATATATATATTTATATATATATCGGCAGCAGGGACTAATATTAATATATATGGGCAGCAGGGGCTAATATATATATATCAGCAGCAGGATCTAATATTAGTCCCTGAAATCATTTAGTGCAAAAGTTAAGGTATTGTGTTGTTTAAAGGATTTCAAGGATTAGTCGTACTAAATTGTGGCTTCAGGCTTCCCATGTTGAATGATCAAGTATTGTATTGTCCAATAACAAAAGTATCATTCCATAGCACATTACTTTTGGCAATATATATATATACATATATATATATATATATAAATATATATATACCGGTGTGTGTATATATATATATATATATATATATATTATGTGACAAACCCTATAGCATGAGGGCCATACATGTCACTTTTAGGGGTCCTAAGCACAGTCCTCTAGGGCAATCAGAGTCAGGAACAGCAGCTTTAAACAAAACAGCGCTTTATTTTAACCACTTAAACCCCAAAAACCAAATCATAAAAAGAAAACCTAGCTCCCAAGTGGAGCCCTCTCTAACTGAACAATGCTGGTCTAAACTGACCAGCCTAATCACCCACTACCTCAACCTCCCAACCAGACCCAGCTACGCCAGGCTCTGGAAAACCTCCCCCCAGACAGCACACAAAATGTCCAGGCAGGTATTGCCTCACTTGGCTCAGGGATAGTCTTCTTCAGGGCCTCTCCTTGCCCTGGGAGCACAGGGAACTTCCTCTTCCCCCAACAGTCTCGCTGAGTATCAGGCTCCAGGGGTTTTTAATGCCCAGCACCTGTGCCTGACGCCGGCCTCATAGAAATCCCGGACCGGATCCTGCAGATTTCTTGCCTCCTGGAAAACCCGGCATGGAGTTTCCACAGAATGGGGGAATGGAGCATTGGCCCACCCTGCTCTCCAATTGCTCCACCCCAGGGACCCATATGTATAATCTGCATAGCAGCTGTACTCAGATGCCATGCTAATCATCTCCCTGGGGTTCACACGGTCACAATATATATATATATATATATATATATATATATAAGTTTTTTCAGTGGTATGATTTAATGGTGGAAATTATTAATGCCCCCCCAGTTTGACTGTGGTATCTTGTGTGCCCCCCTATATATTGTTTCTAGAGTCGCCACTGATTCTATTTGTTTACATTTAGAGATATGGATAAATAATATTGGTTCTTATTTACCTTTTTCAAGAAATAGAGCCAAAAAAGAATTTTCTGTATACAACTCTTAAAATATGTGATCAAACGGTCAGCAAAGACCTCATCAAGGGAGAACTTTCACGTATAATTTCCAGTACATCCTGAAACTGGACCTGTTCCAGAAGATCTTTCTCCACTGACATGAGCATTAGGGCATCAAGCAGATCTTGTTACAATGTGGTTCGCAGTAGGGTTTTGATTAATTTAAGCTTGCGGAATGCTCTCTCACACGACACTTGTGTAAAAGAAAGGGTCAACAGATACTCATAGGCAGTAGAAAGATTTTCATATGCTGCTGAATAAAGATTGTATTTTACCAACAACCTGTGACAGCAAAGAAAGCACTGCACTTTGATTCCTGTTGATCAGTTTGTTAGTAGGTGAAATACATCCTCATCATGAATTATTTCCACTTTCTTTCTCTCAACTTCAGAAACACATCCTATAAGATTTGGAAATAAGTTGGCAAAACTTGTTAATTTGGTTTCGAGAGAGTATTCATTTACTTTTGCCAACTGAGAAATTCTCTCCAGTGTCCCTCCATCTAGCACTTTGGGATCTCTCCTAATTTAAGTAATGGGAATCCATGAACACTTGCTTATTTTCTGAAAATCTCTCTGTCAAGCTTTGTATGATTTGGTCTAGAATTGTTCTGAACACAGTAGCTTGAAAGCATTGCACTTCATCTTCAGGTCGCTCATCATGTGAAGATTCTCCAGCCAATTGCTTTTTTCGTGCCACTCTTCTAGCTGGAAGCATAGTCTCGACTTCCAAGGAGAACATCACTTTCCTCCATCAACCCATTTGTTTTTGTTGCAAAGTTTTCAGCCTTTTGATTTACACAGCTGAAATCAAATATTTTGACACTGGGCCTATAATATAAAAAACCTGCAAAATATGTGTTATGTCCTCGCTACACGTTACCCCGTGGCGTGTGTGTAGCTTGACATGCAGATAAACCGCCCTAATTTTCAATAGACAAGACTGTATGATGAAGTCAGTAGATTTATTGAATTATGGGAAATGTGCGGTGAAACTAGAAAACAATAGAGCAGAAAACATGAATAAACACATGTTCATATACAACTAACATGTCAGCATAATACAAGATGGCTGAAACACAACATGTAATAACATAGATGACATGTGGAGAACTGGTCTGCTAGTCACAACTTAAGACAAATACAGCTGCTGCTCCTGAATATAAGAGTCTGTGTAACTGGTGGCAGCTATGACTGAGAATAACTGTGGAGTAGGTCCACAAGCTTACCAGCGATGCTGCCACATGGGAGCATGGAAGTTACAGTCTTTCTCTTCTTAGCACAGTCTGTAAAATGGAGTTCTCTTTCCCAGAATGCCTCACTTCACTGAGGAGGGATAGGAACAGCAGAGGGGCAAAATACTGAAAGGCAAAGTCAGCCACTAGATGGAGTGCCTATGTAATTAAGCACACTACACAGTACATATAGATGCTGGAGGCATGACACTCCCCGCCTGGTATCCATGGATGCCACCAATTCAGTCTTCAGAAGGTAGAAGTAAAATTAGTTCAGAAATTGGTCTGAGAAACAACTTGGACTCATCTCCCTTGGTTATCTTTACTTCTACTTTACGAACATTTCCATCCTCACTTGGGAATGTTTTGGGGACCAACCCAAGAGGCCAATGGTTTCTTTGTGCTTGACAGTCCTTTACAAGAACAATATCACCAATTTTTAGGTTAGGTTTGGTGGTTTGACATTTCTTACGTGGTTGCAATGTAGATAAATACTGTTTACGCCACCTGTCCCAGAAGGTATTTGCAAGGCTTTACACTTGTCGCCATTGACGTTTATACAGATCTTTGGCATCAAACTGTCCCGAAGGAGCACTGAAAGTCTCTGTTTTTTGAGTAAGCAAAATAGCCGGAGTCAACAAAAAAGGTTCCTCAGGATCATTAGGGACTGGAGTGAGAGCTCTTGCATTTACTATAGCTGCAATTTCTGCCATAAAGGTTATTAGACTTTCATGGGTGAGTCTTGTTTGGCCTACCTGTAGAAAAATAGAGTCAAGAATTCTTCGAACTATGCCGATCATTCTTTCCCAGGATCCTCCCATACGTGAAGAATGTGGTGGGTTGAATGTCCATGTGCAACTTTGGATACTCAAGAATCTCTCAACACTTTTGTAGTCCACATTTGAGGGAATTTTTAATTCTTTGGCTGCTCCAACAAAGTTAGTACCTCTGTCTGAACGGATTTGCTTCACAGGGCCTCGAATAGCAATAAAACGCCTGAGAGCATTAATGAAGCTTGAGGTGTCTAGAGACTCAATGACCTCTATATGAATAGCTCTGATAGACATACAGGTGAATATGACTGCCCAGCGTTTACTGTTAGCTTGACCACCTCTAGTACGTACCGTGGTGACTGACCAAGGTCCAAAAACATCAAGGCCAACGTTGGTGAAAGGAGGTTCTGTGCTAAGTCTGTCTGCGGGCAGATCAGCCATCTTTTGTGTCTGGTGTAGACCTCGAAGTTTGCGACAGGTGACACATTTGAAGATGATACTGCTTACGAGCCTCTTTGCACTGATAATCCATAGGCCAGCAGTTCTTAAGGCTCCTTCCGTAAATAGTCTTCCTTGATGTCTGACCTCATTGTGATAATGCTTCACGAATAAAGCAGCAATGTGGCAATAACCAGGAATTATAAGAGGGCTTCTCTCTCTGAACTCCAGTTTTGCTTCCTTAAGTCGGCCTCCTACTCTCAGTAGGCCATTGCGATCACTAAATGGGTCAAGCTTATTCAATACACTGTCCTTATGTATTGGTCTTTTGTTGGTAAGGCACGCAATCTCTCTAGAATAGGCTTCTTGTTGAACAGTAAAGATAATGTGGTTTCTTGAATGTTCCAGGTCTGATACTGCATAGACCTTTGTACAGTGATGACAACCTTTACATTCATTCAAACTAGAAGTTCTCATACTTCTGAATGAGCGAGTTATGTGAGTTAAACAGGTAATAGCTCGAACAAGTGACTTCCAGGTTGAAAATCGCTGGAATCTGTGAGATCCTAGTCGGCTATCTGAGGTCGTTGTGTGAAGTGTAGACACCTTGTAGACACCTAGAGGGCGGATTTCAACATCTGATTCTGCACCCACTAATTCAAAGGCTTCAGGAGTGGTCTGCTTTATGTTGTACAAGAATTTTGGTCCTGACAGCCATGTCGTGTTTTTTAAATGATCAGCAGCAACGGCTCTAGTAGCGTGATCAGCAGGGTTCTGGTCTGTAGGTACATAGTGCCACTGGTTTGGATGGACAGATCTCCTAATCCGAAGCATCCTGTTGTTAACATATACATAGAATTGTCTGGTTTCATTGTAGATGTAGCCTAAAACCACTTTACTGTCTGTGTAGAACTCAGTATCTTTGAGGTCAATGCCTATTTCAGATGTAATGAATTCAGCTACCTCAACAGCTAGTACAGCAGCACATAATTCTACTCTGGGTACAGTGTGCTCACGGTATGGTGCAAGTTTTGTTTTACCCATGACAAATCCAATATGACATTGTCCTTTAGAGTCCATGGTTTTAATATAGGCCACAGCAGCAATTGCTTTGACAGAAGCATCTGACAATATGTAAAGTTTTTGGCTTTGTATTTCTGTAGAGGGCACAGGTGCATAGAATCTAGCTACATTGAGCTTAGATAAAGCTGTCAGAGAGTTTCTCCACTCTTCCCACCGAATCCTTTGCTCAGTTGGTAAAGCTACGTCCCAGTCAGATGTTTCATGGGTTAAGTCTCTGAGTAAGGCTTTACCTTGAATTGTAACAGGAGCTGCAAACCCTAAGGGATCGTACAAGCTGTTAATGGTGGACAGAACACCTCGACGCGTGAAGGGCTTTTCCTCCTGGCTGGCTTGGAAGGTGAAGGTGTCTGATTTTAGATTCCAGAGAAGTCCAAGGCTACGTTGCATTGGCACAGGGTCGGTCCCTAAATCCAAGTCTCTCAAATCACTACAGCGATCCTACAGAGACAGAAAGACTTCCATTAGTTCCTGACTATTGGAGGCTATTTTGTGAAGCCTCAGGTTAGAGCAAGCAAGCATTTCCTGAGCTCTCCTGAGGAGATTAATAGCAGTCTCATTTGAAGGCATAGCTTTCAAGCAGTCATCAACATAGAAGTCCCTTTCTACAAATTGTCTGACATCTGATCCATATTCTGCTTCACCTTCTTGAGCAGACCTTTTCAGTCCATAAATAGCCACTGCAGGAGAAGGACTGTTGCCAAAAATGTGTACTCTCATACGGTACTCTATAACATCTTTAGAAGGATCATTGTCTCTGTACCAGAGAAATCTTAAGAAATTCCTGTCTTTCTCTTTAACGAGGAAACAGTGAAACATTTGTTGAATGTCAGCGATGAAAGCAACAGAATCTTTGCGGAAGCGCATGAGCACTCCCAGAAGTTTGTTGTTCAGGTCTGGACCTGTCAAGAGAACATAATTTAAAGAGACACTCTCAAACTTGGCACTAGAGTCGAACACCACCCTAATCTGGCCTGGTTTCTTTGGGTGGTATACTCAAAACATTGGTAGGTACCAGCATTCTTCAAAGTCTTTGAGTGTGGGAGCTACCTCTGCGTGGCCATTTTCAAATACCTTTTCCATGAAGGTGAAGAAGTGATTTCTCATTTTCTCTGCAGATTGTGCTTGAGAGAAGAGAAACGTTTTAGAGCTTGTTCTCTGTTGTTAGGCAGGCGCTGTCTGGGACTCCTGAATGGAAGAGGTGTGACCCAGCTATTAGTTTCATCTTTAACAAATCCATCATGCATTATGTCTAAAAACAACTTGTCCTCTATAGACATGGCCAACTGATTGTCCTTTGTTCTCTGAAAAACTGTACATCCTAACTGATCTTCATAAATGTTAGACGTTGCATAGCTGTCACAAGGAAGATCTGTGTAGGGACAGAGCAGTTGGGCGCTGTATGGCAGTTCTTTGACATGAAAATTATTGTGGCATGCTTGGAAAAGGGAAGGGCAACCATTTTCTAGCATATTTGTGAGCATGCTGGTCACAGAGGTGGGATCGTGCGTGCTTCCCAAGCATACATCTCCTATTATGACCCATCCTAGGTCTAGCCTTTGGGCAAAGGGAGCGTTGTGGGGCCCATTAATATGATGCCTCACTTTGTGTACTTGCAAGATATCTCTCCCAAGAAGTAGGATTATCTGGGCCTGATGATTAAGTTCTGGTATAAGATGTGCCATACACTTTAAGCATGCATGGTAGCTGGCTACATCCGGTGTAGGAATTTCAGACCTGTTGTCAGGAATTTGGTTGCACTCAATTATGGTAGGCAAGGGCAGGCATGTCTGACCATCTAAGGATTCAATTTGGAAGCCAGTGGCCTTCCTTCCCATTGTTGATGTGGTACCTGCACAGGTTTTTAAGGAGTAGGGAGTGCTTGGTCCTTGAATTTTGAAGATGTCAAAGAATGTTGATCGGGCTAAGGATCTATTACTCTGATCATCCAGGATAGCATACAGTTTTACAGCTTTATCTTTTTGTCCCGTTGGATAGACTCGGACAAGGCAGATTTTGGAGCAGGATCTGCTGTCTAATGTTCCTTTACACACTTCTGTGCATTGTGAAGTGACCACTGGTGAAGTTGTAGCAGTACTCCCTTCCTCCCCGCCATGCTTAGTGTCACTTGAAGTGCTTTGTGAACTCTATGGCGCTGGACCAGGGTGTAAAGCTGTGCTGTGATCTGTGGTGTCACATTCTGTGCATTTTACACTGACTTTGCAATCCTTGGCAAAATGAGATGTGGATGCACAGCACTTGTAACAGATGCCATTCTCTTTCAAGAATCTTTTGCGGTCTTCCACTGGTTTCTCTCTGAAGGCTCTACATTTTTGGAGAGGATGAGGCTTCTGATGTATAGGACACTGCTTGCTAAGATTCTGTACCTTCACTTTTGATTGGTCTACAGACCTGTGGATAAAATCTGGAGGAAAAACATTAGTCTTGTGTACTGTCACTGATGATTTGCGTGGATTGAGGGTTGGACAAGTAAAATCAAAACTAGGCTCATTTCTAATCCTTGCTTGGCAATGCACAAATTCAACAAAAACAGAGAATGGAGGAAATTGAACCTGGTGTTTATGTTTACATGTGGAACCATGGGTAATCCACTTCTCTTGTAGGTTGTAGGGCAATTTTTGGACTATTGGGTTGACACCCCTTGCTGTGTCAAGGAATGCAAGTCCTTGTAAGTCCCCTTCAGATTTGGCAACATGAAGTTCCATTAGTAGGTCACTTAGTTCCCTGAGTTTCTGATAGTCCTTGTTGGATATTTTGGGGAAGTCCTCAATTCTTTTGAACAGGGCATTTTCTATTACCTCTGCTGAGCCATAGCACTCATCAAGTGTGGTCCAAATAATTTTAAGGCCAGTCTCAGGGTAGTTTATATTGATAGCCCTGATCCTAGCTGCATGTTTGCTTGACTCTTCCCCTAGGTATTTGACCAAGAGGTCCATTTCTTCACTACAGGACAGTTGTAAGTCTCTGGTGACATTTTGAAAGGAAGCTCTCCAGGCTCTATTGCCTTCAGGACGATAATTGAACTTTACAAGTCCCTTTGCAACTAGTTCACGCCTTGTAAAAAACTTAGCAAAGTCTAATATGGCTTGGTAAACAGCAGGGTATACTGGTGGTGAACTACCCTGGTGAGAATATGGGGTGTGTTCATACCTGTTAGTATTCTGTAGGTTGTGCTGGCCAGTATCATACTGCCTTGGCATTACAGGAGATGCATCGGTGAGGTAATCTAATTTGATTGCTTGGCCTGTAATGATGTTTTTATCAGCGGGGTTGCTCTCTTGCTTGAAGTTGACCTGGGATTGCACTTCATACTGCACTGGGCCTATTTCACTGTTGATACCACGTTCTAGTTTTTGTACTGGATCAGTATTTCTGTTTGATCCGGGGAGCTTATTAACATACTCTGACGTGCGTTGCAATGAATCTAGCGATTTAAGCTTCATACCTGGTATGCTGTCAGGTCTTTGTGTTTTGGGGTACTCTATAGCCTCTAAGAACTCTGCTTCAGCAATGGTTGCTGCAGAAAAGGAAGCTGCAGCAAGTTTCTCTAATCTTGCTTCTAGGCGTGCCTTCTCTATTTTTAATTGCATCTCTTGCTCAGCGAATGCTGCTCGCATTGTAGCTGCTTCAGCTTTTGCGCGGGCAATGGCAGCTGCACTGCCAATAGATGAAGCTTTTGAGGAGACAGAAGCAACAGATCTTGTTTTGTGTGAAGACTTCTGAGACATTGTGCCTTTAAGAAGATGTCTGGCTGTGCAGAGAGTGCTGTGTATATGTAAGCAGGTAGCTATACTATAGCAGGTCTCTGTGTCTTGAGTCCCACTGGCTGGGTAGCCGCTGTTTCACTGTTCTGTCCTCGCTACACGTTACCCCGTGGCGTGTGTGTAGTTTGACATGCAGATAAACCGCCCTACTTTGAATAGACAAGACTGTATGATGAAGTCAGTAGATTTATTGAATTATAGGAAATGTGCAGTGAAACTAGAAAACAATAGAGCAGAAAACATGAATGAACACATGTTCATATACAACTAACATGTCATCATAATACAAGATGGCTGAAACACAACATGTAATAACATAGATGACATGTGGAGAACTGGTCTGCTAGTCACAACTTAAGACAAATACAGCTGCTGCTCCTGAATATAAGAGTCTGTGTAACTGGTGGCAGCTGTGACTGAGAATAACTGTGCACAAGTCCACAAACTTACCAGCGACGCTGCCACATGGGAGCATGGAAGTTACAGTCTCTCTTCTTAGCACAGTCTGTAAAATGGAGTTCTCTTTCCCAGAATGCCTCACTTCACTGAGGAGGGATGGGAACAGCAGAGGGGCAAACTACTGAAAGGCAAAGTCAGCCACTAGATGGAGTGCCTATGTAATTAAGCACACTACACAGTACATATAGATGCTGGAGGCATGACACTATATATACACACATGCTGTTTCCATGTGTTGTTTATTTGATCTATACCTGAACTACAGGGAGTAAGTAAAAGAGAGGTGTGGCTTAGTGAGTGAGGGACAAAGGGACTCAGGGGATGATTACGGGGGGGGGGTGGACCTCTCAATGTCACAGAGTATACACAGAAAAAAAGGTTGGAATGCAGCACTCAGTTGTGAGATGGTGCATGAGCCAGGGTACCACCAAGTCCTTCAATAAATCCAAAATAGAGAAGCAGAGGCTCAGCACTGAAATGGTAAGGTGAGTTTATTTCACACAGGCAACGTGAAAGACCTGTGTGTCGAAACATTGCCTGTCTGAAATAAACTCACCTTACCATTTCAGTGCTGAACCTCTGCTTCTCTATTTTGGATTTAATGTCAAGGAGTAGTCAGAAGGAGGGAAGACTGCACTGACTCTCACAGTCTTCTCCTAATCTACGGTCAGTGTGGCAAATATATTTATTTTGGTGGGGGAACGGAGGGAGTGAAGCATGGAGAGCGGCCAAAGGAAATGCTTGCCTAGGGTCCAATTTTTCAATATTTAAAAAAATGTTTTTGTTGCAAAGATTAGCTGTTTTTTCCTATATTTAATGTATTAAATGTACATTATTTTTACTAGTGTTTCAAGTTATATATTATTGTACATGTTTGCAAAAAAAGAGATGGGCAGAAAGCGGGGATCTGATGGGGGAACATTTTTAGGGGTTCCTACGCCCATGAATCATGATTACGCAAAAGATACTTATGTAAAGTGTATGTTCTTTAAGCTTCACCTAAACTAAAGCTCAATTACAAAGAAATGTTCTGGTGTCCCATGTAAGAGATCCCTGGAACTCAAAGAGTTAAAGAAAACTTAACTAGGAATAAGCTTATTTCTGAAATATGTCTTTACTGCATAGGACTTTTCAGGGGACATAACTGGGGATTCACAGTAATCAAGAAATAGTGAAAAATAATAACGTGTTGCATATAGTACAAATCATTGGGTTAAAAAGAACTAGAGTCACAGCTCATATGTCATTATAACCTAGCTATTGCATTTTATTTTCTAAAAAATGGTTTCACGCCTTTTCTCTAATCCCTTTTGACAGCTTGTGCAACGCCCCCTTTGTTTCTGTCTACTGGTTAGGGAAAACCCAGCTGGATTCAGAGAAAGTTTTGGGAATTCCCCTTTTTAAATATTTCCATTGTGCTAGCTGATATCCCCCAAAAATTCCCCATGAGAAACAGGATGTTTCCACTAATGTTTCTTACATAAACACGAAGTTAATTAATACTTGTCCTTTGTTTACCACATCATTATTGATCAGCTACATGGGAATTTTGCCAATTTATTTTTATAAGAAACAGACACACTTTGCTGAGTCATGCATTGCTGTTACTTTACAGTCTTTAGAGAGAGCAGGAGACCGAGAGAATTTCCAAGAGAGGAATTTCATTTATCAGTACTTGTGAATTATCCAGGCGCTGCTTATCCACTAGGGCGCCACCTAGTGTAATATATATATATATACATATATATATATATATATATCGTATTTGCTCGATTATAAGACGAGGTTTTTTTCAGAAAAATACCCCTCGTCTTATAATCGAGGTCGTCTTCTAATCAGACCTCAAAATGTCCGCTGGGGCCAAGCTGTTTACCGGTGCTTTGGTCGCGAGCAGTAGGAGAACAGGAAGCTAGAAGAGTGTCACGTAACTCTGCCTCCCCCCTCCTTCCTCTGGGGGCGGGGCCAGAGAAGTTGCTCGCAAAGCCGGGCCCCTGCAGAAGTCTTCTAGTGAGAGATCTGCAGTTCAGGTAAGGGGGTGGGGGAGGGTTTTTGTGATTAATGTGTGAAGTATGTGTGATTAATGGAATGAATGAGTATTTAAATGTATGTGAATGAGTGTGTGTTAGTATGGATGTGTAAGGGGGGTAGTGGTGGTAGCATGGCATAGGGAGGCTGTACTCACACTCCTATCATCCCCAGGTTCCAGCATGTACTGGCTGCCTTGGCTTGATAGGAGTGTGATTGCTGTTAGCAGTTATATACAGAGCCGGCCTTAGGTGTTCTGGCGCCCTGTGCGGACTACTCCTCTGGCGCCCCCCATCCCAAAAAAAGAAAGGAATAAAAACTTGTAACAAAACTTGTAACAAAACCCCAATCACTATATACTACGCCAAACATTGATGTGGTGTAGGCCTACCACTTCATTGTCTGGCTTAGTAGTAGGGATGCACCGAAACGAATTCTGGACTGAAACCGAAAGTGCAGCATTTACCTGGCCAAAACCGAATATGACCCCCCCCACACCATAAAAAAATCTAACACTTTTATTTAAAGTAAGTAACACACCAAAATAGGACAAAACAATTAAATAACAATATTATATATATATATATATATATATATATATATGATTAACAGCAATCACATTCCTATCATGCCCAGGCATACCCAGATTCCAGGATTTACTCGCAGACTTGGCATGATAGGAGTATGATTGCCCTATCTACCCCTTCTCACTCTCTTCTGCCCTATCTACCCCTTCTCACTCCCTTCTCCCTATCTACCCCCTTTCCCCTGTCTCACTCCCTTCTCCCTATCTACCCCCTCCTAACTATCTACCCTTTCCCTCTTTGAAGTTCACTTACCTTTCAGGAGTCCTGCGGTGGGGGTGCAAGGCCTCTGCCTCCCAGCTCTGTATGGAACAGTATAGAGTGATGGGAGTTATGATGTACTTTTAGAGCATAATAAGATCATGAAAAAGACATTGGAAATGGTACAGCATAACACCCATCACTCTCACACACTTACCAATCCACACATATACCAATCCACACGTATACCAATCCACACATATATACCAATCCACACATATACACTAATCCACACATATATATACCAATCCACACACATACCAATCCACACATATATACCAATCCACACATACTAATCCACACATACTAATCCACACATTTTTACCAATCCACACGTATACCAATCCACACGTATACCAATCCACACGTATATACCAATCCACACATATATACCAATCCACACATATATACCAATCCACACATATATACCAATCCACATTTACCAATCCACACATATACACCAATCCACACACATATATACCAAT
The DNA here is from genome assembly GCA_023333645.1 of Sceloporus occidentalis. Lineage (NCBI taxonomy): Eukaryota > Metazoa > Chordata > Lepidosauria > Squamata > Phrynosomatidae > Sceloporus > Sceloporus occidentalis. Next base: position 625,294 of record JALMGF010000055.1, on the reverse strand, counting down.
CCACACATATATACCAATCCACACTTATACACTAATCCACACATATACACTAATCCACACATATATATACCAATCCACACATATACACTAATCCACACATATATACCAATCCACACATATACCAATCCACTCTCACTGAATGCTTTCCTACCTTTCCTCTTTTCTCCTTACAGCTCCTTTTCCTCCTCTTCGTTCTTCTTCTTCAGTTCTTCTGTCTTCTTCCGGGTCAGAGGGCACGGACAGCGGTGGGCGCGGCTTCAGTGTTGTGCGCCGGGATCTGACAACAAACCCCGGCGCACAGCAGCTGTTGCCGCGCGGATCACAAGGGAGCGGTATCGGAGGTCTTTAACAGACCTCCGGCTCCCTTGAGTGATTTTAAGCCGGGTTCAAGGGAGATCCTTGAACCGGATTAAAATCACTCAAGGGAGCCGGAGGTCTGTTAAAGACCTCCGATACCGCTCCCTTTGCGAGCCTGCTCCTCCAGCGGCGGACATTACTGTCCGTCTCTGGAGGGGTGCCGGGTGCCCCCCTGATGAGCGGCACCCGGTGCGGACCGCCCCCCCGCTAGGTACGCTGCTGGCGGGAGCGGTACGCTACGGTGGCGTCGGACCCCGCGGCGGCTGCGGACCCCGCGGCGGCGTCGGACCGCGCGGCAGCAGCGGACCCCGCGGCGGCGCCCCCTGGAGTGTGGCGCCCTGTGCGGTCGCACAGGTCGCACACCCCAAAGGCCGGCCCTGGTTATATATATACCTCCAGAAATGCCTTTTAACCCCCTATATGCCACTCTGCCCCATGATATGCCTTTTAACCCCCTATATGCCACTCTGGCATATAGGGGATTAAAAGGCATATCATGGGGCAGAGTGGCATATAGGAGGGTATAAGACATTTCTGGAGGCAGAGTGGCATATAGAGGGTTAAAAGGCACATCATGGGGCAGGGTGGCAAATAGGGGGTATAAGGCATTTCTGAGGGCAGAGTGGCAACCCTGGGGGCAGATGTGCATAACTGGGGGGGGGGGCAGGTTGGCAAATAAAAGGAAATAAAAAAATATATATTTTTCTCAATCATAGCTTTTATTAAATATGAAAATATTGTTTACATGAATTAATATTTACTGGTAAAACTTTTTTTTCTATAGGGTCGTCTTATATTCAGGCTTTTTGGTTTTTTCCTAAATTAATATTTAGATTTTGGGGGGTCGTCTTATAATCGAGCAAATACGGTATATACATACATACATATATATATATATATATATATATACGCCCATTTATCTCCCTATCCGTTTCAGGGCATGACACGTGATTTCTTAGATGATGGTTTAAAACAGAGATGGCAGGGGGAAATTACCCTCCACCCTTTAAACAGTACTGGAGACCACAGCTGGGAAATTCAGAAAATCCCAATTTAAAAGTAGCCTCACAATGAGGAGTCATGTGATACAATACATGGTGTACATATGATTATTTTTGTAGAACATATCCAATATCTGCAGAGCTATGAGGTGCCGTTAGGGACATTATTTCAGTTTTTTATCTCACATATATCATATAGTGAAACGCATATATCATATACTGAAACGCATATATCATATACTGAAACGTATATATCATATAGTGAAACGTATATATCATATACTGAAATTTTTCATATATCATATAGTGAAACACATATATCATATACTGAAACGTATATATCATATAGTGAAACGCATATATCATATACTGAAATTTACAGATGGAGTGAAATTTGTATATATATAGACTGAAAAAACGCTTATATCATATAGTGAAACAGATGGAGTGAAATTTGTTTATATCATATAGTGAAACAGATGGAGTGAAATTTGTATATATATAGACTGAAAAAACACTTATATCATATAGTGAAACAGTTGGAGTGAAATTTGTATATATATATATATATATATATATATATATATATATATATACTGAAACTGGTCATCAGTCACATGATCATGACCCTGACAGGTTGACTCCGCCTCCTAGAGCTCATTCTGAACTTGCTGGTAAGCAGTGTAGGCCTCTCCATTGAACTGGGTAAGTTTTTCTTCCCATTGTTTTTGTACATTGAGCCCCAACAGAGTCGCTCGTACAGACTTTTAAAACCCCAATGCTGCAACTTACCCTGCAGATCCCACTGATCTCCCTGTTCTATCAGTTAAATGTCCGTACGAGCGACTTTATTGGTCGTTCGTACGGACATTTAACTGATAGAACAGGGAGACCAGTGGGATCTGCAGGGTAAGTTGCAGCATTGGGGTTTTAAAAGTCTGTACGAGCGACCAACAGAGTCGCTCGTACAGACTTTTAAAACCCCAATGCTGCAACTTACCCGGCAGATCCCACTGGTCTCCCTGTTCTATCAGTTAAATGTCCGTACAAGCGACTTTATTGGTTGTTCGTACAGACATTTAACTGATAGAACAGGGAGACCAATGGCATCTGCCGGACAAGTTACGGCACCAGGAGTTTAACAGTCTGTACGAGCGACCCTATTGGTCGCCAGCAGGGGGCTAGTCTGCCATCAACCATTGGCAGACGAGTCCCCTGCTGACGACCAATAGAGTTGTTCATACGGACATTTAAACTCTTGGCGCCAGAGCTGCTGCGGTACGCGTTAACCCCGTATTAACCCCTTAAACGGGAAAAACGAAGAAAAACCTAACACGAAGAATGTCCACGAATAGTCGCCCGAAGAGAAGACAGGAACAGGCGAATATTCATGGAATACGAAGATTTTTTTCCCCCGAAGACGAGCACGAAGACGAACACGAAGAGCCCCCTGGTGCCCAAGTCTAGTATCCATTATGCAGTTAGTCGGCATAGGTCATATACAAACAAAAATATCCATTTTAAAGTCCTCCCCCTTAATTCATAATGCACCTTACTCATAGATACACCACTCTCCCACCCAGATAAGCTTTATAACCCCTGATATGCCACTCTCCCCGCCAGATATGCCACTCTGCCATCTGATATGCTTAATGCCACCCTGATATGCCGCTCTGCCCCCGCCCTCCAGACTTACCAATCCATCCCCAGACTCCATGGTGTCTAGCGGGGCAGCCAGTGGACGTCTGCCCGATGCATGTAGAAAACCTTCTATGCCGACGCTCAGTCAAAGAAGTTCCGGCAGCAGCGGAGGTTATCTGCACGTATTGCACTGGCGTTCACTTCACAACGGGAAGATCATATCACGCCGACGCTCCATCATAGAAGCACCAGCGGAAGTCCAGCAGCGGGGGTTGTCTGCATCGAGCAGACGCCCACCGGCTGCCAGAGAGGAGGATCCAGGTCCCCTGCAGCGGTGCGGGGGATCTGGATCCTAACCTTGCTGCTGGGCCACAGCAGGGCTAAATGATAAAGAAAAAAAAACCACCTGCCTGGCACTGCATGTTTCGGGCGATACGAATTGCGCATCCCTGCGATAAACTCTGATTATAGGCTGCACCCCGAAAAAGGCAGAAAAAGTGCGGCCTATAATAGGGCCAATACGGTATATGCTTGCTTTATTCCCATAGGAAGGCCTGCTCTGTCCTCCATTTACATATAGTCTTTAGAGGACATTCTGCCTTCTCTTCGTCAGTGTAAGGCACCTACCTTAACCGATCCTCGGATTTCCTCTTCTTCCTGCAGAAACGCCGGCACCGCTCGCGGTCACATGAAGTAGCCGCTCACGCGCGGCCGCTTCATGTTACCCTCACCAGGCCCCTTGTGCGTGTTCTGTACCGAGCAAGTGTGTTCCATTCCTGCATTCCAGATTCCTCCTGGTAAGACGAACCGTACAGTCAGAAGTGATTGAGGCACCTCCATTTTTCGTTCATCAGTAACAGAGGCTTTTATCAATTTTCTTTTTCATTAAAACACACCGGAGGCAGTGGCGAGGGACGATGGGCACGTCGGCAGGAGGGGCGGCGCTTCTACAAGTTGTTCCACCGCTGCCTTCTCCTACATACTGTGTGCTCGAAGGGAAGGAGGGCGGGACAGCCCTGGGTTCAGTTGAAGGGGCGGCGCTTACAGCGCCGTCTCCTTCAACAGAGAGTAGTAAGGAACACACGGGAGGTGGATCTTCAGGCATGACGTCATCCCTATAAAACCTCTGAGCACCCTTATGGCGGCTGCAGTGCGTCCCTAGTTCTGTGCTTCCTCCCCTACTGTGACCTTTTGCCTATTGTCTGCTGCCTGTACGCTGACCCCGGATTGTTCTTTGACCCTGCCTATTGATTGCTGCCTGGACCTGACAACGGATTGTTCTTTTGACCCTGCCTATTGATTGTTGCCTGGACCTGACCACAGATTGTTCTCTGACCTTGCTCTGGATTGCTGCCTGCCTAGACCTTCAGTTTGCCTATTGACTTCCTCTCAGTTTCTTGGGACTCTCTCTAGACGCCCTTGCACATTTTACAGTGCCCACATGTAAAAAAAACCTTTCGGTTTGTTGCCCAAAAACGTATATGTTTTCTGTGTGGTCCCCTTTCTTGGTAACACACTGGGGGAAAGGATCGTTTTAGGGGACCCTGCTTTTTAAAAATGATCTCTGGTCTACTGGGGAATATGGTACCTAAAACCTCATCATTTTTGAGAATATGCCAATGTTTTTCTAAGATGTTCTTGATCTTGTTGGCTTGTGTTTTATATTTAGTGAAAAAGGAGAAACTGAAGTCCCTCCTCTCTTGTCCCCCCACATTTTTTTCTTCCTTCTAGTAGTTGTCTCCTATCTATTTCCCCACCTGTCGAAGGCTGCTATCTAACCTCTTGACCGCATACTGTTTCTCCAAAAAAATTTCTTTTTCCCTGGCTTTTACCTCAAAGTCCTCTCCTTTAGAACAATTTCTCTTTACCCTCATTAATTGTCCCATCGGTATGTTGTTCAACCATAAGGGGTGATGACAGCTTGTGTATTCTATATAGCCATTCGTGTCTGTTGGTTTGGTGTAATTTCTGGAACAAATGGTGTTATTCTCAAAAAATTATTCTACATCTAGGAATTCTATCTGTTTTACCTGGATGTTTGAAGTGAACTTTAAGTTGAATTGGTTGTTATTAATATATTGTATTAATGATAAGTTCTCCTGTGTGCCCTTCCATATGATTAGGATGTCGTCAATGTATCTCTTCCAGAGCACCAGGTCTGCACCATAGGGATTGTTGTTCCATATGAAATCCCTTTCCCATTCTGCCACGAAGTAAGTCCTGACAAGATCCCTTTCTCTAACACTTCCTGCAGTATCCCGTATAGTAGAGTGCTATATTCTCTCGTCGGGTCCCTTCCCAAATTTTTTTAATGTATCCGTATCCCCTAATATTCTACTGGCTTCTTTTTTGTAATAAGAGCGGTCCATAATGACGGTGGCCCCTCCTTTATCCGCCTGTTTCACTACCAGGTCATGTTTCTCCTTCAGGGTACGTAGTGCTTGTTGTTCTTTCTTACTCAGGTTAGAGGATGTATGTTTCGTTTCTCCATATCCTTAAGTACTAAGTTGGTAAATACTTCTATATGTTTGCTTTTTTCACTTTGGGGTAGAGCTTTGATTTAGGTCTGAGGTCTGTATGTTGAAATTGCCCTTTGGTGATATCTTCCTTGAGATCAGTTCTTTCTCAAAAGTATTTTTGAGTGTCAATAAATAGCTCAAATTGGTTTAGACCCCTGGCTGGGGCAAACTTCAGGCCCTTCCTAAGTAATTTAATTTCATCCTGTTGTAATTCTATTTCTGATATATTGATAATGTTTTATTGCTGCTCCCGTTCTATCTCCTTTCCTCTACCTCTCTGACCCTTTGTTCTCTTTGAAATTTTCTCTTTTTCCAGGGGTTCTGTTCTAGTGAGATGAACCGATTTCTTAGTTCTATGGATTCTCTTCTATGGATTGCAAGAACTTGGATACCCAACACATAGCAACCCATATACCAATACTTTTTTATTATCATAACAAAAGTGGTGCTGGTACTCAGAAGTACTGAACACCATGAGGAATAAAAAACTATTTGTTCACTACCTATTGTCTAAAACTTTAAAATCAAATACAGTGGATATAAAAAGTCTAAACGCCAGGTTCTTGTGATGTTAAAGAATGAGACATGTCAGAACTCTTTCCACCTTTAATGTGACCTATAACATGAACAATGCAATTGCAAAGCAAACTGAAATCTTTGATGGGGAAAAAATAAAAACTCACAATAACCTGATTGCATAAGTGAGCACACCCTTAAACTAATACTTTATTGAAGCACCATTTGATTTTATTACAGAAATCAGTCTTTTTGGGTAGGAGTTTATTAGCATGGCACATCTTGAGGTGGCAATATTTGCCCACTCTTCTTTGCAAAAGCACTCCAAATCGGTTACATCCCCTGTGCACAGATCACCCCACAGATGTTCAATTGGATTCAGGTCTTGGCTCTGGCTGGGCCATTCCAAAACATTAATCTTCTTCTAGTGAAGCCATGCTTTTGTGGATTTGGATGTGTGCTTTGGGTCGTTGTCGTGCTGAAAGGTTTTGTGCCAAAATCGCCTGGTATTTGGAACTGTACATAATTCCCACCACCCTGACTTCCAGCTGAAAAAAACAGCTCCAAAGCATGATGCTGCCACCACCATGATTCACTGTGGGTATGGTGTTCTTTGGGCGATGGGCAGTGTTGGTTTTGCTCCAAACATACCTTTTGGAATTATGGCCAAAAAGTTCAACCTTGGTTTCATCAGACCACATAACACATTTTCCCACGTGCTTTTGGGGGACTTGATGTTTGTTTTTGCAAACTTGAGCCGGGCTTGGATGTTTTTCTTTGTAAGAAAAGGCTTCTGTCTTGCCACCCTACCCCATATCCCATTCATGTAGCACACAGCCAGTACTTGCCATAAATTCCTGCAGTTCCTTTAATGTTGCAGTAGGCCTCTTGTAAGCCTCCCTGACCAGTTTTCTTCTTGTCTTTTCATCAGTTTTGGAGGAACATCCAGTTCTTGGTAATGTCTCTGTTGTGCCATATTTTCTCCACTTGATGATGACTGTCTTCACTGTGTTCCATGGTATATCTAATGCTTTAGAAATTCTTTATTACCCTTCTCCTGACTGGCATATTTCAACAATGAGATCTCTCTGATGCTTTGGAAGCTCTCTGCAGACCATGGCTTTTGCTCTGGGATGCAACTAAGCAAATGTAAAATTTTTACAGGGGTGTGTAGACTTTTTATATCCACTGTATTTCCTGAAACTGTCAGTTTAAAGATGCTTGTACCAAGTCCCAGAACACAAAAATACATTTACCAGTAGTAGTCCTTGAGGGTAACAGAGTAAGAAGTTATAATAATAAAAGTAAATTTAAAAATATACATCTAAAAGACCCCACTAGTGTCATCATGAAGGAGGGTACCCTTTAGTTATGAGAAAGACCCCTAAGGCCTGCAAAGAACTTATGGGATCTCTAGCCATGTTACACAAACTAAAGTGAAAAAAAATGCAACATCATTTTTTTAATGAAACCTATTAGGGGATAAATATTACATTCTGCCCAAGGGCCACTGCCACATGTGCCAAGGATCCAGCACGGATCACTCAGAAGCCCTTATTGGTACCTTGGTTAGGGCCCAGTGAGGAGTTAACCTGGTACAGTTTTGCCACAAACCTATTTACCTTTGTGGTCCTGCATTCTACTTGACACTGAGCACTGGTACATGCCATCATACCGTATTGGCTCGATTATAGGCCGCACCCGCATATAGGCCGCATCCTAAAAGTTAGGTGCTTTTTTAAAGAAAACCACTTAGTGTAATAGATATGCTGCCACTCTGCCCTCCCCCGAGATATGCAGCCACTCTACCCCCCCGAGATATGCTGCCACTCTGCCCTCCATCCGATATATACTGCCACTCTGCCCCCCGAGATATGCTGCCACTCTGCCCCCACCCCTCTGAGATATGCTGCCACTCTGCCCCCAAGATGTGCCCCCCGAGATATGCTGCCACTCTGCCCCCCCGAGATATGCTGCCACTCTGTCCCCAAGATGTGCCTCCCCACTAGACTTACCAGTGCAGACTCCCCGGGGTCTTGCGGGGCCGGCGGGGGACATCTACGCAGTACGTGTATACAACAACAAGTTGTATACGGGGAGTCTGCTCTGGTAAATCGGGGGGTCACATCTTGGGGGCAGAGTTAAAACGCATCATGCAGACGTTCACCACCTGCGGCGATGCGAGCGTAAACAACCTCCGCTGCCGGCACGTGGGGGGAAGAGTATGGGAGAGAGGACCTTTCAAAGTCACAGTAGAGTCAGAAGGAGGGAAGACTGCACTTCTCACAGTCGTCCCCTAATCTGCAGTCAGTGTGGAAAGTATATATTTTTTGGTGTGGGAGCGAAGGGAGTGATTGCATGCTAGGGAGTGTGGAGGGGGTTGAAAAGAAATAATTGCCTTGTTTGCACTTGCACATCAATAATCTCTAATGTCGAGGGGGCGCCAGAGAACTAGTCCGCACAGGGCGCCTGAACACCTATGGCCGGCCCTGAGCATGAAGACCAGGGATGGATGTCTGGATAGTCCAGTGTAACTCTTAACTGTCCACTTATAAAGAGTACAATCACACACAAAAACAAACTGGTACAACGGAGAAGAGGGCCCTGCTCTTGCGAGCTTACAATCTAGTTGATCTGCTCCCAATGATATGTTGAAGCTGTTGATTATTCAGATGGCTTGATTATGATGATGGCTGAGAGTATTGGGAAGAAACGCTGTACGCTTCCCGGAAGAGGTGGGTTTTCAGAGAGCTTTTGAAAGTTGCGTACAAGGTAGAAAGTCTGACGGAACGGGAAAGGGAATTCTACAGGAGGGGTGTGGCACGGGTAAAATCCTGAATATGGGAGTGGAAAGAGGTAAAAACAGTAGAAGATAGCCGCAAGTCGTGAGAGGAAAGAAGAGGGCAGTTAGGGGTGTATTTGGATGAACTCCTTTTACACCTATAATGACTGTAATATACCGTATTTGCTCGATTATAAGATGACCCTGATTATAAGACGACCCCCCAAATCTGAATATTAATTTAGGAAAAAAAGAAAAAGCCTGAATATAAGACGACCCTATAGGAAAAAAGTTTTATCAGTAAATGTTAATTCATGTAAACTATCATTATAGATCCAACATAATACAAATATAAGGACTAGGTGTCCTGACTCACAATGGCAAGTGTTGCACAATGCAGGTGCATACTTGATGCTGTGCTACCACAGTGTTATCTAATCACATCAATTCTGCCACTCGCTGATCCGTATCTAATGCCTTCCTTTATGGGTTTCATACAGAGCAGATCTGCATATCACATGACTTTGAGTGAGAAGACCTGGTACTCTCAGTTGAACCTTGTCCTTGTGTGGTCCACATGCCTTTTGGAACACTCGTGTGGTTCATGTTGTTACTTGGACTGTATTTTGACATCTCTGCCTTCTGGTTTCCTAATCTTGGACTATTTTCCTAATAACACCTTATTGTTGCCTGGACAGATCCTGTACTACATTATTGTCTATTTTTGACATGGTTAGCACCATTTATTATATGTTTGGGCAATTAAATCATATCAGAGAGAATACAGAAAATGTATGGCCAGATACATCAGTGGATGTTTTCTGATGTATTTTAGTGTTATGTGCCATTGCTGCACCCAGCTAACTTTGTCAGCTGAATGCATACATTGTCATCTGTGCCAACCCAGTGCTGGCTGTAAATGATTCTTTTACGAGAAGGTTTGTGAAATTCCTAGTCATGTGATTTGGGAAACAATGACTCTGTTAACATCACTGCATGGTTCAGTCTCAACATGTTTTTCTTCTATTTTTTATCTAATGCTAAATGTTAACACACTAAATCTTAGAAGTGGTAGCTTAAAGTGACACAACCATAATATTCACTTATAAGCTGCAATTGTTATGATGTTCCTTTTGAAAATGCAGAATTGCTTCTGCAGAATCCCCCCCATATGCATTTACACCTCCCCCTCATTTATTTTTTGTGCAGGAGATGTGTTCGGTCAAATGCATCTTTGTGCACATCATATACTTACAGTCAGTAAGCTCCAGCGCAGAGATAATAAGAAAGAGGAGAGATAATGACAAGGGGGGGGGCATTATGAGACATGGGAGAGAAAGAGAGAGTGTGTTTTTAAAGTATGTCTAAGGACAAGCAAGTGTGTAGATGCAATCTGCGAGCTGGGGCAAATCCGATGCATGCCGTTTGGGTGGCTGGGCAAGTTCTGTATATGATATGGGCTCTGGGAGAGTTCTGTGCAATCTGGATGGCAGTGCGGGCCTTTGGAGTGTGTGACCTGTGATCTTTGCCTGCAATTTAAGGTTTACATGCACTATTTATTTGATCTAGACCTTCAATGCCGAATTTGTATATGGTTTTCCAGTTGATCTATACCTGCAAATACATGTTTTTTATGTATAATTCTGTGGATCTATACCTGCAATGCTGTGTTTCCCCTGTGTCGTTTATATGATCTATGTCTGATCTATATAGGGAAGGAAAAGAGAGGTGGAACAGTGAAGAAGGGGACAAAAACACTGGGTGATGATGGGGGGCGCCACAGGGTTCGCCGTACAAGGCGCCCCTGGATATAATATGCGCTCCCTCACAGTGCCTGTGAATTTCAGCTGGCAACTCTTTATTACATTACATTTATTTATAAAGCGCAGGCAGATAAGGTAGCGCTGTTACAGTCAGTAGAACAATTTCACATACAAAAACACATACAGTAACAAACTGTTGCAAAGGAGAGGAGGGCCCTGCTCTTGCGAGACAAGTGAGACAATAGGAGAGGACTGCTTGGATGGGGATGAGTTGATCTAGTGTCAATGATGTGTTGAAGCTGTTGATTGTTCAGACGGCTTGATTATGATGGTTGGGAGTACTGGGAAGGAATATTGTACACTTCCCTGAACAGGTGGGTTTTCAGTAGACTTGGGCACCAGTGGGTCTTCGTGTTCGTCTTCATGCTCGTCTTTGGGGGGGAAAAAATCTTCGTATTCCGTGAATATTCGCCCGTCCCTGTCTTCTCTTCAGGCGAATATTCATGGACATTCTTCATGCTCGTTTTATCTTTGTTTTCTCCCGGGTTGCCTAGCAGGGGTTAATACGGGGTTAAGAACACATCGGAGCAGCAGCAGCAGCAGCAGATGCTTTGGCGCCGTGAAGGTACGTGTGTGCGACTCTATTGGTCGCCGGCAGGGGGCTCGTCTGGCATCAACGAATGAATTGCAGAACTGCAGAATGCACTTCATTCGTTGATGGCAGGCGAGCCCCCTGCCGAAACAACCAATACAGTCGCACACACGTACGTTCATGGTGCTATCCGAGGTGTACACAATACATATTGCCCTAAACTGAGGGCCAAGTTCCTCCGAGCTGTTGTCTTGTCTGAGACCTAGACAAACGCTCCGAGGAACTTGGCCTTATTTATCATACACACACATCCATAGATGTTTAATAAAAGAATAGGGATTTTACATTTTTAAATATATTTAGACCACTTTTAAATACATGCCTAACATTTGCTACCTATTTACAATGGCATACTTTCCAACAACCCAACTTTTACAGGACAGGACTGGAAAAAAGCAGGACTGAAAAAGTTAGGTGTGTTGGCAGGTATGCGGATGGAAAAATGTGGGACAGGAACTAAAAATAGCTTAGGGTTAATGTACGGTTATGTTTAAGAATAGTAGCGGTGCACTGGTTTGGTTAAAGATGTATTATGTCTAAATAATAATTTAATTATAATTTTAATGGGTATTAAAAAAAAATTTCGGGTTTAATTAATTTTATCATATTTTATTTTAAAGTTATATTTGTTATTTACTTTTATTATATTTATTTAATGTTTATAGTGCTACCTACCTAGCTATACCTACCTACCTGCATTTGCATACCTATTTTAGCGAAATTTTATGGGACAGGACTGGAAAAAAGCAGGACTGTCCCTGAAAAAGTTGGGTCTGTTGGCAGGTATGCGGATGGAAAAAAGGGTGAAGTGTGAGTTATAGCGTTAATGCTAGTGAGTGTAGTCCAGTGAAGGCCAGGGCAAATAACAGGAGGAAAGGTCCATGTGATTTGTGAAATGTACGTGTGTGTGTGTTATGTGTGTTGTGTGTTATGTCACTGTGTTATATGTGTTATGTGTGTGTTATGTTTGGTTGGTTGTGTATCAGACGGAAAAAAATGAAATGGAAATGGAAAAGGCGAATGAGTGGGCAATTGGCGACCCACTCACCTGTTTCACACTAGGACAAAGCATCCAAACACTGTCAGTCCTAGACGTTTGGCAGCGGACTTCCAGAGCTCAGACACTAGGCCCTAGCGTAAGCTGGCTATTCCGGCGGAGGTAGCAGGCGTTGCCACACCACAAACAGAGGCAGCCAGGGGGGAGAAACTACCCTTACCATTAGAGCCATTTTGGGCATGACTCTAGCCAGGAAGCAAACTGGCAGAGAAGAGATGCTGGCACCACCACCAGCATTGAAAAATGGAAAAGGTGAATGAGTGGGTAATTGGCGACCCACTCACCTGTTTCACCCCAGGGCAAAGCATCCAAACACTGTCAGTCCTAGACGTTTGGCAGCGGACTTCCAGAGCTCAGACACAAGGCCCTAGCGTAAGCTGGCTACACCGGCGGAGGTAGCAGGCGTTGCCACAGCGCAAACAGATGCAGCCAGGGGGGAGAAACTACCCTTACCATTAGGGACATTTTGGGCATGACTCTAGCCAGGAAGCAAACTGGCAGAGAAGAGACGCTGGCACCACCACCAGCAGCAGCATTGAAAAATGGAAAAGGTGAATGAGTGGGCAATTCACCTGTTTCACCCCAGGGCAAAGCGTCCAAACACTGTCAGTCCCAGATGTTTGGCAGCGGACTTCCAGAGCACTAGGCCCTAGCGTAAGCTGGCTACTCTGGTGGAGACAACATCATCTTTTCCTCCTCCTGCACCTCTCCCTCCTCGGACAGCATTCCCATTTTACGCTGCCAGTCACGTACCTTTTGAACCAGTTGCTCCCGGTAGCTACTGAGAACATTGAGTTTCATTGCCAGCTTTCCCTTAATCCTTGGATCACAAAGGCACGCTAGCATCATTTCGGGACTTTCTTCCACCGGTGGAGGTAGCAGGCGTTGCCACACCGCAAACAAGCGCAGCCAGGGGGAGAAACTGCCTTGAACATTAGGGACATTTGAGGCATGATTTCAGCCAGGAAGCGAACTGGCAAAAGATGCTGGCACCACCACCACCAGCAGCATTGGAAACAGAAAAAGGTGAACTGTCAGTCCATGGCGTTTGGGAGCAGACTTTCAGAACTCAGACACTAGGCCCTAGCATAAATTGGCTACACCGGCGGAGGTAGCAGACGTTGCCACACCGCAAACAAGTGCAACCAGGGGAGAAACTACCCTTACCATTAGGGAAAATTTACTTTCCAAGCTAAGAGCTAGGTACCCCAACTTGGGCAGATTGAATTTAAGAAAGGCAATCTGCTCCATCAGATGAGGTGCCACGCGTGAGCGCTGTGGACTCAGTATGTTTCCAGTCATAGAAAACACGCGCTCACTTTGAACAGTGGTTGGCGGACATGATAGTAGCTGCTGCGCAACCCATGAGAGTGCAGGCCACACACTCTTCTTTTCATCCCAGTAGCTAAGAGGATCAACATTAGGTGCAGAAGGAACTTCACAGAGGTAAAGTTTGACCATTTCAGCAGCACTACTCTCCTTTCTGCTGCTAGGTCTTCCAGATGGTCCAACTATACTCCCAATTGCCTCTTCCCAAAACGCAGCTGCTCCACTCATCTGTGTTGTGCTGCTGATAGGAGTAGCATACAACATCATCTCTTCCTCCTCCTGCACCTCTCCCTCCTCGGACAGCATTCTCATTTTACGCTGCCAGTCACATACCTTTTGAACCAATTGCTCCCGGTAGCTACTGAGAACATTGAATTTCATTGCTAGCTTTCCCTTAATCCTTGGATCACAAAGGCACGCTAGCATCATTTCGGGACTTTCTTCCATGCGTTTGCAAAGCGTACTTTTAGCAGATCCTTCAGCTTCCTGACTATGGTTGCTACTTGTAGAGGATGTAGAGTGCCACCTTGAACAGCCTCACGGTTTTCAAGGAACAAATCCATCTTGCTGCCTAGATGGGAGAACACTGGAATTACCTGGGCCAGACTGGCAGTGTTTGATCTTAAATTTTCTGTGGCATCCCTGAATGGTTTAAGGACTGCCACTAGCTGGGCGATCACTGTCCAATCCTCCATATTCAATGGAGATGTAATCCCAATATTATGCTCTGAGGCAAGATTATGGATTGCCCTCTGCTGCTCCAAAATCCTCTTCAGCATCTCTAAAGTGGAGTTCCACCGCGTACTGACATCCTGTCATAGACAGTGTACGGGAAGACCTTCCCTCTCTTGCTCTTCCCTCCTGTCATTTGTACACTGCTCCCTGAGGAATCTGATTCCTGACCACTCATCTCCTCTACTTCCTCTGGCTCATAGTCAAGTTCTTCATTAGCCAGATCAAATGGAATTCCTGCTAGGCTGGAGCTAAAACTGATATCATGATTAGTAGTGCGAGCAGGAAGAACATATCCTAACTCTGCACTTGGCCTCTCAGTCTCAGGCTCCTCTAGTACATCGCTAGGTGGAGTTCCACTATATGTAGCCCTCTCTCTGTCTTTACAAAAATATTGTAAAGACTTGGTGGCTTGCTGGAGGTGCTAGGAGGACATGGCGTGGCTGTTGATGGGTGGTTTTCCCTAAGAAGGAATGAGATCGCTTTGGTTTGGGAAAACCCCTCTGAGTCTTGCTGCTAATTTTGCTCTGCTTGGTACCTTGCATGCTGCTCATGGATGGGGAAGATGCTGCTTGGGGCAAAAGGCACTTCTTTTTACTCACTGGGCTAGTAGAAGTACTAGTTGTGCTACCCTTTAACTATGAACGTGGTTCCGGTGCTTTAGGCTTTCCGTAAAAAAACATAGAGCTTGTGGGCCTAGCAGCACTACTAATGCCTGCTTTTGGTGCCTTTCCTTTAATTGATGATCCTTCAAGCAAACGATATCATGCCAAGTCAGCCAGTACATGCTGAACCCTAGCTAGCTGCCCCCCCTTGTGTATTGATGCTACCAGCAGTATGGGGTCTGCACATCACTTACAGCCATCCTGTACCAGCACGTACTGGCTGACCTGGCATGATAGGAGTGTGATTGCTAACAGCAATCACAGTCCCATCATGCCTAGGTTCCAGCATTTACTGGTTGGATGTGTATGATAGGAGTGTGATTGCTGTGTGGGCAGTGTGGACGCCAGGGCTGGCTTTGGGTGTGCAACCTGTGATCTATGCCTGTAATTTAGGGGGTTTTAAATATACCTTTTAATGACGTGTTTTTATGTGAATTCTGTAGATCCATATCTATATATTTCCATACATTATTTATGTATACCTGCAAATACAGTGTTTGTATGTCTTATTCAGTTGATTAATACCTGCAATGCTGTTTCCATGTATTTATTTGATCTATACCTGCAATGCTACGTTTCATATACTATTGTATACCTAAAAATACAGGATTCTGTTTATTTGATATATACCTTCAGTGCTGAGATCACAAGTGAATTTCAGTTGATCTATACATGCAAAGCTTGGTTTGTGTGTTAATGTGTTGATCTATACCTGCTATCGGCAACTGGGGCTAATATTAATATATATGGGCAGCAGGGGCATCAATACACAAGGGGCAAAAACACTAAGGGGGGTATAAACGACAATGCAGTGTGAAAAATCCATCCTAGAGTGTGTCCTGCTGTTTGTGTGTGTAAGGCACGTACCGTCCGGCGTACGGTACGTGCCGTTCGAGGTCCGGGACTTACCTCCCGTGGCAGACCGCGTCTGCTCGCGGCAGGTTCCCAGTTCCTGCCGCCGTCTTGGGCGGTGTGTTCTTCACTCCCCGCGTCCACGCGGGGAGCCGGGGAACACGCCGGCGACGCAATTCAGGTCCCCATGAAGGGGGCGGCGCTCCAGCACGCCGCCCTAAGTTCCTCTCCTCCTGCTAACGGTGTGCAGGAGGGAGGGGGAGGAGTGGGGGTAGAGGCTTCCCCTGGAGGGGTGGCACCTCTTGTGTCGTCTCACAGGGAAGAGGTGGTTGGGGGCGGAACAGTGGGTGGAGATCTAGACGTGACGTCAGACGCCACGTCTGGGATCTCTATAAAACCCCCAAGCTCCCTTATGTCGGCGCTCAGATATTCTGAGACACTCTGTGCCCTACACAGCGTCCCCAGTACTGTGCTCCTCTACCTATTTGTATCCTGATTGATCTGTTACCTGACCCTTGCCTGTGACCTGATTACGCTATTTGATTGCTGCCTGGACCTGACCCTTGCCTGTGACCTGATTACGCTATTTGATTGCTGCCTGGACCTGACCCTTGCCTGTGACCTGATTACGCTATTTGATTGCTGCCTGGACCTGACCCTTGCCTGTGACCTGACTACGCTATTTGGCGTCCTGCCTCTACCTGATTTAGTTATCGTGCCCTATCTCTACTACTCTGGACTGTTCCTGTTACCTCCAGTAGTCCTGCATTCTGGGCTCCTTCTACCCTGCTAATACAGACACCAGCAAGTGTTTGACAGTGTGTTTTTGGTTATCAGTGTAGCAGAGCCTGTCCTCGGTGTGTGTGTGTATAGGTGTTGGTGTGGCAGAGCCTGTCCTGCTGTGTGTTTGGGTGTTGGTGTGGCAGAGTCTGTCCTGGTGTGTGTGTTCCGTTGTCAGTGTGGCAGAGCCTGTCCTAGGGTGTGTGTTTGGGTGTCAGTGTGTCAGAGCCTGTCCTGGTGTGTGTGTGTGTTTGGATGTGGGTGTGGCAGAGCCTGTCCTGATGTGTGTGGGTGTCTGTGTGGCAGAGCCTGTCCTGGTGTGTGTTTCTGGGTGTCGGTGTGACAGAGCCTGTGTTGGTGTGTGTGTTTGGTCATCTGTTTCCTGGCACTTAACTTACAGTAGGAATAAATTAATTTATATTTATCCAGAGATAAAATGGCCTCCTAAAGTTGTAGTGACTTCAGGGGACAAAACGTTCAAGGCCCTGAAATCATTTAGTGGAAAAGTTATTTATTGTGTTATAATATTTATTTCAAGGATTAGTCGCACTCAATTGTGACTTCAGGCTTCCCATGTTGAATGATCAAGTATTATTTTAGCCCAATAACAAAAGTATAATTCCATAGCACATTACTTTTGGAAATTATGAATGCCCCCCCCAGTTTGACTGTGGTATCTTGTGTTCCCCCCCTATATATTGTTTCTAGAGTCGCCACTGACTCTTGGCCTGCCTATTCCGCTTATGAACCTTTGCTGCCTGGATTTCTGACCTCTGGACCTGCTTGACTATGCTTTCTGCCTGAACCCTTATAAATTTACTTTATACCTGATCCTGTTGAGAGTTGCAACTGGGTTCCTACCTGAGATCCTGACACTAAAAGACAACTGATATAAAACATTTCCTTTAAAACCATAAAGAGATAATCGCTGGATACACAATCAAAAGCTTTTTTTTAAATCAACAAATAAAATGGCTAATTTTTGTTTCCAATATTTCTGATACCAGATCAAATTCTAAATTACAAGATTTTGCATATAGCACAACCTGGGACACTACAGACTTGATCCATGTGAATGACTATCTATTATGGTTTTGGCCATCATTTTATAATTAGTATTCAACATGGTGATAGGCACATCAGTTCTCTAATTTTGACCTGTCACCCTTCTTAAACATTAAAATAATGATCCCTCTTTTCCAGGAAGGGGGTAGTACTTGGGTGTGAAAAATTTCTATAAAATGTTAAAAAGATTGGCACATGGGTGTGTGTTTAATATTTTAGGGCGTTGATGTGCCGGGGGTGACGATGTGAGACGCGCACGGTGGGAGGTGCGCTAGAGGAAGGCACGTAACAGCGTGATGACGCAGCGGTTGCGGCTATCGGACGACGACGAGGAGGTGAAGGAGACGTGGAGGAGGGCTGCCCTGAGGAGTTGACGTCCCGGGGCATTGGCATCGGCATTGGCGTTTCGTCGGCGTCTCATGCCGCTCTGTTCCCGGTTCCTTGGCGGGTCCTGGACGCACTGAGGTCGGCGGAGAGGTCCCGATTGGGGGCGACGGTATTGCCGGGAAATTGCACCCCATCCGTCCCAGCTGTTCCAGCCTATTTTGACACGAAGTATTCCGGTGAAATCCGGTGAAGACCATTCTGCCATACTGATCATTTGATTATAAACATGCTGAGTTCAAAATCCGGATCCTCTGAAACTTATGATCTCTACTGCATCACTAATAAGCTGACAACAACGGTATTTGGACACTTGAAAATGCAAGTACCAGCCTCTTCCTGGTTTTTCTTATTTTTTCTCTCTCTTGGAAATTGAGATTTGCGATTTATATATTTACTACCTATGATGTAAAGCACTCAATTATTGCACTATGAATTATACCAAGTTACTATTGCTCTAATATACTTCTTTACAAATATTCTTAGTATAAAGCTGAGAACACTGATTCAACATAATATGGATGAGTGACTACTAAATGAATTAAGTGTATTAAGGACTATTCATGCTCTCATGAGAACCTTCCGAATAATAAATAAATGCTGGGAAAACAAAGTTATATACCTTAATGTCCACGTAGACTTCATCTGCAATATTTATATCATAGGAAATACATCAAGATAGTACATAACTTAATGGACATACCATTATACTATAAAGCCATAATAATCAATTTTTTGCTCTAATAATCAATATGGCTTCCAAAAAGGAAGAAACAAAATATAAGAAAAGGGAAAAGCACGAACTTGATCCAAAGAAAGAGAAAAAAAGATTTCCACACTATTTTCTCCTCAGGGACCAAAAAAAAATGGAGGAATCCCTATATCTTTCAGATGTTACTATAGATGAATCAGGAAGACAATCTATAAGCCCTAGCCCTCAAATGACACAACAGATTACCAAAGACTACTTTCAACAATGCATGGAAAAGCAGCTTACTCAATTTAAAGAGGAATTAATGAAAATACATAATGAATGGAAAACTGAATTTAGAAAAATGGAGGAAAGCCTTAAACTAAATGAACAAAAATATGAGTACCTAGAATTTGAGATAACATTTATAAAAGATGATTGTATCCAGAAAGAAAGTAAGATACGGGTATTAGAGCAAAAAATAATAGATTTTGAAGATAGATCCCGTAGGAAAAAATCTAAGAGTCAGAGGCATATCTGAAGAAATAAAACAAGATGCTATGAGACCCTTCCTGAAAGATCTATTTAGGGATATGGGTATCCTTTATGTAGAAAAAGAAGACATAATTGAAAGTGTTTATAGAACAGTTAAGCCTAAATCCATCACGGATGCAAAACCAAGAGATATAATTATTTGTTTTTCCACCTTTTACATGCGACAGAGAATTCTGAGGGCCTCAAGTGCGTACATATCCAAAATAGATAAGTTCCAACATCTTCTTTTCTTTCAAGACCTTTCATCTGATACTAGACAATAGAGAAGAGGATTTAAAGATATAACTAAGATCTTGCGGGACAGGAATATAAATTACATATGAGGATTCCCAGTTAAACTGATAAGAACTGGCAAACAGGCGGTTACTTTGCCCTCAGTTGAAGACGCCAGAAAATGGCTGAATGAGAATCCTCCTCAATGAGAAAGAAGATGGAAATAGATATACGTGATAGCCGAACTTTACTTTAATAAAATCTATAAGATTTTTTTTTTTTTTCTTTTATAATTATTTTATTTATATGAAAGATTCATCACACTGGTCTCATTAGTTAACTCTTGAGAACTATTCAGAGAACATATGATACAAGACGCTCTTAAATGTTTACAACGGTAGCCCCTTTTTTTTTTTTTGAGGACTATATGTAGTTTCTCATCATCAATAGACATATTTTTACACCCACAAGAACACACGGGGTTAATTTTTTCCCTTTTTATATAAATATAAGCACCTTAATAGGGGCACTTGATTAATTGTAATAATGACGTTTGGTACTGAATATGGAATATTACATTAATAGAAACAGGTTCTTATGATACATATATAATACACATATAATACACATATAGCACACAGGTGTGTTTTTTTATTTATATGAATGTTATATTACACTGGTTTCACTGGCCAACTTTTGAGAACTATTTTGAGAACATATGATATAAGATGCTCCTAAAGGGTTACAATGGTAGTTTCTTGAGGATTTTATGAAGTTTCTCATCATTTATAGACACATTTTAATACTCACAGGACACACGGGGTTAATTTACTCCCTTCTTATATAAATATAAGCACTTTATTTACAATTTGCAATGAAAATGAAAATTGTGTTAGATTTGATCAATTTTAATAACGATTTTTGATACTGAATATGAAATATATTAATAGAAACAGGTTTTTACAATACACATATAATACACAGATGTGTTTTTTTTTGTTTGTTTGTTTGTTTTTATTAATTCTGCACTGTATTATGTTTACTGTGGGTGATCTGCTATGAAATGGCAGAAAAGTATATAAGAAGGGCATTTAAATTGCACGTGATTATTAATACGAATATATAATCTAAGTTACCTTGGTCATATGTATGAAGATTAGCTTTGTTAACAGTTGGGAACCTAAGAGAATATGATATAATGGGCTTTTTGTGATGATTATATAAAGTTCTCAATTATAGGCCGGATAAAAACTCATATCTACATGATATGAGGGGTTAATTTACTTTTTTTTTTTTTTTTTCTCGTCGTTACGTGCCGATCCTTGCTCTTTTTTTAGTGGTACTATGATTTCAGAGTTACAAGGTCTTTTTCTCTGGTTAATACATGGTACTTTGGGTTCCATAATTAATGTTGAATGTATGTGTTAGGAAATTGTTTATTCTTGTGAGCTCGAATACTTTACAACGAAAATATTATATAGCCAATGAAAGAACTGATTAAATTTACTACATTAAATGCTCAGGGCTTGAACTCTCCACAAAAAAGATATTCTTTATTTGATTACATGAATAAACAACATATTGACGTTTGCTCAATTCAAGAAACTCATTTGCTAAATGGGGATATTAACAGACTGAATAATAAAAAATATACAGTAAAAGAATATTCGTCTTTATTACATAAAAAGAAGCGAGGCGTGGCAATTATAATTTCTAATAAAATTAGATCTGAGATATTATCTACACAGAAGGACAATAGTGCCAGATATGCCTTCATTGTTTGTAAATTGGAGGATAGACTATACTCTATACTAAATATATATGCCCCTAATTCAAAGCAAATTCATTTCCTTAATGGCACCTTACAGAGGATCGAAAAATATATCCAGGGAACATTTATATGCATGGGAGATTTTAACTGTGTCATAGATCCTGAAATGGATAAAAAAACTATTATAAAATCTAGTCAGAACAACAATCAGCTTGCCCTCTCGAAAGCATTCAGGGAGACCTTGGGAAAATACAAATTATATGATATATGGAGAACTATAAGGCCGGCTGAAAAAGATTATACTTTTTTCTCTCACCGACACAAATCTTTTTCAAGAATTGACTTAATACTGACTAAATCAGAGACAGTTAAAGAATGTAAAAGCATTCTAATGAATAACCTAGCCTGGTCAGATCATGATTCAATTATTCTTGAAATGTCAAAGAAATATAAACATGAGCCTAGATCTTGGAGATTGCAAAACTTTTTATTGGCAAGAAAAGATATCTGAACACCTCCCCCTAAAAACTGAACAATATTTTCAAGAAAACCTGACAGAAGATATAACTTTAGGAAATATATGGGGAGCATATAAATGCGTAATGAGAGGACTCTTAATTGAAAAAGCCGCCTTTATTAGAAACAATGGTAAAAAAATTTGTCAGAATTATATATTTCACTGAGTAATTTAAAAAGAAAGTGTATAGAACAGCCCAATGATATATCTATTGCTAACATGATACAAACTAAAAAAGCGAACTACAATCTAATTAAAATGAAACAAAAATTCTACTATGTTGATAATAGAGCGGATAAACTACTCTCCAATCAATTAAAAAAACAAAATTTAAAAGCTTGCATATTTAAAATTAAAGATGGAAATAATCACTTGTACAGCCCGAAAGAGATAGGAAAGGCCTTTGGTGAATTTTATTCAACCCTATATAATATTTCCGACCAAGAGCAGGATAGGGAAATTATTAAGAAATATCTATTAGACTCTAAATTACCTAAAATTTCAAAAGAACATGTGATACAGATAGACAAACCTTTCACAGAGGACGAGGTCTGGAAGGCGATAAAATCATCAAAATTAAATAAGGCCCCCGGACCAGATGGCTTTACAGCGTTATTCTATAAAAAGTTTATTAAATTATTATCTCCCCAATTAACAAATATATTTAATCATATCAAAAACACCAAGAATTTTCCTAATGGTATGTTAGAGGCCTCTATCCTCCCAATTCCAAAACCCGGCAAAGATGACACAGAAATGGCTAACTATAGACCAATTTCCTTAATTAATGTGGATACAAAAATATATTCAGCCATTTTAGCCGAACGTCTAAAGGTAATCTGTCCCCAATTAATCCATAAAGACCAGACAGGTTTTTTTAAGGGAAGACAATCTAACGACAATACTCACAAAATAATCGATTTAGTGGAATATGTATCCTCATATAAAATTC